>JACYFF010010365.1:87710413-87740362 GCA_017589665.1 Selenicereus undatus | reverse complement strand
TGTTTCACACGCGTGTAGCTTGGGGCTAAAGATATGTTGTAATGATTTCATGAAAATATATATATTGATCTAGTGTGATTTTCTTGGTTGACATAGTCTTCGGACATGAAGGAATGCATTTAAAGTGCCAAACTTAATTAAAGAGCTGATTCGCAACAAAGTAGTACTTCAATCATTCAAAATCAGGTGAAACAATTACACAAAGACCAATTAAAACAACTGTAAAATAAAACTCTCATAATAAAAGAGATGAAGCAACTCTCACAATTGAAGAGAATTTCTACTACAAAGATACAAATATGCCATGGAAAGGTGAAGATGATAGCAGATCGGAAGGTTGCGATGGGTTGAAAACGACCATCCGAACCCTCAATCTTGCCAGATCAACAAAGTGAAGATCTAGAAGGGAATGATACTAGAGAAAATAGAGATGGGTCATTCAGATTTTGGGCGGAACGAAAGAGTTGTTGGAAATTGGAGGAATTATAGTTACACCACCAAAAATCATGCCGAAAGTATACCGGCTTCTTTTTATTGGTTTGTTTAATTTTAATTTTTGAAGTCCCATATGTTTTTGTGGTAAGACCCTCGATTTGGCTAGTACATGGTGTTAGTGTCAAATCGGTGTTTTTTTTTTTTTTAATCGTTGTAAGACTGATTGGTGAAATAAACAATCCTTTAAGTAATTTATCAATTTCAATGAAAGACAAACAAGGGTTAGCTAAACAAACTTCATTTCACTTTTATTATAGGGCATGTTTCTTTCACTATTACAAGTGCTTATTGGTCCTTATCGTTAAATCATGGTGAATCATGTAGAAACATGTTAAATTGTGTTGAATAGGTTTATGTGTAATTGTAATTAAGTCAAGAAATGCATTTATAAAGTTGTTTAAATGTGTATACACTATTATACATGCATATTTATTTATGAATGACTTTTTTTTAATTGATATGCATAAAATACAAATAATTTTGGGAATATATTGAGCACTTGAAGTCACTTTAATATTAGCCAAAAAAAAAATCTTATATTGTATGATGTAACGCATTGCAACATTAGTTCAATTTTGAAAATAATTATGATTACAACCACTGAAAATATACATTACGGTAGTTGTTAGAAGTTAGAACATAACAAGTACAGACATTACAAATTTAGGATTTTGCATTCAGTGCATTCTATTTACGTCAAATACATATCATTATAGCAATTAATTATAGAGTAGTTGACTTTTTAGTAACCTGACATATGTGACTTTGATTTTTTTGGGCCCCACTTTTTAACTGAATTTTTTAGTACCTTGAGGTGATATATTTATTTTAAACAACACCAAATCCGGTGAGCTTGTAACCAAAGTACTGTAAAAACAATTTTGCCACTTAATAGAAGGGGGAAAGGTGGAAGAAAGGAAGTAAATGAGTCATTTGACTTTCACCCATCTTGTTGGCATGAAGAGAAGAGAGAGAGAAACAAAAAGGTACAAAACTCAGAACCCCAAAACTATGATGAGCAGAGCTTCATCATTCAGGAAATCGAAGGAGAACTTGGAAAATCCTTCAGCTAAAGTTGAGTTTGGAAGGATTAACATGCAGCGAAAGTCGAATAGAACAAAAGTGAAGAATATAAAGGAAGAAAGAGATGAGTTAAGACCGGACCAAAATTTGTAATCTCTTTGATATTGTTGTATAATGAAATTATATGTGTGTCTATGATGGTTTATATTTATTTTGAAGTTAAAAACCTTGCTTTGGATGGTTGTAATGTTGAGGGGAGGGGGGATTTTCATGTTTTAGGAAGAAATTGTTTTGAAATTTAAATACAGAGGGTGTGGTGAAATTGAAAATTTGGCAACAAACATGTTAAATTCTAATGCAATATAGCCTAATTTTAATTAAAAGTGAAGTTTTTGTAATTGTTAGGTGATTCGAAAAATCAAGAAGTAATGTAATTAGGGTTTAGTGATTACGTAAAAGTATGAGATGTTATTTTGAGATTGTAATATAGTGGAGTGGGTTATGTGTTTGGAGTTAATGTACAAGGTTAAGTATTGACTTCTGAAATTGGATTATGTGTGTAGAAATAACCAAATGACTATGAGGTTCTGCATGTTAAGTACAAGGGGAGACCATAGATTTAGGGGAGTGTGATGCATATGAAATGTCTCCTCTAGATGTACACAATATCACTAAGTGTAAAATGAGAGAAAAAGGGAACTTTCCAAGGTTCCTTGCTTTCTATTACTGTAAGCCTAGTCAAGTGAGGAAAAAACATTGGATTCTGAAAAATGGGGACCTCTTGGATTGTTTTGCAAGTTGGGAGAGTGAGCTTGTGATTGTAATAAACATGGTTGACAGCTTTAAACCCAATGGCCTGTGCAAATTGGCCTTGATGTTAGATAGGCAGCAGCAAGAGAAGTTAGTAGAAGAAATAGAATTAAATGAACCAAACCTTGAGGTAAGTGAAGAAGGAGATGATCAAGGATCAGATGATACTGAGGATGTTGTGGTAGTTAGTCCCACTAGGGCTCCAAGAGAAACAATGGATGTTAATTTGCAAACTGTGAGTGAAGAACCAGTAATGTCATTAGATGACATTCATACGTTCATTTTAAGCCAACCAAAGTATAGTGAAGGTGAAGGAGGAAGACAATAAGTAGAAACAGAGGGCAACATTACAGGGAGGAAATTAGTGCAAAAGCTGCCTATTAGGAGACCTTCGAAATTGATTGGACACAGTACTTCCAACAGCCCACCTAAGGCAGGTCCATGAGAAGTGCAAGGGAAATTCTAAGCTTGATTTTGTCCCCTTGTAAGTAGAGTTCAATTATTGGGAAAAAAATTAAGCTTCTACTTAAAGGTTGATAAGCCCAGTATAGTTTCCATAGAAAGCACATCTACCACTACTTCAAGCCAACCCAAAGTTATTGATTTTACCATCATTCCTAACTCAGCTAGCCCAACTTCAATTAGCTCAATCCCATTAAGTCAGCTACAATTAGAAGTTCATCTAGAAGCAGACCTATTACTAGACAAAGCCCTCTTAGTCCACTGAGGAACAAAGAGGACAGTCATATCTCAAGCCAGCTGAAACACATTAACCCCTGTACAATTCCAAGCCCATCTAGAAGTAGGCTTGTTACTAGAAGCAGTACACTTAGCCTAATTTCAAGTAAAGAAAAATGTCTAAAATCATCCTAGCCTTAAACAATTCCCAGCCCACCTTAGTCAACCCAGCCTAGACTAATGCACTGTGCAACAGTTCCAAGCCCAAGTAGAAACAGGCCTGTAACAAGAAGCAGTGCACTTAGCCCACTTTCAAGTAAAGAAACAAGTCCAAAATCATTCGAGCCTCAACCAATTCCCAACCCACCTAAGAATGGGCCTATTACTAGAAGCAGCACACTAAACCTAAGCCCAACTTAGCCCAGAGATACTCATCCCATAAGTCCTGTTATTGAGGCTCAGCAAACAAACAAATCCACTGATAACATTTACATCAGTTCTATCAGCCTATATTCACTTGATGTACCTATTGTGAATGTGACAAGTAAGAAGGGAAACGAACTTATTATTGAGGAAGAAGAAGTGTGGGTTAGTGATTGGGCATCCTCTGACTTCGAGGATGGAAATTATGTAGCAAGACCTGAGGAGGATCTCTATGAGTCTGATACTTCATTGGAAGTTGAACAAATTCAAGGGGAGATAGTTGACTACTATGTGTGTGGTGATGATGAAGAGGATGACAATGTTGTTAACCCCAATGAGAAGATGTATGCTGGACAGATGTGGAAACCTGATCCTAACAGGAAAATAGCATTAGGCAGTGGGACATGTTCATAAACAAGACACAATGAATGAAGGTGGTGAGAGATTACTCTATGTAGGAGGGTAAAAACTTAGTGAAATTGAAGAATGCTGCAACCAGATACACTGTCACATGTGCACACAAGTCTTGCTCATGGAGGCTGTATGCTTCTATACTTCCAGATGGCAGAAATTTTCAAGTGAAGACATACTTTGGCAAATATCATGACAGTTGTCCAAGGTTAATGGACAATCCTATGACCTCCTCTAGATGGATCTATGAAAAATTACTTGAGGACTTCAGATAAAATCTTGATTTGAAGCCTATGGATATGAGGAACATGCTATTACACAGATATGACTTAATATTGAAGGATCATGTGATTAGGAGAGCAAGGAAGCTAATTTTGTATAAGATAGAAGGTATACATGATTAGTCTTTCAAAAAGCTTGCCTGGTACATTGAGATGATTAGAAATACAAATTTTGGGTCCTATGCATATATTTCCTGGGATGTACCTTCAATTGATCATAAGTCACAAGCATCGAAAGACAATCAGGAAAGCTTTGTGCAAAATTCAAGGTTCAAAAGCTTCTTCATAAGCTTTAGAAGGTGTGATTGATGGATTTCATAAAGGATGTAGACCAATTTTGGAGTAGATGAGCTCATTTAAAAAGGCCTTTTGGAGGCATTTTAATGACTATAATGGCTATAGATGCTGCTAATCATTGTTTACCCTTAGCAATAGCAGTTGTGGAGTCTGAGAATAATGACAGTTGGGCCTATTTCTTCACTGCTTTAGTGCATGTTGTGGGTGTGGAGCATCATGGTAGGTCACTATTATATCAGACATATGTAAGGTATTTGATACTTCATATTGACTTTGTTTCATTATTATTGAATGCATTCTGCAACAACTCATATTAACTTTGCTTGATTCTTAGTGACCAGGGAGTTATTCATGCCTTGAAGTAGTGTACGCCTGACAGCAACAGGAGGGTATGTTTTGCTCATCTTGAGAGAAATATGAAAAGAAGATTTCCTAGCCCAGAGTTGAAAGTGCTTTTTTGGAAAGCTGCTAATGCGTACAATATCTGGGAACATGAAATGACAATGGGACATTTACAAGAAGCCAGTCTAGCAGCTCATGCTTGGTTGCTTAGAGAGCCAAAACAGCACTGGTGCAGTTATTCATTTGATCCTCAATATAAAGCTCCAGACAACACTACAAACTTTGTTGAAACATTCAACATGGTGATTAAAAAATTGAGAAAGAAGCCAATAATGACCCTGCTTGAAGGTATTAGGAAGCATGTGGTTGGTCGGATTATGCAAAGGAAGGAAGAAGCTGAGAGTTGGAAGGGAAAGGTTGTTTCCCCCTGTGAAAAATGAGCTCTAAAAAATAGCAAGGGAGACTTGGCAGTGTGATATAGTTCTTAATGGATACATGACTTTTGATGTCACAAACCATGAAGGCACTAACTAAACTATTGACTTGAATTAGGGAACATATGTCTGTGGGCAATGGTAAATAAGTGGCATACCATGTAAACATGCTGCTATGTTCCTTATTCATTTTAACTATAGACTGGAAGACTATACTAGCTCATATTATTCAGTAGAGATGTACAATGCTACATACAGCGGGGTTATATTTCCGACCCCAAATGAGAAGTTCTGACCTAAATTCCAGTGGCCTTTGCTTGATCCACCACTGAAAACATTCAAGAGAGGACAAACAGCAAAAGAGAGGAAAAGGGGACTAGAGGAGTTGAGGAAGCTGGTCAAAAGAAGCAGAACTGTCAGATGCAAGAAGTGTGAAGGACTTCACCACAACTCAGCCACCTGTCAAGGTCAAGGGAATAGGCCTTCCAAGATAATCAGGAAAAGGAATCCCCCCTCTAATGGCAGTGTAGAAGGAAGAGATCAAGAGGAAGGCTAGAGAAGTAAGTCCCACACTTAGCCTATGTGAGCAGTCATCTAACAAGCCCTAGCCTCAGCCTCAGATATCGAGCCAGCCTCAGATATCTACCCAGCATCAATGAAACCTCTATGTTTGATCCAGAATGTGTAATTTAGAACAATTAGGTCATTAAGACTATTTTTTTGGGGCTAGGAAGGTATGTCGGAAATGTGTAATTTGCACAACTTATCATGTCTTTTGGGATGAATTGATGTCTATGTTTCTTAGCACTTGCTACGATATCATATGCAATAGTTCATAAAACTTTGCTTCAAAATAGAGTCATTTCTTATCAATTTTATTGCTTGAAAACATATTACATTCATTGCAGTCTTCTCATTTTAGTTCTATATATCACACTATATATCACAAGGCATTTGTTCGCAAAACCACAACAAAGATGCAAGCCAGAATATTGCTCCAAAATAGAGCCATTTCTTTTCAATAACATTACTTGAAAACATATTCAACAGATATTGGAATGAGTCATTAGCAACAACTTACATACATACACCTCCCAAAACATACCACTACCCTCGACCCTATTCCCAAATCTTTTCATTTCATTGACATAATCACAACAGAGATTCAAATAACAACATTCAGAGCAATCAATACCTTCAAGGCATCATAAACCCTTGTTTTCATAAGTTTCATTGCTATCTTAATCTCTTTCACTTCATTCCAAATTTGAACCAGAATGCTCCTATTTTCGTCTTCAATTCCTTGCAGTTTCATGCTTGGTCCATGACTTGCTGCCTCACCTTCACACATGTTTCCCTTCGGAGCTGCCCACATCATAAACCCACCACATTTACATCACCCATAATAAGGCCGACTAGGGTTCTTTGAAGACTTTGAAATCTTGTATTCAGCTGTTGTGTTTGCCATACATCTTGGACATCTGCATCCACTCTAAAAGCTACCAAAGCTCTCCATTTCTGCAACACATTACCATATAAGATAAAAACGACAAATTTGACACAAACCCTAATTTAAAAACGAAAAATTAACATAATCAATAAGAGATGAAGGAGAAATTTGTTAACCATTTGCTGTGCTTCAGCTATGGACGATGACAAATTGAAATGGGGCTGTTGCAATTGAGCTTTTAGGGGGGAAATATTACAATTGGTTTGTGGGAAGAAAGACAGTTGCAACAATTTCTCTTTTTTTATACTCTTAAAAGGTCAAACATAAAGAGTCAGAGGGGCAATTCTGGGTTTCTCTCGCAATTTAACACTTTAAGTGACACCACCTTAGCATATCACCGAAACCTGATATTTTATGCCTTTATTTTTTTACACACTCACCGGTCAGAGTACTAAAAAATTCAGTCAAAAAGTTGAGGCCCGAAAAAATCAATATCACATATGTCATGGTACTAAAAAATTAACTACTCATTTATTATAATATGGATGTTGTTTGCACTTTTCCAGGCACTTTCCTCAACATCCTTGGTTCATATCTTGCCAACTAGCGTTAGCTTTAATCGAGTTTAAGTGTCTAACTTTAGTCAGTAAAAAAAAAGACAAAAAAACAGGTTGGTTAATTTAATTCGTAACATGGAAATCCAATGGTAAGGAGGTATATAATAATAACTCATCAGTGGTGGATTATTCTATCTAAATAATCCTGAAAGTCTTTGTTAATTTAAGTTATATTGTCTATGGTTTCCCCCAATTCTATCCGTCTGTTGCTGTTGTTAATGGCATACTGTAGGTTATATACTCTCCTTTGATTGAGATTTTTACACAAAAATAAATTAATATATTTAGAGTGAAATTCATCCATATTCTAAGGTTAACCTCTTTACTTAGTTGATAGTTTAGACCAACCTACTTATTCCTCTAATACAAGGCTATGTGGTTTTTTGGCGTGAGATTGTCATTCTTTCATTTGTTGACTACATTGTTGTTATAGTCTAAGGGCGTGTTCAGTAAAATTAGCTATATTAGTATTGATTAGCTGTTTTACAATTTGTTAGCGGTTTTAATGGCAATTAACTATGACTTACTAGTGATTAGTGATTAGCTGTTCAATTGGCAATTTGAAATAAATGCATTTGGTAAATGTAGCTATTAAAGTAGTAGATTTATATAAAATGTCTAAAAAGGGTACAATAAATAAAAGTTTTTAGTAAATAAAAAGAAAAATTTTATAATTTGCAATGCAATCACTAGGTAGAAGTTCATGAAAACTACTTTCGTTAGCTTTTAAAAAATACTAAATAAACCTCTAATCACTACCTCATTCACTACTTAACACTTTTAAGTAGTGGTCCATAACATTTTGACCACTACAAGGCATAAGCTACTAACCTCTACATCAACCTCTATTATCGAGCACAGCCTAAGTCTGCTCAACTCTAGTTGTACACACTCAAGGGGCCTATAAAAATGGATTTGCATATATTTTGGTTTAGAATGGGTTACCTATTGGACTCCCTATCTCAGAAAAGATCCAATAAGCCAACAAGCTCAACGGAAGGGGAACAAACGGTCAGGGCCAAGCCCCAATTCACACCCCTTTCCCTCTCCTAAATAATTAGCAAAGGAAACGTCCCCCTTGAATTTGAACCTGGGTGAGGTGGACGGAGCAAGGTAGTAGGTGCCTGCTACAAGCGTGTTGCATAAAAATAGATTTATAAGTCAGTTGTAGGAGAGGACTAAGCAAATGTCGGGTTAGCAATACCCCCCTTCTTGTAAACCGGGCCAGTTCGCACTATCCCTGAGGTCGGTAAACAATGCAGGCTGTTAGGTGAAAGGCGTAAGAGGCAAAATCTTCACAGCTCTCCCTTCCCTATCGAAAGGTAGGCGGGAATCCCTTGGTAGATTTATTGGTGTAAAATTCAGTTTGATGGATACGTATCTCAGTTTGTCATAGACAAACTCAGTATCAAATTAATTAAGGCTTCTAGGCAGGTGCAATTACTCTTTTTCTAAAGACTCTGTTCGCCCTCACGTGCAATAGAGCTACCTGAATAGGTCTTTGGGAAACAAATAAGCCTCCCCTATCTGCGTATTGCACTCACGAAGATAGGACCTTAAGTGTCCAAGACATAACAAAAATTCTAGGAATTATGGTGATAGTATAACACTCTTGATCATACCCATCAAGGAATTACCATTCACATACCACCAAGCCACATATTTATAGAAAGATTCATACCTCTCCATGAAAGGATAGCATCCTTTCACAAATACCATTTCAAAAGGGACATATCTCTTCATAAACACAACATTTTCATTAAAAGGCACCATTTCATTGAAAGGTATAAGTTAGTTAATCATCCAAACTAACTTGTACCTCTTCATAAATAATTAATCAATTCAATTATTTACCAAAAGGTGCATTACAATAATTAATTATCAAGATAATTAATTGTTATTTAGCATAACTCAAAAACATATTTCTATAACCATTTTTATAGAAATAATTATCTTATTAAATTTCCATCTAATGGAAATTACTCCAACAATCCCCCACCACATAACAAATGGTTTCTCGAATTTCTAGAGGTCTTGTGTATAAATAGAGATGTCTTGCGATTGAACCCCCATCTTAGTGACCTGTCTGTCAAATGACCAGGATAACATGGTAGGCTATACTTTGAACCACTTATCTTCTCTAACCACTTGCATCTAAGCCACACACAAGACATCCGTCTCGGATCACTTAGTAATTTGACACTATTAACGGCCATGTGTCCCGTATCCATTTCGTAAGTGCTCTAGAGCCAAGCCCAAGCTCGATAGAAGCGGCCAAACTTCAAACTTACTAGGTGAACCTCATCAATACCCCATAAAGTATTAATAGAAACATTTGAGGAATGAAACAAGTCACGCCATTGATTAAGCACAAACAACTTAATCAAATACTTTTTTCTTACCCTCACTCAAATGTTCTCTATTGAGGTTCGTTAAGAGCAAAAGCTCACCCTTCTTTTAAAAAAAATGGGTTATTTAGCACTCTGCTTAGATGGTAATTGTAATGATGAGTGCTAACAAATCACAAAAATGGTGTACTTTGGCTCATTGAACTTAAGACTCGATATTTCCACGAGCATTAAGTTGAGGTTCCACCATGAGTGACCTAGCGTGGACTTTACACCATCCATTCCAAAGTCATTAGATGTGTTCCATGACTTTGATAACAATAATTTCGTAAACGACTCAAGACTTGAAGTTATCATATTATATTTATTTGTTCATCCGGATCCATTGTCTTTGTAAGTCTCAATAATGCGCGCACAAGACTCACAAAGTCAACGGAAATGATAAGTTTTTAATCTTTGACATTTCAGCCTCTCTATCCAGGTTTAATACATGAAAATAATTTCATATTTGCACCTAAACCCACTTGAATTACTTTCAATTAACGAGCTTAAAAACATATGACATCACCTTATGAGTATAAATTACCCCCACCATTTACTCCAAACTAGAGTAAATAACTGTAGGATCATCATATGTATGTTCATAGATTAATGTAAATATGTACTCATTTACATTCCATCCGTATGCATTCAATTCTTTTGACCATAGCTAAAATCTTATGGTCGTAAACAAGTCCATAAGTTAAATTTATATCCATGGATTTAAAATTAATCATACCAAAATATTTTCACAAGTCCTCATGGACTTCTAATATTTTAGTATATATATAAAATCTCATGAAAATAAATAAAATATTATATTTATTTTC
Source organism: Selenicereus undatus (assembly GCA_017589665.1). Classification (NCBI taxonomy): domain Eukaryota; kingdom Viridiplantae; phylum Streptophyta; class Magnoliopsida; order Caryophyllales; family Cactaceae; genus Selenicereus; species Selenicereus undatus. Next base: position 87,729,884 of record JACYFF010010365.1, on the reverse strand, counting down.
ATGAAGGATAAAAATTTTATCATGTTTAAGATCCAGTCACAATCAAAGCATTAAATCATAATAACCTTATGAATCATTAATACCATGTGAACAATTCCAAAATTAGAAGAAATAACACCCAAATGTTCATAATAAAAATAGAGGCATTCAAAATCATGCTAAATGCATTAACAAGTCCAACATACTATATGAAGGATGAATCATTTATCCTTACATTCACATTAACCACATTTTATGAATTATAAATATCATGTGAATATTTTGTTCAAATGACATTTAAATATCCAACTAGATGTATAGACATCTATTTTACAAGAAAACATGGAAGTAGCATACTCCCATCAAGAATAAAAGTATTTATGCTTAAAGCATATTAAGTTAGGGTACGTACATAATAGTAAATTTCCATACATAATACAAATCTTTATACAATTACTCTTAAATTCCCACCTTTGAACCATATGATAGTAATTGTTGTCATGATAGCAAAATTATATTGATTGTGAGCATGCTCAAGCCAATGGAGTAGCGATATCAATTGCATAGAAAATATAATTTTGCTCTCATCATCTTTAGTGACTATATCATGCAACACCGTGAAAATTCTTTTTAATTGTCTAGTCACAAGATACTACATGCTATTTTGAGAGTATAAACCTAAGCCAAATTTAAGATATAAATAAAAGAAAATTGAAAGTAACAAAGCCAAAGACACTTATCTTGTAATCAATTTGGCTTCAACTTCTTGTATTGGCGCCATTAGATAAATTCATCCATCAAGACAACGCCAAAATAAAGTTGAATGCACTCATGGTTATTTCGGGATAATTTTCATATTATGGCCATCAAGTCTAAATAAACTGCTTATCTTCATGAACTTCACAATTTATTCACTACGTAAACACATGGCTATAATATAGTATTTTGATATCATATCAAACTTTTCCCATACTATAGTTATTATAAATATATACAATTACAGATCTCTTTAGATCTCATAATCAAAATTATACATACAATAGCCTCAAGGCTGATAACGTACTTTGTTGCACAACAAATCAACATAACGTTAATTACATCAAGAGAAAACTAGTAGAAAAAACACACCACAGTCATTGCACCCCTTTTATGATCATGTCTCTATCTCCACCAAACCCTCAATTGACACATAAATAATCAGCTTCTTTGTATCAGAGGAAATAGAGTCTTTAGATTGTTGGTGTAAACTTCGGTTTGATGGATACGTATATCAGTTTGTCATAGACAAGCTCAGTGTCAAATTAATTGAAACTTCTAAGCAGGTACGATTATTTTTTTCCTAAAAACTTTGTTCCCCCCCATGTGCAACAGGACTATCTGAATAGGTCTTTGGGAAACAAAGAAGTCTTCCTTATCTGCGTGTTGCATTCACACAGATAGGAACCTAAGAGTCCAAGACATGATAGAAATTCTAGGGATTATGGTGATAGTATAACTCTCTTGATCATGCCCATCAAGGCATTACCATTCACATGCCACCACACACATATTTATAGAGATATTCACACCTCTTTATGAAAGGATAGCATCATTTCACAAATACAATTTCAAAAGGGACATATCTCTTCACAAACACACCATTTTCATTAAAAGGCACCCTTTTCATAAGGTATAAGTTAGCTAATCATCCAAACTAATTTGTACCTCTTCATAAATAATTAATCAATTCAATTATTTACCAAAAGGTACACTACAATAATTAATTATCAAAATAATTAATTGTTATATAGGCATAACTCAAAAATATATTTTTATAACCATTTTTATAGAAATAATTATCTTATTAAATTTTCATGTAATGGAAATTACTCCAACAGGATTTGCAGTACGGGAATCTAATATTCCGATTAGAAGGACAATGTATCGAGCCAAGGAAAGGATACAACTGAGATGCTTATTTGCACGCGGCAATACACTTAGAAAAATTGTATAGATAACAAGTACGCATTAGTGTTTACCAATAAGTTTATTGATAATTTATAATGAGCAACTGTCAGGCCATTCGACGTGAAAAGTTGGAATAAAATCAAGAGAAATAAGAAATTTTCTTTTATTTCAGTGGTAGTGGTTGTAAGGTCTTGAAACCCCATCCTAGAAAAGTGCTTGTATTTCTAGGTTGAAGCACGCAGGGGGAAAAACGTAGTATATATCAAAGGACTCCACAGTTTTAGATAATTTATTTGAGGGTTTATTTTTAAGGTATCCGTATAAAAAACATTTTTGGGTTCGTCGCTATCTGATTAGTAATATGGCTTCTTTGGTTGAATCAATGACTGAGAAAATTTTAATTCTAAGTGTATGGTTTATATGAACTAGGGAATGCAGAATTTTACACAAACTCCTCCCTGAAGATTTGAGTGATTCCTTATGTCTATGATTCCAAACAAAAAAACATTTGACACATCGAAACCTTAAGGGTTAACTACCAAATAAATTAGTTGACAATTTTATAAAAATCATAACATATTGCCTGAGGTTTTCTCACTCATAGTGATCTGTTTTTTTAATAGTTCAACTTTTTCTTGGGTTTTTTTAGAAGTTATGCGCCTATATGGTATCAACACAAATGTTAACATAGGTTTGGTGAAACAATAGCACGATTAGAGTCATTAGAAAAGCGTCCAAATCAAGGACAGAGTCAGGATTCAAAGCAAGGGGCGAGATTAATAATACATATAATATAGACTTTAATAGTTCTAAAAATAAAGTGCATAGCTAATACATTCAAGAAAGTTGTCTTCGATAAGATCTCATGTTTTGAAAGTAAAGCATGATATCTCGTTCGATAGACCTTTAAAAAGATTAAAAAAAATTACACAAAAGGTGGCACAAGGACTCAAACCCACAACCTTCCACATAGAGCAATAAGGGACCAACCAATCTACCATGCACCCCTTTATGAAATATCTAAGAACTAATTAATATATATCTTTTTTTGTCACCAGAATATCCCGCATTTAATTTTTTTTTGACCTCCCTTGCCCCTTAGTGGCTCCGCCACTGGTCCAAACCAATTAATGCCTGCAATATTTTTTAAAAAAACTAACAAAAAGTTAGTAAAATCGTAAAATTATCTCGTTTAAGAGGGCAAGACATAATTTCTAGAATTTTTTTGCCAGAAAAATGATTAAATTATTCATCCTTACCATCTAGCTTAAGTTATTATTTTCATAAACGTTTGAACCACCCTACTTAGTATTAGGCATATGTTTGATATGGAGATAATTCATAATTATTTGCTTTCCATAATTGTGGTTTAGCTAGGCTAAAACTCTCGTGCCTTGTTCTGGAAGCTAGGATTGTATTGCATCCAAAATTGTATATATAATGTAATGACTTGATCAATGAAAGGCAGAGAAGCACAGGGGCGATTATTCCCCTACATACGCAGCTCTCTCGCTCTCTCTCCCTCATATAAACCTGAAATTCTTCATGGCATCAGAGCACCATTGACGAACAATCAGACCCGCAACCATGAGTGAAGAAACCCCACCAAAGAAATTTATTATCGAACCTCAATCCCCTTATTATTTACATCCATCAGAAGGACCTGGGGTCCTCATTACAGCAGTGATCTTCATTGGTAAGAATTATGATCTCTAGGAAAAAGCCATAACAATGGCTTTGAGAGCGAAAAAGGAAAAAGCCATAACAATGGCTTTGAGAGCGAAAAATAAGCTTGGGCTTATAGACGGATCACTGTCCAAACCCACAACGAAGGAGGATAATTTATTCGAACTACAAGCATGGGAGATGGAAAATTCGATGATCTCTTCAAGGATCCTCAATGTCATCAACCCTAGGCTTCAAACAAGTGTGGCCTACACCAGCACGGCAAAGGCCATGTGGGACACGTTGAAGAAACGCTATGCAATTGCTAATGCCCAAAAATACACCAGTTGAAGACAAGCATAGCAAACTGCAAGCAAGGAGGACTAAGTGTGGTTGAGTTCTATTCCAAACTCACGAATCTATGGGTAGAACTTGAGAACCATGATAAGATCCCGGTTTGCACTTGTACCGAATGCAAGTGTGGAGCGGCTAACAACATCATTCAAAAATATGAGATAGAGAAGGCACACCAATTCCTCATGGGCCTTAATGATGACCTATATTCTTCAACATAGTGGTCTAAGAAGAGAACCACAAAAGCTTGATGCTTGGAACAGAAAATAGAACCGAGTCAGCTGCTGCCTTTGTTGCCATGACCGGAGACCGCAAACTGGGTACCATGACTGAGAAAGCCAAGTGTAACCATTGTGAAAAATTTGGTTACGACAAGAGCTCATGCTACGAGTTAGTTGCTTACCCACCTGACTGGGGTAATCAAGGCAAGGGAAAGAGCTGAGCGAGGGTTGGAATAGGCGGCAGAACCACTTGCAATCGCGGACGAGGTTCTGGCAGAGAAGCTGCCTGCGCTGCAGCCACAACCCTAGGCATAGAACAGTCAGCCACGAACAGCAACAACGCTGAGGAAACATGTTAGACCACGCTACCTGGTTTGACTCTTAAGCAAATGCAGAGAATGTTAAGTTTGATTGATCCCACTTGAGCAGGTTATGAAAAACTGTTAGGGAAAGGTGTTTGGATTTTTTGTACCGGGGCATCACGACGCAGGACTGGTAACTTGGATTTTCTTAGCCATGTTAAAGATATTAATTCGGTGCTCTTAGAACTTCCCGATGGTATGCTTCGAGTAGCAAAATTGCAAGGGAATATGGACTTGGGCCCAAATGTAAAATTGAGCAATGTTTTATATATACCAAATTTCCATTGTAATCTAGTTTCAATTGCTCAATTAAGTACAGAATTAAAGTGCATTGTGATGTTGACTGACGATATGATACAGGACCGCACCTATAAATTGTGAGAGGATGGGTCTGCTTCTTCAATGAGTCGGCTACAGCCAAGGTACAAGCTAATGGAGTGGCTTCTCATACTTAATGGCATAGCCGTCTTGAGCATCCATCAAATCAGATTATTTTTATGCTTCCCAAAGATTTAGGAGTAGGTAGTAGTTGGGGAATGAATAAACTCGATGCTTGTGATGTCTGTTTACGTGCAAAGCAAACAAAAGCCAATTTAATGCAAGTGAAATTAAAGTAAAGCAAGTGATTTGTTGAAATTATACACTGTGATATTTGGGCCTCCTATAGAACTCCCTCCTTTTGTGGCACGCACTACTTTCTCACTATTGTTAATGATTTTAATAGAGAAGTTTGGATACATTTGATGAGGGAAAAAGGGGAAGTAGCTAGTATTTTGCAGAATTTTGTTATGAGGGTGAACAATCAGTTTTCAAGAAACGTAAAAATTGTTCGTAAAGATAACAGCCTAGAGTTCAAATATGGTCCAATGCTTCAATTTTGCTCTGAAAGAGGGCTCCTTCACCAGACTAGCTGAGTATATACCCCTCAACAAAATGAAAACCGACATATTTTGAATGTGGCTAGAGCATTTCAATTCTAGGCCCACTTACCCTTGCAGTTATGGGGCGAATGTGCTTTAACTGCTACCTACCTTATTAATTGAACCTCGAGCAAATTGTTGCAAGGTAAAACTCCCTATGAGATGCTTTTTGGAGTTAAACCTAGTTATAAGCATGTTAAGGTTTTTGGTAGCTTATGCTTTGCACATCATAGACCAAAGTCAAAGGATAAGTTTGCTTCTCAAAGTCGAAAATGCATTTTTGTGGGATATCCATATGGCAAAAAAGGTTGGAAGTTGTATGATTTGGAAACACATGACATCTTTGTGAGTCGGGATATGGTATTTTATGAAGAAAATTTTCCTTTCTCACGTACAAATTTTCAGCCCAGTTCAAAGCTTTGCACCACAGTTCATAGTCCATGAAAAAATTGCAATTTCAGTAGCTATGTCCTTCCAATAGCTAACTTTATTTTTGGTTGATTAGAGATATTCTAGGAATCCTTTTCAATTGCCTTCCATAATTAAAGCAAATATCAAGCACCAAATCAATCCTTGATCCTAAAATCTTGTTGAGCAAATGTTAAGGCAAATCAAATTTTTGTTAAGCAAATAAAGCGGTGTATCTTATCTCATAATATCATAATAAAATATACTGTAAGCTTAAGGAATCTAACAGTAAATTTATTAACCATTAGCCCATCTGCTTCAACTTACTTCAATCCTATCTAATCAACTTAAACATGCTAACTGTTAGTCAAATTTATTCCAGCCTGTTCTAACCCAATCACAAACCTGTTTTCAAACTGTTCTAATTTGCTAACTGCTAGCACTACAACAGGTCGGCCCATTTGAGACTGAAACAATTCGGTCTCCAAAACAGAAAATTCGGTCTCCATTTAATTTTGGAGACCGAACAGAGACCGAATTGTATCGGTCTCCAAATTGTTGGTAGCAGTTCAAATTTGGAGACCGAGTTTGAACAAAACGGTCTCCAGTTGAGACCAAATCAGATCGGTCTCTACTTGAGACCAAAAATTTTTGGTCTCAATTAGAGACCACAATATTTGGTCTCTGACTGAGACCAAAGCCCACCGGTCTCCATTTGAGACCAAAATGGCCCGGTCTCCAATCGAGACCGTTATCTTCGGTCTCAGTTGGAGACCGGATTTAACTTTGGTCTCCACTAGACCGAGTCCACTTTTAAGTGAAATTGGAGACCGAACTCTAATTTCAGTCTCAGACAGAGATCGAAATTTCTATTTCGGTCTCTAACCTGTACAGAGACCAAACATTTCAGTCTCAAGCAGAGACCGTAAAGGTAATTTACATTCGGTCTCCAACAGAGATCGAGATATAATTTCGGTCTCTAATTTAACTTTCTTTTTCAAAATAATTTCGCTGTTTTTTGGCATTCGAACCTTGGGCCACAATTACGACAAATTATAGAAGCTCAGACGCAGCATTACGCCAAAATATAAGTAACCATTTCAAATTCCACAAATACATTTTACTGATTTTGTTCAACAGTTCAAAATTTACACAAAAATTCCATCAAACTAATTACAAATATATACAATCCAAGTCTTACTAATACAACCAGTAGACAAGCCAACAATCAGTCACCCACACCTCCCTTCTTATATATATATATCAATAAGACGAAGACGTTGATGCTGAAGCTAAGGATTTCATTCAACAAGAGCCCTTCTTATGAGGCCTTGGATCAACAGGTTGATAATGAATTGCCCACACATCTTCTGGCCTCTGGGAAAAACAAAGCGGTGCAAGCTGAGTCAATAACAAGGTGAGAATGAATTCTTTATTAGTTATAAAAGACCCTTTTAGAAGACTCAACAGCCAAGACTGAACACTAATAAGAGAGATCCATTCATATATGCAAACATAAATAAAGCATGCCTGTAGCTGCACTGTTTGTATGCTTCCTTGATATCAAATTTGGCACAACCAAACTACAATAAGATTCAATAAAACCCAGTTCCGGAATCAAGTTTCCATGATTTCAAAAAAAGTTATTCAGATTCACACAAACCCAGAATCAACAAATGTCGTACCAATCACATATATGATACTCACCCAACCATAAAACAAAGCAACCACCTTTATCCATGCACCACACTCATTTCAGCTTAACATATAAAGCCAAAGCTTCATCAAATCTCTAATCATTCCAACAAAACAAGCACATACCCAACAAAAATTCAAGCTAAGATAAGAAGGGAATTCCTCAAACGAGACCTTAATCTTCCTGCCATCAACAACCTGTTTGGATAATTCAAGCTCAATCTGTTCAGCGGAGATGCTATCCAAGGCAGAATTCGAGCCAACACCCACAGTTTGCCCAGAAGCAATTCCAAGCCCCACACCAACACCAACTCCAACCCCCAATGTAGGTAACAGATAACCCTTCTGCTCCATCTCAACCTCACCACAAAAGCTACCCCAAAGGTTCAATCTTTTTATTATTTTCGGACACCCCAATACAAAATTGAATGAAAACCCAAATTAACAATAAAGGGGATCTAAACGGTAAAGGATATAAGGCAAAAAATAGAACCAAGAAGTAAACAAAAATTAATACTGAAAGCCTTAGACTGTAAAACGAAGGCAAGATACACTAAACAAAGACAAGGAACAATAATCAAAATGAGTCTGACTAACTAGATTCAAGCAACCAAAGGAGTAAAAGTAAGCAAGTTACAGGAGTCTGACTCCTTTAAACTAATTATTCTGCCTAAAAATCACAAAGTTAGCACCCGTATTAGCAAAAAGTATCACTAGAACTAGCAAGGCAAACCACAATCAACACAAATCAACTCAACCAAACCCTACATCGAGAACCACAAATTACTAAATCACTAACCTCAACCAACCACCAATATCAAACTCATGATTCCTCAACGAATTAAAACCACAAATTTCAAACAGCAGGGTGCTCGTACCTTGAAGAGCATGTGTGAGCGAAAGATAGCCAAGCTACTGTGACCCCAGGCTGGGGAATGAGATAAAGAAAGCAAGTTGCAGTAAAATCAAAATGGAATACAAATTGTAAAACTCAAATCAAAAATCAAAACCTCATACAAGAACTGGTGAACTGCAGATAAAAACTAGCCGAAATTGAAATTACAAACAATCAAAATTGAACTTAAACCAAGAAAAACACCGAGCAAAATCAAAATCTCACACAAAAACCTGACAAATTTCAGATCAAATGCACCAGAATCAGCAGCACAAGTTGAAATTACGAACAATATGAAGCAACAGACAACAAAGAAGATAGATATCGGGGTACTTACCAGGTTGAAAGAGCAATGAGAGAGATGCTTGGGTTGCAGTTGAAGATGAGGAGATAGAATATAGTAGGAGGAGGAGACAGATCATGCAAGCATACTCCAGAGGCCCCTTACTTGCTTACGCAAACACCACTGAATCAAATGCAGTGCAACAGACAGAGGAATGACTAATTCGAGGGAAAAAAGGGATGAACCAAATTCAACCAAAAATTACTTACAATTCTCAGGCAAAACCACCAATTCCAAATATTAAGCTTATTTTAAATCAATCCAAAAGCTAAATATGCCAAAATCAAGTAAAAGCAAAGGGATTGAGAAGATGTTACTGCGGTGGTCTGGGTTCAGCATTGTTTGCCTAATCAGTTTCCAGTAACCATTTTCATTCAAACAATCCAAGAGTACAAATCAAACAACTGTAAAAATTCAGAAGAAAAAACAAACACCGAAAACAATATATACCAAATAAATATTCGACAAACAAGGTAGAAGATTTCCAACACTACCACCCACTCCACTTCCAGAAATCATTTCACATGCCTTCTTGAATCCAGTTGCAGTTTGAGGCATATCAATGTGAAGCATATATACTGAACGCAACCCTAGAATTCATGCAATTTGAAGTATACCCAACGCAACCCTAGAATTGGCTCAAATTAAAACTAGGGTTTATACCAAGGACAAGTGAAGGAGAAGATTACTTACCTCTCTGTGTGCGAAATCAGTAGAAAACTGCAATGAATTAGATCGAAACACCGAAATGGGTGTCCGAATTCGAACAGCGAAATGTCTGGCTGGGCGAAGAAGCAGCAGCAGTGAAGAAGAAGAAGGTAGAAGCAGTTTAATTGGAGGTCTGGCCGGGCGAAATCAACTCTAGATTTGAAGAAATGAGGTTGTGGGCAACGAATTTTTATGGGGAGCGCAACATCTGAAGAAATGAGGTGGGCAACGAATTTTTCTGGGCAGCGCACCGATCTTCTTGGCAAGAAACATAAATCGAAGTTTCTGGGCAAGGAAACATATATAACTCGAAGTTTCTGGGCAAGGAAAAGGCGGAAAGTGCCCGAATTTGAGTGAGGACTGCCCGCGCTCGAAGACTTGGTTCTGATTTTCCCCCAAACTCAGAGACCGGTTGTTTTGGTCTCTAGTGAGACCGAGCCATTTTGGTCTCAATTGGAGACCGAGATGCATAGGTGGTCTCTACAGCTGAGACCAAAAATAATTTTCGTCTCTAATGGAGACCAATTCTGGAGTCTGGTCTCAAAATTGGAGACCGAAATTATATTTAGTCTCCAATAGTTGAGACCAAAAGTTCTATTGGTCTCAAGTAGAGACCAATTTTTTTGTTCGGTCTCTAAATCTGAGACCGAATAAGTTGCGTGGAATCAAACCGAAGCTGAAAATTACAATTGCTACTTGTTATTGGAGATCGAAAATGTAATTGGTCTCTGACTTAACTGCAATTTAGAGACCATTATATTTTTCGGTCTCTGAAATGACTAGAGCCTTCCCGAAAAGTCAAACCTCTTGGGAAGTCCCACCTGTAAAATTGGAGACCCAAATTCTTTTGGTCTCTAAAGCTGATACCGGAAACTATTTCAGTCTCTACTGAATCTAAATCTGAGACCAAATTTTTTTTCCGTGGTCTTTAAGTGCATCCAATATTATAGTTGGCCTCCATAATCTGAGACCGAAAATTATGTTGGTCTCTAGTTGAGACCATATACTGATTTCAGCCTCCAAATTCTGAGACCGAAATTTGTGTTGGTCTCAAGTAGAGACCACATAGTAATTTTCGGTCTCTAAATTGATTTCAGTTTGATACCAAAGTTTTCGGTCTCCAAATTTAATTAGAGACCGATTTTGGTTTCGGTCTCTAAACTACGGTCTCAATTGGACCGGATTCTTGTAGTGTAGTCAAAGCCACTTTAACCTCCTTAGACCTAATTTATGCTAGTCAAATATGCTCAAACTTACTCTACTCTACACCAATATGCTTTTTACTCATCTAATTTGCTTAGAACGAATATGCTCTAAGTATGGACCCTTGAATATGTTTGTGCAGTGTTGCGAACCATTTTCCCTATTTTAATACTCTGTTGTTGCGCAATAGATTTGATTCGTATAATTGTATCAGATATACATGTATTAGATTTAGATCTTGTTAATTTTTTACATTGGGAAATTGACCCCATGGATTCAGGTGTTTCATCCAAATCTAATCATAAATTGGGCTAAGGTAAATTTGATTCTGGTCCGACTAAATCTTTTCCCCTTATTTTTGCATGATTTATTTTTCTTTGCCAAATGTAAAGGCAATGGTAAACCTATAATATCTCACATTTCAATCTTTTAAGGTACTGTTAAACCTATAATATCTTACATTTCAGTCTTTTATGTGAAAATAAGGGGAGAACTAAGTTAATCCTAGCGTTTATTATATTCTTCAAAGTCTCTGCAAATTGGAACAAATCGTAGTAATGACAAAAATCATCTATTCTTGTCTCCCAAACAAGCAATGGGACTGGCTAAAATTTGTCACTCATGAATATGAAAATTAAGAAATATTAAGATCCAGCAAGCTCCATACTCCTTTAATATTAAGTTTCTCAACTGTTTTTACCATTTACTGTTAAAGAAGGAGATGTCCATTAATTTAATTGATGTAATCTTAGCAAACTGTTACGAATCAACCTCGATGTCCCCCCCCCCCCTTCCAAAAAGAAAGCCTACCATCAAAGGAGATTATGAAAAAAAAAACTAATTGGATCGGGTCATATGGTTAATTGGATTGGATAGGACCTTCCATCCAAACTTCAAGTGATCTACTCAAATTTGGATTTTCTTTTATCTTATTTGGGGTGCGGCCCTTCCCCGAATCCTGCGTGAACGCGGGATGCTTGTGCACCGCGCTGCTTTTTTTATCTAATATGGATTGCATTTTATTGCTGGGATTCAAATCAGGTAACTTTAGGTTGGACTAGGTTAGAGTTGTCTTGGATTTGAACTCAAGTGTCATCTCTACTAATTAAGCATATATAAATTTTCTTAATTTAAAAATAATTTAAAATAGTTAACATAATTTATATCATAAGTGATCCTATTTTGTAAGTATAAATCTTTATGTAGTAAATACTTGTTTCAAGTTATTGAAGAAAATATGACAGTGCAAAATCAGTAGTTATTTAATAATATAACTAGTGTTAAGGACCCATATAAATATATGGGACTTGTATATGCGACTATTTTTATTTTAGATTATAAGTTTGTTATTCTTTAGTAGAGAAAATTAATAAAACTCATTATGTTAAATACATTAATTTTGAAAAAAACATAGACCAGAAATATAATATCATACTTTTTAATTGTGTTAAGAGTAATTGATTCTTTATTAGTAGCTATCGTTGTTATTGAAAATATAACTGTCATGAGATTTGGAATTTAAGTCGTACAAATGTTTGAAAGTCAAAATGTTTTATCATCAGTACCAGCTTTGTAAATAACTTTGGTATATCGTTAGACTTTGCCCATTTTTTTGTTATATTGAAACTAGAATCTTTTAAAAAGGTAAACATGATATTATTCGAGGTGCCGACAAAGAATAAAACTAAAATTTCGTGGCTCTTCTAATAATTCCAACAAATTATTAAAAAGGTCAATCATGTAAGAATGAGATGTTAATTTGTGACGAGAGTTCGTTTTTGTTTTAGTATATTTTTTAGATTTCACATTAAAAAAAAAAAAAGGGAGTGTTCTTTGAAACAAAAGATGTGTAACTTCTAATATTAATTTTATTAACTTGTTGGATACGATTGTTGAAATGCTAGATGCCACTATGCTAGCCTCACTTGATTTCACCTTAACACGCTAGCTTTGTAATGTATATTTTCGGAGGGGAAAAAACTCACAAAAACATAAACAATTGACTATCAAAGAAATGAAGATGATGAAACCAAAATGCAAGAATGAAACACATGAAATACTTACTTCCACAAGCTTCAAACTCACAAGGATGATGATGAAAAACCGAAAGCAAGAAAGAAAACAAAAACTTAGATAATCAAGTGAACTTTCAAGGGATAATCTGAGGAGCCATCCTTGGAGAACACTTGGGCAATCCTCTTTAGATCAACTAGTGACTGAATTTAATCACTATCTAGTTGAAATAAAAAGAACCTAGAGACCCACTTGAGTTGCCAAACTCAAGATACAACACTAGGAATTTCAAGGGAGAGAGTTTTCTAACTCATAAAATTTTATATATCTCCAAAGTTGATTGAATTGAAATGATTCTAATACTATGGCCTTTATATAGTAGAGGCCTTACACAATGAAAAGACATATAAAACAAATGAAAAGATGTGAATAAAAACAGCATACTACATTCGGATGAACAAAGCCGAAGAGGGGTGTCTTTTGGTGTTGTTGGTGTGAAGTGAGTGTGGCGGCAAAAAGGATGCATGTACCCCACCATTATCACACATCCAAGCCTTATTTGAAAAGGGAGGACACGCTTTATGAGGAGGTATAAGCAGCAAGAGCCGAAATCATAAGCTTTCACACACCTTCACGCGTTTTGCATTAAATGCATTCACATCAACAGCAACCCCAACTTCAAACAGGTATAACTCTCTGGTTTTTGATCCCAATTCGATGATTCTTGATTCATTGGAAAGCTTAGGATGTCTAGTTTCCATGGAATGTGGTTTCATTGCATTTAGATCATCCGTTCAAAAGTTATGGGCCAAAGAATGGATACTGTCCAAAACTGGCCTGCATTTTGATATCCGATTTTGTGGGCTGAACTTGACCTAGCAAATGACATCCAAATGACTTGCAAAAGGTCTTGTTGGAAAGCTAAGATCTCACTCTTTAAGGGGGTGGTGCATGCAGGAAATTTACCCTTTATTAGCTTGTCCAAAAGGAGTGACGAAACCGGGCCAGTTTCTGGTCGAATCTGCCCACATTCTGTCCGAATGCTCCATGGTGTTTCTGACCCAAGTATGCATGTTCTTGACTTCCTTGGAGCTTGAATAGATGTGGTAGGCTATCTGGTTGCTCATCCAAGGCTTGATCTTTGATGGTCCCCATCACCTTTGAATAAGGCACTTTGAAGTTTGAATAAAACTCCATAAAGTGTCTTTTGTTATGAAATTCAAACAATGGAACCGAATAAGGGCCTTGCCATGCATGAATTTTTTTGGAGCTTGCCCCAATAAAGTTGAGTTGAAAGAATGAAAATAATACCCTTGGAAATATACATCACTTTGTTTCGGGGCCATGGTCAGCGAAAATAACGCTGTTTTTGTAAGAAAGACCACACTTCATGAGGAAGAAGAATAGCAAAGTTTATATTATATACCTAAGAGTGCATACTCTCAAAAGATATATCAATAAATAAATACTTAAAAAATAAAATATATGATAAATACACCCAGAAAATATATATAAATAAAATGTGAGAACACGTACTCCGGAATGTACCTAATAATTTACCGTGAAGAATAGAGTGAAGGGTTGGATGGCAATTAAATTTGGTCTACGGAAGGCATATGATAGGCTTAATTAGTCATTTGTTCAAGACACACTCATGAATATGACTCTCACAACTCATGATGGAAGTGACCATGTTGTGCATAACTTCGCGCTCATTTAGTATCCTATGGAATGGGCAGCTGACTGAAAGATGCTACTCTTTAAGTCGGATAAGGCAGGATTACCATTTATCACATTACCTATTTGTTGCCTGCATTTAACACCCTCCCCAACTAATTGAAGAGAAGGTGCATTTGGGTAGTTGAAAGGGTATCCCAATGAGCCAAACTGGGAAATTTTTTTTTTTTTGATTCACTGAGATTTGGTGTAATTATTTACTGACCTCACATTGTTTGAAAAATATTTTTAGGACTCCTTAATTTTTCGTAAATGCTTTTTGGGTTACAACTCTCTGGGTTAAATGATTTCTAAGTGACAAATATTTATTTTTTATAACCCAGAACATTATCAAATTTCTGTTTTTGACCCAAATGAAATTCAAAGTACAAACACTCAAATTTTTAGGCATTTTTGGAAACTAAGCTTATATTAATATTTGAACTTTTTATAATGACTTTACTAGTACAAGTTATCACAATCTACTACTTATATCATAAATATGATATTTTCTATGATTACTAGGTCACCATGCTTAGCAAAAATAATTAAAGTTTAATTAGAGATTTTCGACCATTACCTGAACCTAGTCGGCGACATACCCTAGCGTTCCTCTAGCTTCCAGTTTACAGAGATTGCTAATCTCAACCGCACTTTCATTAGATCAGGCATAGCACCGATTGGTTTCATTTCCTACGTTGGACCATAGTCACTAATTAATCACGTTTTTATATTTTTAAGAATAGTGAGATTTTAATCAAGAAAACATAATATTTAAGACATAAGGTTCAATGGAATAATGTCTCCTGCTAGGAAACTTCTTTTATTGAAAGCTTGAAAGTGGTTATATTATAATGGAAAGCTTTAAAGAGAGACTTAAATAGCTAAGATCATCAGGGATGCTTGCTCATAGAGAAGTGGGCATACATAACTTCTATTTTGCTCAAGTATGCTCAAATGACCATATTCTTTCTCAGCACTCCGCCTCTTCTTTTATAAAGGAGATGAACTACATAGGATGCTTTACTGGCTACAATACATACATTGATATTTCATAAGATTACAATAGTTCTCGCAAGCCTGCAGTAGAGTACATTATTTTACTGACTTGACCCTTGACAAAGTAACGCAATAATGGTGCAACAACTTTTCAGATAACTTAATGTTGACAAGATTGGTCATCCATATTGAGATTTTGCATGTCTTCATCTCCAATAATATCTTCCAGTCCATCATTGTCTAGATAATCATTAAAATCTTCATCATGTTGAAGATGCTCTGGATCCCACTTTTCAAATAATTTATGAAAATATTTCTTTTCTTTTTTTGATAAGAATTTTCCAACTCCAACATCAAAAAAATAATCAAAGACATCCTCTGAAGTAACTCCTCATATCTTCATATGTTTACTGAAATCATTATGATAAATGAAAGTAGCATTCCCGAAATGCATTAATATTTTTCTTTATTCAGTCAATGCCCACATTTGATGATAAATGTTATAAAAACCAATGGCTCTCGCTAAAGCATGATCACTAACTACTTTTTGTCGTTCCGAAAACCTTTCTTGTCATTGATAGTTGTGATCATCTACATCAACTAATTGAATAAGATAATGGGCTAGTTTGACCTGTTCATTTTCATACTCAATTAAGATGCAATGTATCTCAACATACAAAATTCTATTGGATGTTATTTTGTTGGACAATCAGGAGATGTAAGAATCCAACGAATCCTTTCAAAGATACACTAGTGAACCTTAGTTAGTCTTGAGAAAAAAGGGTGCTTTGGATCTAGAATTTCCATGAAGTAAGCTACTATTCCATATTCCAAGGCTTTCATGATGTGGTCATCTGGAGAGATTGAATTTATTGGGAATCTAACACCACCAACTCCAGATCTATTAGGGGAAAAAATTCTAGTATTCCATGACTCTCAAATATCATAAGAATAATTATGATAGTAGTCCATTACTAGTAGTTAAATCATTTTTCTTGAATATGAGAACTTAGTTTGTCTTTAATATCATAAGGACATCTTAGGTAAATTCATTTGTAACTCTAAAACGTTTAAACTTTGTACTATTAGATAGGTACAAGACAGCAGACTAAATCGTGATCTACCTTTTGTATGGAATTCCAAAATATCCATAAAAACTCTACTAGAAGGAGAATTCCGTTCTAGTAGTAATGATATTTCATTTTTGGATTTCCTCCTTTTCCTACAGGAGTTCTGCTCTGATGATCACCATTGGCAAACTCACAAGTTATACTATCTGCCAGAGAATTCTTCAATCCCTGTATATGTTCAACAGAGAAAGAAAACTAGTTAAGTCATAATTGTCAACGTAGGGGTCTCCCTTGTATTTGCATATTTGATAAATTCTTTTTTCCAAAACCAAGTATTCCCCTACAATCAGTTCGAATAAAAAAAAAACTTTTGGGGTTAAAAAGATTAAGAACTTTTCAACTCCCCTTATGACTGCAAGGATTTCTTTTTTCATTGTGGAATAGCTGCATTCTGCTTTATTAAAACTTTCACTGCAAAATTTGCAGAGCTTTTCTCCTTATTTGATTTTAAGTACTGCATTCCAGTGTTCATTGCTAGCATCTATCTCAAGAATTAAATCATCTCCTTCATTAGGTAAATTAAGAACATGAAGATTTTTACACATCTTTTTGAAATTTTGAACAATCTTTGAATTATTACAGGTTCATGTCCAACTTACTTCTTTCTTAAGTTTATGATACAATGGTTTTCTCAGTTTAGCTAGATCTTTAATAAAATCTGAAGTATAGGTAAGGTATCTAAGAAATCCTTCTAATTGCTTCCTATCTGCAATATTTTTGGGAAAATTTTCTATACTTTCTAGAATATACTTTAATTGGATGATTTATTGATCTTTTATTTCTAAACTAAAAACTCGATTTCATGTTCAGCATAAATGCACTAGTTCTTACCAAGAGTAATACCATGATCAATGTATCTTTGGGTAATAGCTAGGACATCATCTTTGTGTTGTTCTATGGTCTTTAAAAAGAGAAGAATATATCATTGATGTAAACTAGACAATAATGATGAAGATCTTTGAGATGCTCTCCATTATTCTCTGAAATATTTGAGGTGCATTTTTAAGACCAGCTGTTAATACTATCCACTCATAATGTCATTGATGAGCACTAAAACCGGTCAAATGAATACTTTCTTCATCCATCTTTATTTGCCAATATCCACTTTTGCAGTCCATTTTTAAGAACCAAAAGACTCTTTAAATTCTACTGAAAAGAATAGTTTTGGGAGAATGTAATATCCATCAAAGACAATATTATCATTAAACTTTTGGTAATTGATTACCATCCTAGATTTTCGTCTTTTCTCTTAACCATGATTTCTTACCATAAAAGTATGACTGGTGTGAGGACTTTTATTATTCCTGATTAACCCTTTGTCTAAAATTGAAGAGGCTTATCATAGTAAAGTTCTTTGCATAATTGATGATAGAAGCAGAAAATCTTGAAAGTCCTACCCCAATGCAAAAAATTATAAGGATAAAATCCAATCTATAGGAGATAAAAATTAATCGGTCTTGGATCTCTAGCTTTGCTAATCCCATAAAAATCAATAAGAAAAATGTAATAAAGATCGGTGAGAATGAAAAAATTACCAGTAAAACCCAACTATTAAGAACTATGTGTGCATGATCAGGGCGAGGACAAGGTTATTTGATAGCAAAAAAACAGGTTAAAGAAGATTACATAATTAATATGACCAGCGATATGAGTAGAATGAGTATTGAACCCGTGAGACACATTGGAGATTGAAGTATGAGTTTAGATTTTTTTTTTAAAAGTTAATGGATACAAAATAAGGACTGTTAATGAGCCGATTTATGAGGATAAATAAGTCAAAAATATGGCTATATATGAAGATATGCTATGAAGTTACCAATACTACTTCTAACAACTTTTATATCTTAACAAGTATATGCTTAGAGGGCTACGATAAATATAAATTGTGTGCATTGATAGTAGTTGTTCTGTCTATTTTGAAAAAAAGATCTCTATTTCTAGAATTCATGTAGAAAAAAGTAAAGAATCTTGTACAAGTCATAATAGATAATAATAGCATAATGAGCCACAACAAGGCCACATAAGGGTTATCCTTCATCTCCTTGTATTTGTGATACTCATCCCTAAGGTGAACAATATCTTGAGCTGCTACTGCCTTCTTGTTAACTGTGGTAAGCAAGTCTTGGAAGACTTGGACCTTGTCAATACTAGTTGTGGCCAATGTTAATGTTTAGCCACCAAATCAAAGACTGTGTTATTGGATTCTTCTTTGGCCTTTGTCTTTGTGGCTTTCCTCCCCTCAGGATGGACAATCCCACCCACTTCTTCTTTTAGTAGCTCTTTGCTCCTACGGTTAGGCATATCATAGTGCCCCCCATCTGATTTATTGTGGATTGTTTTGACTATCCTACCTTAAACGGATTACAAATCCACTCTCACTTTGGTTGTTTCTTGAGCATCTCATACTTATGCCCCCAAATCAAATCTCTTCCCTTGATATTTCAAAAACATTTCATGATCGAGCAAATTCTAGAATTTTCTCCTCATTACTCCCACTTTGGTTGTTTCTTGAACATCAATTTCTAAAGCTTTCCTAATATGCACATAGTTATATAAACATATTAAGTTTAACAACATATTAATTTTAGAACAATCATATCATATTAAGTCTATATTAGTATAGCATGTTATAATATATTTTACATATGAAAAGTAACATCCCAATGTATGTATATTTTCAAATTTAACAATTACTAATATTTTTATCATCGCTTCATGTCTTTTGAACCAAACTTTGCATGTTACCATAAAGATGATATAATCATGTTTAATATATTCAACCATACCATAAATATTGTACGCATATATTCATGTCGCATTAATTTTAACCATAAACATTATATATATATATATATATATATATATATATATATATATATATATAAGTGTGTGTGTGTGTGTATACATACATAT
>JACYFF010010365.1:87698314-87710313 GCA_017589665.1 Selenicereus undatus | reverse complement strand
TATATATATATGTACATATATATATTCATATCATATTAATTTTAGTCACACTTATTAAAATATTTAGCAAAACACAAATTTTTCGTCATGTTAACTTAGTTATTCTAGCATATTTATTAACATATAAACAAATTAACATAGTCATTTTTTTTTTTGGTTGAGACTAATATATTCAAGCTTTATACATATAACCATATTAGTTCAAGCAGCAAAACTTTTCACTAATTTAATGTGATGTTAGTGAATAAGCACTTGCTACAGTTAATGGTCGCATAAATTCGTTTAACATAACCAAGTTTGTACATGATGTTGGGGCCTGTCTTTACACATTATCACAAGTAAGTTATTATTGATCATTGTTGATCAATGTTGATGATTACTAATCATTGTTGATGAGTGCTGAATGTAAGTAACTACTCATGATGAGTAATAATGTATATAAGACAGATATGTAATTTTTGTAATTACCCTAATAAATATAAATACAACATCAGGCTACCAAGTGGGTAGAGCCTCACAATTATATTCACATGGTATTAGAACCATGACCTAACCCTAATTTTCATTGCTTGCCTTTCATTTTAGGTTTGTCTTCCTGTTGCATCTGTTCTCTCTGTCATCGCTTGCAAACACAAATCCCAAGGCAAGCACGCTGAACATGCCCCCTTCAACGCCACCAACATGCTATACCACTGCCATCTACTATGATTTTCTAGCGCTCCAAGAAGCAACCTACTATTTCTAAGTCGTCTACTAAAGCTGCATATCGAGTTGTGGACTATTTGAATTAAGAAGCTTTTATGTGATCTTGGTATTCATATCTTATGGCCAAGGTGTACTGTGATAATGTTCGCTCTTCCTACATGGCTATCAATCATGTTCAACATGATCACAACAAACACATCGTTGTTGATTATCACTTTGTTTGTTAATGTGTTGCCCATGGTGATCTTATGGTCCTCTATATTCCTATCAAGCTCAGTTAGTAGACATTTTTATTAAGGGATTGTCTTCTAAATTGTTTGAATTTTTCAGGGCCAGTTTGTCTGTGCGACCCTTGAACAAATTGAGGAATGCAATTGTGTGTGTGTGTGTGTGTGTGTGTGTGTGTGTGTGTGTGTGTATATATATATATATATATATATATATAAAACAAATATCTAACTTTTGTATAACAAATTGAGAAATGCAATTGTGTGTGCTTAAACTGTGTGGAGTCTGAAAGTGATGCAATCAAATATTATTTGTTAAAAATGAAAATTATATTAAGAAGGTTCATGATGTCAATGCCCCCTCCGTGCACTCTGGAAGTAATGCAATTAAAAAAAAATTGTGTAAAATAAAAAATCATATTATAAAGTTTTTTAAATAATTTTTTAAGAAAGGAGTGAACCCCGGACTGGGCGGCTGGGCCCGTGGCTGATCATTTGAGGGAAGGGGCAAGGCTGATTTGGGCCCAGTCCGTTACATCTCGAGCGGATTTTTCATTATTAGAGAAGTTAGTTTGCTCCCACAAAGTTTGAATTGGGAGGGCCCTATCAAAAAAGTGTGTGGTATCAATATATCATCAGTCTCCAGTGTCATTAACAAGTGTTAACATACTATATTCACTTTATATGTTATTTTAGTTATAAAATTGTTTGATTCTAATATCTATTGTAAATATCATATAAGCTTTAATTAATCAATTAATCTTTTATTCTTAAAATAGTAAAAGTTACATTTTGTAAAAATAAGAGTTTCTTAAATTCTAGAAACTTTGTTTCAATTTCATGTAATTTGCCCACTGATTTAGCATTGCATCTTTTTCCCCTTTTTTTTGTTTTTTTTTTTTGGGGGGGGGGGGGGGGCGAGGGGATAGGAGGGACTACGTACTAAGTTGGAGATTTGAAGATGAGTAAATTGTTAATTGTAAACGGAAGGCAGGGGAGGGAAAAAGGGATTTTCTAATCAGCAGAATACGAGTAAATTTTAATTTAGTTATAAAACTTAAAAGGTTATTTAGTTTCATCACTTGTGCTGCTGGAGAGTACGTTACGCTTATCAGCCTATAGTTTCAAATTACTAAATTTCCATCATTCTATGTGTATTCGTTGATGTAAACTCTTTTTTTTTAGTAAAGAAATCAGATAAAATAAATCTACATCAATTTATTTTTTTTTTTGCTGATGTACACTTTTTTTTCACAAATAAAATATGTGTACATCAATAAAAAAAAAATCGGTTGATCTAAACTTTTATTTTTTTAAAGATAAAATTTTCATTCGTTTTCAAATCCATATCTCATTTTATAATCTAATAAATAGAAAATATTGGCAAGTGGCAGGTATGTATAACATAAACAAGTTATTTAACCCAATGGTTAAAATTATGAAAAAGAACACACGACCTTTTTTTTTTTTAGATAGAAGAACACACGACTAATATAGTGTATTCAATAATTTCTATTTTTCTATATTACACCATCATAATTCATATCAAACAACTTTAATTTACATCAATTCTTTGGCTCGAATAAGTCACAAAAGATAATACAATACAATTACAAGATAACGAGATGAGATAATCAAACCTATTTAAGGTCCTTGGTTATTTGTTTTTTATAACAGATTTTTATCTCGAAAAATTATCCAGTAAAAACTAATTCAAGTAGCATTTTGCGATTTGTTCTTTCAATCAGGTTTTATTTGATAACAGCTAATTTTATTAAATATTTTTTACCAAAAATAATTAATACAAAATATCCATAAAAATAGCTACTGCAATCAAAGTTGCCAGATCTGATAATTGCAGGTCAGAGGAACCTGACTCAAGTGAATCCAACTTAGAGCAGACCACTGGCCACCACTAGTATAGTACGTGTAGACTACTTGTACGCTTGCCGCAACCAGAAACGTGTCGAAAAGATAAGAACAAGTGGCACAAAGTTACGGGGAGGACCAGATCACCTCTCATTGGCTGCCTTTTTGACTGTTGACGCACACACAGTCTCTCTCTCTCTCTCTGTATCCCCACTCGTGGGGGCCCGACACACCGGCCCGTGAGACTTTACTTACTTTGCCTTTTTATTTAATTTTTTCAGGACAAAAAACGCTGGTCCCACCGACTTCGCCTCTTTTCTTGGCTTTTAAATATGGACCCACCCCCACTCTTATCTGGTTGCGAATCTTTTAAATTTTGTTGGGGGAGATGGGCCCCATAGAAAAGGACGAAATTTTAAAAAGAACGAAGGAAAATTGGACCATATGTTTGGTTTGGCCTCAGTTTGGTTGTCTTCCGAGTTGCAATGCATTTGCACCTTCAAATTCAATCGTTTTTAGGTAAAATATCTACTGCTTTTGTCCCTAGTTCGTGTTTTTTTGAAAGCAATCTACTTTTATTTCCCTTTTAAAAACAATTTCTTAGATAATCTACCAAAAAAAAGAAGATTATAAAGAAAATTAGTATTTGTTTATTGTCAGTATATTGAATGAATAGAAAATAAATTAGAGTAGGCTAGAGTATATTCGACTTAGTTTGGAGTAAATTTGAGCAAATTGAAACAGGTTGAGCAGTGACGGATCCAGACATTTGTAATAGGGGTGTTCATAAATTAACAACGTTACTAATATACACTATTTTTTTTAGGGGTGTCAATTAATTAATATTGTTACTAAATTAACCACTTTTTAAATAGAATTTTTTTTTCTTGGGTTAGGGGTGTCCATAACATGGACCCGCCCATGAGATTGAGAGCAGATTGGAAGTCAGTTAGAGTTGTTTAGAACATTCTGTAGCATTTTGGAGCAATTTTCAATAGTTGTGTGATAACATTTTATTTTTATAATACTAGTTCACATCGAAAGAAATTATGCAACAAATGAAGTTGAACACAATTGTAAGCATTATTGCCCATACATATCCATAATATTTTTCATATATCGAGAAAAATGTAATAACTATTTATAACCATTACACTGAATGCGTTCCACTTCCATAGTTCCATTGGTACAAGAAGTTACATATAAAAATTTAGTGGTGGTTCATTGATTATAAAATCATATCCACATACATATTGAAGAGAATATACATGAGGGACAGTTGTACCTAAATAATAAAATTTAAAAAGTTTAACTATTTCCAAATCTATATAATTTACTAAAATCACAAATACTACCGTTTAAAAGAAAAGCATAAAATTCTATACAATAATAATTATCATTATAATAATAATAACAACAATAACAAAAGTCCAGTTTATGAGGACAAGTTACACTTGCCAATGTATAGCTTCCAATCCTATACATGCTTCACAGGAGATTTTAGCCTAGACAACTGACGTAGACCTGTTCATGTACATACATGAACTAATTTAATTGATGCATTCTTTATTTCAATTGTCAAGATCTTGTTATTTTTACTCAAAGTCCCTTTTCTCCAAAAGGAGTAATACTCAGCCAACAAGAGGGGCTAAACCAAGTAGGAGTGATAATTTTACCCGTTTTTTTATGAATATTTATTCCATCTAATCTGAAAAATCAAGTGAAAATTCAAAATATATGAATGATGGATGATGGTTTGATGGATTTGGATGTGGATGATGCTCCATCTAACCCTTTACCCGCTGCATCACCCACGTGCTCATCTACTTGGTTATTCCTTATTTGCAATTAGGTTACTTATTATTCACTTCTTATACTTCAAATATCTAACTTATTTTTTATCATAATTTTGCTAACATATTATACATAAACTTTCATTAGCCGTTTATAACTCGATCCATCTGTTTTCAGCCGCAGATGGTGGATGGACGAAGTGGATTGGATTGGATTGGATTGGATTTTTGCTGCTGATGAATGGATTCAATGAAGCAGATAAAAGCAGATGATGGATGCGAATGATGATCCATCCGATCCGTAATCGATCTATTGTTACCCCTAAGACCAAGTGTTAGGGAGACCAAAGTGAATTTTGATGGCACTGTAAGCAAAGAGTTTACTTGTTTTGGGATTACCGTTTTTGATAATACAGGATTTGTTATGGCATCCTTAGCTTTGCGAAGGAGACCGGCATCATGGATCCGAAGATAGCTACGGCAAACGATCGTAGCATGCGGTGTGTATCGGATTTAGGAAGAGAGCTACGGCAAACGATCGCAGTTCGAAGGGGACTGCAGCTCCATAATTATAGCTATGAACAGGGACAAGGAGGCGTTTGCACTTTACACGGGTGGATGCCATCATTTAAGATGCCCGGTCAATAAGTCTTTGGCTTACTTTGTTTCTCGTTTATTACGTAAAGAAAGATGCTAATACATATCTTCATTTGTTAGCTATACACGTTCTGCATGTGGAAAAATATAAAGCTTGGGTGGAAAAATGTCTACCTTCTATACTAAAGTTCAAATCTAAATCTAATACTTCAAAAATGTCGCCACTACCTAATATGAGGTCTAATATAGCAGTCTTATCCATAAATTACAAAATTATAGATAGGCTAGTTTCAATTTCCTAAATTTAAAAACCATATACTACGTACTATCCCACTAGAAATAGAATAAAAGAAGTTTAAAGAGACATTTTGCTTTAATCCATACAATTCAAGCTGGAAAAAATAGTCCAAACTTGTTTTTTTTCCACAATTCAGATTTTGGACAAAGTAAGTCAAGTTAATGGGTGAAATCTTATGTGTGTGAAACAATTATATTATGAGAACATTTTCTATGATAGTCATGTCTGATACTTATGGCTTGTTTGGTTGTATGTAATCAAAGTGGTAATGCATGCAATCCAAAAGGAAATGGTGATTCCATTACCATGTTTGAATACTATTAAGGAATGTAATCAAGGTTGTATTGTAATCACATTTATCTCAATCTATGCAACTACAATTACTTGACTTTTGCTAAATAATTGTGATTGCATACATTTGAATCAAAGTCTACCAAACTATAAGCTATTATATTTGAAAACTTTCTCTCTCTTCTCTCCATTGTCACTCCTCTACTTCCCCTCTCTTATTACTTTGACACCATTTTTTTGAAGGTTTGAAGCCCCCTCAATCCTCTCTCTCCTCTCCATACTAGATAAAGTTTGACCTAAACCATGATCGTATTATTGTAACTGTATTTTTATATGTTATAGACATCAATTGTCTCTCTCTCTCCCTCTCTCTCTCACACACACACACACATACATCATCATCATCATCATCATCATCTCTCTACTTGGTAAACTTGAACAATATTACATTATTGTAATCTAGAAGAAATAGAATGAAGTAAGTCTCATGTGAAACATCGCAATCATGATAATAAGATGTTGGATAATAATTATCAATAAAGCTACAAACAATTAAAATAGGTAAAAATAAAATGCGAATTGAATTACAAGTACTTCACGTGAAGTGTAAAATTAAATATTGTATGTAGATGAATTCATTCCACTATACTTGTAAAAACTTTGTGACCAAACATTGTAATGTAATTACTATCCCATTTCATTACACTAACAATTGCATTACATGGTTGATTCCATTGCATAGTGATTGCATTACTTTCAACCAAACGCTACATTAATTTATATATCTATATATTTGTACATTTATTTCATTATGAGTTTTTGTCATTGCATTTGAGATTATCAAAGAATTATCAGAAAATGAAAACACACCGCACCAAGAGATGCCATTTAAATGCAATTGGGTAATTTCTTTCACTCTAGTTTTTTATTAACTCTTGACAACAATATTGTCTTTAGTTGATTTATTCTTGTGATGCTCCCTACATACTTGAGTGAGCAGAAACTTCTTAATTATTATTTTGGTCTAAGTCCTATAACTACTGTTAATACTATTTTCCAACAATCAAAACACTTTTAAAATAGAATAATTGTGATTTCTTAATCATATATGCAAACAAAAGTATAAAAATTAAACAATAATAAATGTGAATTATTGTAGAACAGATGAGTAATCAAAATTAGTTAGCTATTACATCTCTAAATTGGTTCATTGTTTTTTCGTTTTGCTCATTATATAACCTATTGTTGGAGATTGTTATAATATTCTATGGTCTTGGCAAAATTGATATCTCTTTTTATACATTTGGCTGAAGTTGTGTGACATGCATTACAATATAATTACATTAATTTGTCTTTTCTACTAACTTGAGGCGCTCTGTCTTCCACCATCTTTTAAGTGTTTTTTAACACTCCAACCATTCTCTTGATTATCAACTATAGTAAAGAATGGTCGAAATTGAAATTCTCTTTATCCCTAGCAAGCGGCCTGTATTTTCTGATTTATTGTTCTAGCTTCAAAGTGAATGTAATAAAATAAATCTCATTTTGGTCGAAGTTAATTTGTTAATTTATCATTAATTACTTGTGGATTATAGGTTGTTGGTTAATAATAGCTCCAAAGTCATGCCACATTGCTCTTCTTTTCTTAGTTTGCTGATAATAATTTTTTAAAAAAATTATTCTTAAAAAATTATTATTTTAAACATACGTCAGTTGAGGTTAATTTTCCATTCTTGGAAAAAAAAATTATATATTTTTCCTAGCAGTTTGGATTGACTTCAAGTGGGGTTGGATAAGTTGGAGTGGGGTCGAGCAGGTTAGAGCAGATTAGCACAGATTGAAGAACATTGGAGCATGTTAAAGTAGATTTAATTAACAATTAGCATTGGAGCATATTTGAGTACATTAAAGTAGGTCGTAAATTGAATATGTTATAACAAGTAGGCCCTTATACTATGAATCATAAATCAAATAATTTACAAGCAGTGTGCTATTGTGTTAACTGTCACGCATAGCCATTTATAAGCAGTGTGCTATTGATTCCTACACTATTAACCGGTACTTTTTTTAATTAAAAAAAAGGCATCACTCAAGCTGCGAGGTATGGACCTGTTGATTTATGTAAATTAATGCATTTGGAATCAGATTTTCTCATTCTATGGATTGAAATAAACAAGTAATATTAGGAATAAAAAATACTTATGATTCCATTCCATTTCAACTTTTTAGACCAAATGACTCCTAATGCTTTTCAGGCCTGTTCGCTTTCAGCATTCTGTATTGTTACCTGCTCCAACCTACTCAAATTTGCTAATTACTAGTTAAACCTGCTTCTACCTACTCTAACGTACTTTTACCTGCTCCAAACTGCTCGAACAAAAAATAAAAGGTAGGAGTCAATTCGAGCTAGTGAAGGCCTTCCTTGGCTTCCCTCGATAAGCAACATTGAGCGCAATCACAAGCCGAGTTTTGACCAAGCCGGATTTGAGTGACCCGTACTCAAACTTTATCGAACCGTGACATTACTTTGTAATAAAGTAATGTATAATTTTTAATGTCATAATTTTAAAATATAATATACCACTAATATTCTGTAATTTAACTTTACTACAACAATAACAATAACAACTTCCAGTGTGGGTCATGCTTTCGCAGAGTCTGGGGAGATCCAGATGTAGGCAGTCTTACTTCAACCGACATCTCTGCCCGTAGAGAGGCTGATTCCAAGCGACCCACAAAAAAGAATTTTGTGAAAACATTTGAAAAAGACGGGTTAGAGAGAGAGAACCACGTGTATTGTAAAGCAGCTGGGGAGTAGATACCATACCTTATCGGCGATAGACAAATAGTGACATCTTCAGAAGCAAGTACTACCTGCAAACAACACAACAAACGCGAACCTGTAACAAAACGTGAACCCGCAAAAAAAACGCGAACCCGTAACAACACCTACCCTACTACAACCGAAAGACACTATGCCGACAATACTCCTCGATCAACGACCTTAATCCTATCCCGCCAGAGTCTTCTATCTTGAGCCATGTCCTCCGTTAGTCTTACAGATTTCAGGTCCCCTCTGATCACCTCATCCAAGCTCTTCTTTGGTCGACCTCTCCCTCTGTTTCCGTCGGGGGATGGTAATAGTTTCACATCTCCTTACTGGTGCGCCCACACTTCTTCTTTTCACATGGCCAAACCATCTTAGTCTTGATTCCCGCATCTTGTCTTCGATGGGCGTCACTTTGACTAAGTCCCTTATCACTACATTCCTAATTTTATCCAACGTCGTATACCCACATATCCATCTAATCATCCTCATCTCTGCGACCATCAACCTTTGAATCTGAGTCTTCTTTAATGCCCAGCACTCCGAGCCGTACATCATAGCAGGTCTCACTACCGTACGATAAATTTTACCTTTTAAATCTACCGGCATCCTCTTATCACACAGCACACCCATAGCATGCCTCCATTTTAGCCAACCGACTTTAATGCGCTGGTTAATATCTTCGTCTATCTCACCATTCTGCTGAACGATCGAACCGAGGTATCTAAACTTTTCGACCTTCGGTATTGGCACCCCGTCCATGGTGATATCTCCCCCCGCTCCTTCCCTCCCGCTAAAACAGCAATGGAGGTATTCAGTTTTGGACCTACTCACTCTAAAACCTTTAGACTCCAGTGTGTGTCTCCAACGCTCTAACTTGCTATTAACTCCCTCTCTGGTCTCATCAATAAGAACAATGTCATCCGCAAATAACATACACCAAGGTAACTCATCCTGAATCCCTTTAGTAAGCTCGTCCATCACTATTGTGAATAGGAAATTAAAGGGCTTAAAGCGGACCCTTGGTGCAGGCCAATACCAACGCAGAAGTCATTGGTAGTCCCTCCTGGCGTCCTAACCCTCGTCCTACCTCCCTCGTACATATCCTTAATAACTCGAATATACTCAGGGAGCACTCCTTTCTTTTCCAAGCAACTCCAAACTAGGTCGCATGGAACTCTGCCGTAGGATTTTTCTAGGTCGATGAACACCAAATGAAGATCCACTTTTCTATCTTTGTACAATCCCATAAGCCTTCTAAGGAGGTAGATCGCCTCAGTGGTCGACCTGCCAGGCATAAAACCAAATTGGTTCTCTGAGATTGAGATATTCCTTCGCAACCTTCGCTCAATCACCATCTCCCATAACTTCATTGTGTGACTGAGCAACTTTATGCCCCTATAGTTGTTACGGTCTTGAATATGCCCTTTGTTCTTGTACAATGGGATGACTGTACTAAACCGCCATTCTCTAGGCATTCTAGAAGTCCTAAAAATAACATTAAAAGCTCTGTTAGCCACTCCAGTCCCTCCTCACCCAAGCACTTCCACACTTCCACCGGTATCCGGTCTGGTCCTTCTACCTTCCCATTGGGCATTCTCTTCAAGGCCTCTTTAATCTCGCCCCTGCTACTCGGTTCACCCAGGTGAAGGTCGAGACCCATCTCACTCCTTTCACTACTCGTACTTGTAGGGTCTTCGCTCGCTTCCCCATTAAGGATTCTGAAAAAGTACCTTTGCCATCTGCCCTTGATCTCCGCATCCCCCGATAGCACCCTACCACTCCAACATTAAAAACGTATATATATGTAATATACTATACTACACCCTCAACTATCGCACCTATAAAGATGCAATAACTAATATGATTTCAACATCAAGAAAAAACCATTAAACTTGCACTATATGTTACTTTTTGTTATAAAGAAAGGCATATGGTTGTCATAGACTAAAGTTTACTAATGTATTATAATGACATTCAACTTTTCTATTGCATTATTTTCATAAATTCATTATGAACTAATGCTATTAAAATGTAAAGTATTCCGCATAAAAATTATCGATAATCATAATATTCAAATAATCTCTGCAAAAACGCTCCAAAACTCTCCAACCACTTCCAACCTGCTCCAACCTGTTCCTACCTACTTTGACCTGCTCCTAACTATTAAGCGCTAGTCAAACATACTCCAAACTACTCCAACCTTATTCAATCTACTCCAACCTGCTCACCGCCCCTCCAAAACGCATATCTTCTTAGTAGATGTTTGTTTTATAGCTTTGATAATTATGATCATGTTTCAGAAACTAGCATTGTTATTTTACTATTATGCAGTTGATAAGCATTTTTCATTTATTGATGAATAATTGTATGACTTGTACTAGTGGTAATTCTAGAAATTGTTGACTGATAATTCTAGTTGCGAAAAATTAACGACTGTTATGTCTTTATTTTGGTAGTGTTTAGTTGGGGTGAAAATGATTTTCTCAGAAAATTAATTTCTGTGGAAAATATATTTCCTAGAAAAATGGATCTTCATGTTACATTTTCCGTTGTTTGGTGCTAGATAAATTATTTGTCAAAAAGTGTCAATTAAATTATTTAAATGACGAAAAATGTAAACTTCTTATTGTAGTGGAGATAAACTTTCACCAAATAAAGGAATATTGACCTGAAAGTTCATATTTAACTTCTTTTAATATTTCCTCTCAGATAACTAAGTTTCAATCTAAATCGTTGAAATTGTTTTGGTGGCAGAAAACATCCATTGAATTGTTTGAATGGAAAAAAATGTCAATTGAATTATAGTGGTGGAGAAAAATCATAACCAAATAAAGAAATGTCAAGCTCGAAATCAAAATTTGAGCTTATTTTAAGCATTGCTATCAGATAATCAGATTTTCATATAAACAGTTTAAATTGTTTTAATGATGAAAAATATCAACTGAATTATTTTAGTGATGAAAAATGTCGAGTAGACTATCATGGCAGAGATAAATATTGTCCAAATGAGGGAATATTGACCTCAAAATTTAGATTTAAGCTTATTTTAATCTTTTTCATCCGATAATTAAATTTTATTCTGAAATTCAAACAATTAAATTTATTTTAATCGCAAAACATGTCAACCGAATTGTTGAAGTATCAAAAATGTCGACTGAATTGTCGTGATGGAGAAAAATATTGACTAGATGAAGGAATGTTGACCTCAAATTTTGGATTTAAACTTGTTTTACTCTTTTCCATCCAATAATTAAGTTTCGTTTCAAACTATTAAAATTATTTTAGTTGCGAAAAATGTCAGCTGGATTGTTTAAATGACGAAAAATATTAACTAAATCACCATTGTTGAGTTATTATATTCAAGTTTTGATGATAACAAATCCAAGTGT
>JACYFF010010365.1:87673890-87692436 GCA_017589665.1 Selenicereus undatus | reverse complement strand
ATTATTATTATTATTATTATTATTAT
Organism: Selenicereus undatus; assembly: GCA_017589665.1. Classification (NCBI taxonomy): domain Eukaryota; kingdom Viridiplantae; phylum Streptophyta; class Magnoliopsida; order Caryophyllales; family Cactaceae; genus Selenicereus; species Selenicereus undatus. The sequence goes on along the minus strand of JACYFF010010365.1, from coordinate 87,692,410 downwards.
TATTATTATTATTATTATTATTATTAATATTTTGTATCTTTCAATACAAATATAAATTTGAGCATGTGTTATTAGAGATAATAGAATAATAAATACGATTTCCATGATTATTTCTATTATTACTATTGTTGTTGTTGTCGTCATTATCGCTGTCGTCGTTGTTATCTTTCCGTTTGAATTTGTTAACATAGTCAATATTAATAATGATCATCAAATTATCAAAGAGAGATTAAGAGATTATAACAGATATAAAAAATTTTATTAGTTCATTATTATAAAATACATTAATAATTTAGAAGTTTTAACTTAATGAAACGAAATTATAATTACTAAACAAGTCATAAAACCTTATATGACACCTTATTATTAACACATAATATAATATACACAATTATAAAGAAACAATAAATATTTTTTATTTCCATTATTATTATTATTAATATTTTGTATTTTTCGATACAAATATAAATTTGAGCATGTATTATTAGAGATAATGGAAAAATAACTATGATTTCCATGATTATTTCCATTATTATTATTGTTGTTATTGTCGTCATTGTCATTGTCGGCGATTTTACCTTTCTCCTTGAATTTGATAACATGGTCAATATTAATTATGATCATCTAATTATCAAAGAGAGATTAAGGGAGTATAATGGATATAAAAGTTTTTATTATTTCATTATTATGGAATAAGTTTATGTTTTAGAATTAAGTTTTAACTTAAGGAAACCGAATTATAATTACTGAACAAGCCGTAAAACCTTAGGTGACACCTTATTATTATCACGTAATATAATATACAAATTTATATAGAAATAATAAAAAAAATTATTTCCATAATTATTATTATTATTTTGTCTTTTTTGTTACAAATGTACATTTGAGCATGTATTATTAGAGATAATATAAATATAAATATGATTTCCATGATTATTTCCATTCTTACTATTGTTGTTGTTGTCATTATAGTTATCATCGCTGTTATCTTTCTCTTTGAATTTGATAACATAGTCAATATTAATTATGATCATATAGATGTAAGGGTTGTGCTGAAAAATTACATATTGTAAGCATGATATAACATATTGCAAGGGTTGAATATGAAATATAAAAAAAATTTAAAATAAAACACAATCATCATATTAGGCCCATGAAACTGAATTTCTTTCACATTTAATATGATCTATTTAACAGAAGGAAATAAACGAACTATTTTTTTGTGTTTCAAAGCATATATATCTTACAATTAAATTTAATTCATTTAAATCTTAAACGTATAATTAATTTTTTAACATTTCAAATAAATTGACCAAACTCTAATCTATTTAACGCACAAGAAAAATTGAAATCACTTTCGTTTTCTTTTAAACCATACAAATCTAATAATCAAATTCTCTTCATAAAACACCTAAAATTATAATTAATGTTTTACCGTTTAAAACAAAATACCACAAATTGCCATAGCACTTCAACTAAGAAATATCTCAACCCACAAATCTGAACTTAATCCATCTCTTGCAAGACAACATAAGGGTATGAGAAGTTTATATCAAAACCCATGAAACTATTCAGTTGACATGAAAGCCAAATGTACAAAGTATGAACACTTAATTATATTAGCGTCCCCTAATTGGTCATTTTAAATAGCCAAAAAAGTTATGTATTAGCATAAATACAATGTTCAAATTGTTTTCGTTGAAAGACAAATTTTATTTCTGTTACATGTAAAACTGAAACTAAACTGATTTCAAAATAGTTTATACCTAAATTCACTAAACAATTAGCCATTTCATAAATGTTTGCTCAACAACAAGAGGAGAAGGTAGATTTTTCATCATTAGCATCATAAATTGACTTATCATCACCCAATTTAGGTCCTGTTCTTTTCAGTGGGAAATGAGGAGTGTGGGATGAGTAGGTGTGGGAAAAGGAAGGAACTAGTAGGTGGGTGTGGTATTTTTTTTTTGAAGTGTGGGAAGGAGTGGATGAGTGACTCAGTGTGAGTGACAACTGAATGTAGTTGAATGAAGTTGAAATATTGGTTATTAATAATTTTATGTTTTATAATGTAATAATTTTATTGTGATACTAATTAATGATGATGAAATATTTTATTTTTGTTCATTCTTTTTTATTTTGTTTATTTTTTATTTTTTATTTTGGTATTTTTAATATTTCATTTTATATTTTTAATTTTTAATTTTTAAATTTTTAAATTTTAAATTTTAAATTTTAAATTTTAAATTTTAAATTTTTAAATTTTAAATTTTAAATTTTTTAATTTTTTATATTTTTTAAATTTTTTATTTTAATTTTTTAATTTGTAATTTGTAATTTTTGTAATTTTAATTTTTATTATATCTTTTTAATTTTTTAATTTTTTGTATTTATTTTTTATTTTCTTATTTTTTATTTTTTTGTATTTATTTTATTTTATTTTTTTTGGAATTTTTTGTTGGTTGTTTTTCTGGAATAAAAAAATGAAAATAAAAAAGAAATAGATACAAAAAAATAAAAAATAAAAAAATAAATAGAAAAAATGTAAAAAGTTAAAAAAAATAAAATAAAAATAAATGCAAAATATTTAAATATTTAAAATTTTAAATACAAAAAAAATTTAAAAAAATGAAAACAAAAATAAAAATAAATACAAAAAAATAAAAAAAATAGAAAAAAAAATAAAAAATAAAGATAGAAATAAAAAATAAAAAATAATGAAAAATTATAAAAATAATGAAAAAGAAAAAAAAGAAAACTGTTTCATGACGTCCGAAAAATTAAAACTGCTTATGATTGCTACCAGATTATTCATACACACAATTACGTAAATTGTAAAAATTTTTAAAATATGAGAAATGGTTGTTTTATGTAGATGTGGGAAGGAATGGGTGAGTGTGAGAAGGAATGATATTTTTTTTTTAAAGTGTGGGAAGGAGTGGGAAGATGGGGGAAAGAGTGAGTGAGTGTGAGTTGAGTTGATTTCCCAACGAAAAGAACAGAGTGTTAGCATGGTTTGTGACAAATTCACTATCTACTGTCTCCATCATACTTATATAGACTTTTGTCACAATCATATACTTTTTAATTATTAATCCAATTAGTTATGCACAAAGCTGCTGTATACTTAACTTTTTTATTGAATTTTTCCATTATCTCCTCTAAATTATAATATTAATCATGTCTACCATAACTATTTGTTTATTATTTCGATAACATATCTACATAATATTTATTTGAATATACTCTGTGCAAAGCACGAGCCCAAACTAGTAACTCAAATAAGTAAACTGTGTACAACTATTTCTCACCATGCGACGCTTTGCACTGATCTACAACAACTACCACTACTGACGGACTTTTCTGCTTCTTGAGAAGCCAAGTTAGGGTTGACAACTTGACATCTTGCCAATGATCAGCCTCATCCCCAACCTCTTCTAATGTTGAGCTTCTGCTAATCAAATCTTTAGACTATTTTGTTTCTACAAAGGCACATTGTTCTTTTACGTTGACAAGGATCCCAAAATAGTTTTTACTAGGTTTTAGACCCTTGCAACGAACGGATTATTTTAGAACTTTAGTTCAATTATGATTTATTTTTATTTTTTGTAATTAATTGATAATTAATATTTATCAATGTTTAGTGATCGAAAATATCTTCTTAATTTTCTACCATATACTAAAATTAATTTAATTTTCTTCTCGTAAACATTTATTCGAATATATTTTTGTATTGTGCGTTTAGTTTTATAATTAATTGGTGCCTAGCATTTGTCAATGTTTAGTGAGAATATTAACATATCAAAAGTATTTAATTGTTCACTTTTTAAATGAAACAATAAATGAATTTTCGTATTGTGATATTAAATCATAAATTATATTTTTTTTCTAAAAATTAAATATTAATTAAGGTATTAATTGTTAGTGAAACACGCGTTGCTACCACATCCTTCACACTCACTTACATATAAATACACACACACACACACACACACACACACAAGTCTTTATACCCGTGCTATACACGGTTTATTTTAAAATTTTAGCTAAAATATTTTAAAAATATTATAATTAATCTTATGATTTAAATTTTTAGAAATAATAATATTAATTTATCTGTAATTAATCTTATGATTTAAATTGTTTAAATTTTTTAAAATAAAATCTTAATAAATGCTTAACAGGACATGTGTCACGACCGCAGCGTTTGAACTCACTTATATATATGTGTGTGTATATGTATATGTAAAATATGATCAGACAAAGGGTAATTCAAAATGAATTGTTAAACTAAAAGGCCTTAAGGAGGTTAGTTTTTATAAAAGTAGTATCCATATTGTTTCTCAAATTGAGAGTGCCTTCTAATTGCCACTGAACCCTTCAAAGTACATAAAAAAGGCTGCCCTATTATTATTTTCTTAGGGTTAGGAATGGCATTGAAGATGTTCTCTGATAGGAGGAAACTCGGAGATATTAACTCAGTTCCATAATACAAAAATTTGCATTAAATCACCGGGGGGGGGGGGGGAGGAAGTTTCAATTATTCGTGGCGCATAGATTAAAGCATGCGCCTTAAGCCCATTCTTCACAGTTCTTTTGTTATTGTGTTTTCTTCTGGGTTGGGGGGGTGTTCAAACATGAGGGATAAGCCCCTAATATTGGGATTATAGAAGGCAAAGTCACTCTAATGTAGCATTTAGTTGAAAGTAATGCACTGAACCATGTAATGCAATTGTTAGTGTAATGACATGAGATAATAATTGCGTTATAATGTTTAGTTGCAAAGCTTTTACAATTGTAATTGAATGAATTCATCTACAAACAATACTTAATTTTACACGTGACGTGAAGTACTTGCAATTAAATTCGCATTTTATTTTTACCTATTTTAATTATTTGTAACTTTGTTGATAACTATTATCCAATATCTTATAATCATGATGACGATGTTTCACATGAGACTTACTTCACTCTATTTCTTCTATATTACAATAATATAATATAGTTCAAGTTTACTAAGTAGGGAGAAGATGATGATGATGATGATGATGATATGTGAGAGAGAGAGAGACATTATGTCCAAAACGTACAAAAATACAGTTACAATAATACGATCTTAATCTAGGTTAAACGCTATCTAATATGGAGAAGAGATAGGGATGAGGGGGGCTTCAAACCTTTAAAAACATGGTGACAAAGTAATAAGAGAGGGGAAGTAGATGAGAGACAATGGAGAGAATTCCCAAATATAATAGCTTATAGTTGGGTAAACTTTGATTTAAAGATATGCAATCATAATTATTTAGGAAAAGCCAAGTAATTATAATTGCATAGATTGAAGTAAATATGATTACAATGCAATCTTGATTACATTCCTTAATGGTAACCAAGCATGGTAATGGAATCACCATTACCACTTTAATTATATTACCACTTCGATTACATAGAACCAAATAAGCTATAAGAGAGTCTTCAACAATTATAGACATAAGGAGTTGGGGGGCTTACAAGAGGATTATATATCACATTCGACTCCTAGATTAACTAGCACATCAGCTACTCTATTGACTTCCCGATAATAATGTTCTTTACAATAATATGGTTAAGCTGTAAGAATTAAGGGGACAAAAAATTATAAGGAATTATTAGTTTTGAGTTGGTTCTATGTAATCAAAGTGGTAATGCCATCAAAATGATAATAGTGATTCCATTACCATGTTTGGTTACCATTAAGGAATGTAATTAAGGTTACATTGTAATCACATTTACCTCAATCTATGTAACTACAATTACTTGACTTTTCCTAAACATTTATGATTGCATACCTTTGATTCAAACTCTACCTAACTATAACCTATTATATTTGAGAACTTTCTCTCTCTTCTCTCTGTTGTCTCTCCTCTACTTCCCATCTCTTATTACTTTGACATCATTTTTTAAAGGTTTGAAGCCCCCTTACCCCTCTCTCTCCTCTTCATATTAGATAAAGTTTAACCTAAACCATGATCGTGTTATTGTAACTGTATTTTTGTACGCTCTAGACATCATCTCTCTCTCTCTCTCTCTCTCTCTCTCTCTCTCGCTCACATCATCATCATCATCATCATCATCATCATCTTCTTCTTCTTCTTCTTCTTCTTCTTCTTTCTACTTGATAAACTTGAACAATATTACATTATTGTAATCTGGAAGAAATTGAGTGAAGTAAGTCGCATGTGAAACATTGTAATCATGAGGATAAGATATTAGATGATAATTATAAACAAAGTTACAAATAATTAAAATAGGAGAACAAAAAATGCAAATTGAATTGCAAGTACTTCACACCATGTGTAAAATTAAGTATTGTTTCTAGATGAATTCATTGCATTACACTTGTAAAAACTTTATAAACAAACATTGTAATGCAATTATTATCCCATTTCATTACACTAACAATTGCATTACATGGTTGATTCCACTGCATAGTAATTGCATTACTTTCAACCAAACGCTACAAAAGAGTCGTAAGAAACTGTAAGCTTTAAGCATTTTTTGTTATATAGAGATGAGGAGTTATAAGGAGCTGTAAGTAGTCATAAGGGCTAATTGTAAAAAAACTGTAGAAAACTATAGTTAACGCATTGTCTCAAGATGTATGCTTTAAGACCATGTTCTTTTCAGCTTTAAGGTTAAACTTAAATCCTATTGCTTATTACAAAAGATTATATTGTAGCTTCTTTGGAATTCCTTACTGCTATTTAACAACTTCTTAAAGTTGTGTAGTACAGATGCCTAAAACTAGCATCATATTTTTATTAGTCCGATAACGAAAATAATACCCCAACATGCACTTTCGAGGGCACAATACAGTGGCAAGCTAAAAAAACCTAGTCCATTAATAAAATAAGGAGGTTTGCACTGAAGAGATTGGCTCTTAGCAGAACTCGGTTGGATTCCCCACGAGGGAACCCGATCGGGCTCTCGGTCAAAATTCTTTTTTTTTTGCTTTACTTAGTCTTGTTCTAATTAGGTTTATTAAACAGACCCTTACTAGAATTAGCTTTCCGTATCTGGTGACTCTAGTCAAGTAGAGTTCTAAGTGGATTAATTTCTTTTGATTAATTAATTAGAATTCTAGTTTATTAAATCAACCCATTTAGATTAAGCCTAGTGGAAGCAGAACTAGATTTCCTTTCCCTAGATTGAGGCACTTACCCTCCTCAACCACTATATAAAGGAGGTTGATCCTTTGGTAAAGAGGGGGAGATAATCACTTAAAGTCACGAACAAGGTGTCAGAAAATATAAAAGAGAGCTTTAAGGTTTCTTTTATAGGAGAAGGTGTCAGGGTTAAGTGAGTGAAATCAATCATCAGTTTAAGAAAGCATCACTTTGCTAGGTTCCTAGAAGATTTAGGTAGGCTATCCTGAGGGTGCATTTTACAACTTTCTTCCCTTGATCTTTATTTCTTTCTGTTTAATTTAATTGACTGCAGTTTAGTAAATATGCAACCTTTAATTGGTTTCATCGCTGCCCTTTCTAAAATTTTGAATTGTTTATCTTTTTACTCTCTTTTGGTGAACATTGTGCTTTGATTTTATATTAATGAATGATTCTAGCATGCTACACGATTGTGTGATGCTATATTAAATTTTGATTTCCCGTGTTGATTAGTAGAAGCTGTCAATGATGACGGGCGGTGGCATGATGCACTTCATCATACACCATATCATCAACCCCGAATCTAGATCCTCAGTTTCATACCATGGAGACAAGATGGTTTCCACAGTAGGGATTTAGCAAGGGCCTTTCAAAATCCTTTTTGAATTGAACAAACTGTTCTTTTTGTATCCCTTTTGGTTGTCCCTATCGGTAGCGGTTCGCTTCAAAGGGTATAATTGATTTGTATTTTTTTAAAAAAAAAAAAAAACTCACTGGCGACTCTATTAGCAGAAGTTTGATGCTTTTTCGTTATTTTTCCTCTTGTCCGCACTTCTGAAATCGTTCATTGGATTTGAATGCTGATAATAGGTTATGTGTAGACCACAATTCAGGGCTAGAATTAGCCTAGAAATTCAATCGGATTCATGGATCAGTCATGCCCCCAAAAACCAGGGCAAACTAAGCTACTGGCTGAGGCCAGGCTAGCCGGATTTTTTGGTTAGGTCTAGTTTCCCATAGTCTTTAAGCCTAATTTTTGGTTGTTTCTGCTTTGTAAAAAAATTTTAGAAAAATTGAATATGCTTCTTAAAAATGAAATAACTAGCAAACAAGTCCAACTATTCATGAGGAAATCACGCCCGAGATAGGTTACCTAGGATCCGTGGTCCTTATAGTGTTGACTCCACTAGGGCTTTTTTTTAAGAATGTGAAATTTGAACTTTAATATGGGAAATTATCTTGATTGTACTTTCAGTAGGCATATCTGCATTATGAGGTGTTGCTTGCTGAGGATTAATAGAACCTCTAGGTCAAACCCTGATATTACCCCTTGAAAAAGTAATTGGTCACTTGGTGGGTCCACTCAACTTTCAACTGGTAGGCAATTAGTTCATCTACTCATGACACACTTTCCTGGACCATACGATACGGGAAAGTAACTGAATGTTCTAGGCTTTCCATACACCCCATGGACGACAAAGTATTTAGGTCATGAGAAAGACTATTCTAAACCTGATCCAAAACCCATGTAACTTAGAACTTTGGCTTAAGGTTGCAAATCTTCTGTTTGCTGATTCTATGAATGATTAGAACTTAATGGTATTTCTTGAACTAACTTCTACCCAAAGACCTATGTATTGGTGCTTTAGGGTTCTGTGAAGTCATCATTGTGTCTTAGGATAGCCCATGTTAGGAAATGTCGAAACTTAGTAATTAAGGTTATGAACCAAAGCGGCTCCGAGATCAATTGAGCTCTAGGGGCCTCTTGACCTCAGACCCGACTAGGTTTTAGCCTTGGCATAGGGAATAAAAAGTCCTACAAGAAGACTCAGCCAAGTTAGAATGAGGTTGAATAAAGAGTTTGTATCTTGGTAGGACTCTAGGTCTATTTCAGAAAAATTCGGTTCGGCTTGTTGTTAGTCTAGAACTAGGTAAAGGGAGTAAGAGTCAGTCTCCTAGGCAAAGTAGGAACCCGGTGCAATACCCCGTTATTTAATGATATTAAAATTTTCTAATCTTGCATTAGTCTTATGATTATGAACATTTATCATAGCAATCGGCTGCACAAAATTTTAGGTACCACATTAGTTTAATTGTTAGATGCAGAACTAAAGTTCACGTGTTACATGACTTTGCCAGAAGGTAGAGAAGGCAAACATCATATGGCACATGGATCTTCTAGTCATTGGGAAAATCACAGCTCATGTTATGCTTTATAGAAATTTGTCTTTTGATAAAATATCTAAACCACAAAGGTCATGCAGGCCTATGCAAGTTTACAAAATTACATGTTATAGTTTACATGTTACAGTTTATGTTTTACAATTCAGTGTGTGTGTGTGTGTGTCTATATATATATATATATATATATATATATATATATATATATATATATATATATATATATATATATATATATATATGTATGTATGTATGTATACTGTAACACCTCAAATTTCTAATCCTTTTTATTTACTAATATTAACCTACATGGCAGCGGGAAAAAAAAAACCTAAGAGGGTGTTACCGCCATATTTTCTTCTTGGAAATACCAGGCTGAGTATCGACCAACATTAATGTAAATATATTTTCCAATCATAACATCAATTCAAGTCCTGACCATAATCCTAACAATGACTAAACTGAAATGTAATCTTCAACAAGTCCAATCTGGAAACCGATTCAATTCAAACTAAAACAAAAAAACGAAGCCTCGCTCTAGTTTGGATTCCCATTCCCATGCACATAAACTTCACCTAAAAACAAAACGTCTAGAAAAATATGAGATAATCTCAATAACAACTACCCCTAACATTCAACGTACGCACAGAAATTCATTTCAAACCATTTTAGGGGTGGGGGAACAACACGAGCAGTTCAAGTAATTCAACATCCCCACAAACCATAAAATAATCCCACTTCCCTTTATTCAATTTCGGTTTCACAAGGGTGAGCGACCCCATGGGGTCTCATTGCCTGCACTTAGGCTCAGAGTAGTTGCTTAACTATAACCTGGTCTACCGTCAACTTGGACGATTACCGCTTAACCATACCCTGGCTTACCATCAGAATGGACGGTTACCGCTAACCTGGCCTACGTCCGTCCATAAGGAGGCACGTAGCCGCTCACATGCATGCACCTTACCATGGGAAGGGTAATGGCCTCTAAAACACAAAAGAAATATAATTGATCAACCTCACCCATTCAGTCGGTCATTGCACATTCGTAGTTAATATTGATTTTTAATTAACTTTTCTATCCCAACCCGACTCATCTTGGTCCCAAAACATTCCATATTGTTTTCGCAACACAATCAACCCCATAACCCACACATACACTTGTTTACCAAAGCATTTCATCGTAAATTATGGAAAGAATCTCATAACACATTTACTCGGGGAGATCCCCCGAACATCAACACAACACATTCAAACAACCTACAATCATACACACAAATCACATTTTTCGAGAAAAATTGGGGAAAGAGTTAGGGCCTGAGTGTTACTTGGTAATCCGTATCTTACGGGCTCAATTTCTTTGCTCGGGCCTAATGATCCGTACCTGAACCAAAACAATACCCATACTTAGCCCCCAAATTTGTTCCAGATGCATCCCCAATCTAACCCTAGCTTAGAATAATTTTTCTACAATTTCTAGACAACTTTAGAAATTTCGAATCATAGCTAACCCCGATTCCAGTTCTGATCAGAATATAGGCCCAACTTCCAGAGGCCATAACTTGAGTTCCCATCATCGAAACTCAAAGGTCTTACCCATTTTGGAAAGGCCAACTCATCCCCTACAACATCTATGTTTAGTGTTTCCCCAAACGCTACCAACTACTAGGTCAATTTCCCCAAGACTTCCATATTATCACTAACTACCCAGATCTACATAGTCCTCAATAATGGGCTCATGACTTTCTCAATTTAGATCCGATTCCCTTGATTAAAATGCCATAATGCTAAGGAAATCTTGGCCTAAATTTCACAAAATGTTTGTAATTTTTGGACCAATACAACATCATGGGTAGAATTTTAAACTTATGGTATGTTCTAATTTCATACCAGTGATATTCTATCCCAAAGCCCTACCTCTAAAGGGTGTCCTTTCAGTCCCAATTTTCACATCATCGGTCACACAACTATCCACATCAATAATATCGATCCTTAGTCCCCCAACAATCCAAGTCAACTAAAAGATTACAAATTTATTCCAAAAAAACCAAAACATCACTATAATGCTTACCTTGATTCGGTTTTTAACAAGAGGTGGTGCAATCCCTTCCCACTCCAAAATCCAAATCTGAAAGTTTAAAACTCGTGTTACAAAAATCATAACTTTGTACTCTTGAGTTGAGAAGATCATAAAAAAAATGATGAAAACCCTAATTCTTGATGCATGGGGGTGCATGGACTGGAGGTAGGGTTTAGAACCCATTCACCCACACTTACCAAAACCAAAGAGAGAGAGAGATGGTGGGTGTGGCAGCGGCTGGTGTCAGGGATAGCTAGTGGCAGCGACGCCATGGTAGTGATGCCGGCAGGGGGTCGGTCAAGGGGGGGAGAGAGAGAGAGAGAAACTAAGTGGGGGGGGCACGACTAGCTTAAGGAAAAAGGAGAGGGGGAGTTTGAGTGGGAGAGGGAGAGGTGAGGGAGAGTCGTGTGGGGGGAAGAAGAGAGGGAGGGAGTGGGTGTTCTAGGGTTGGGGTTTAGGGTTTTGCCTTGGGAGGGAAAAGAATCATTTAAAAGATCCTTCAAAAGATTTAGCTCTTAAAAAAAAAAATTAACCTCCTTCCTTTCCCAAATAGAAAGGTTTGAAAAAAACAAAAAAAGAAGAAGAAAGAAATAGGGAAAAACATTTTTTTTTTGCAATACTTGGTTTGACTTAAATCATAAATCCTAAGTCGGCCCACACCAAAAATAAATCACCCTGAAAATGAATTTTCAGAGTTTTATATACTACCCCCCTTAAGGAAGTTTCGTCCCTGAAACTTCAGTAACTTACGACAAACACAATACCCCACGACAATGACTTTTCCGGGACTTTACATACTACCCCCTTAAGGGGTTTTCGTCCCTAAAACTTTGTACGCACCTAGTTATAAGAACAACTGATGGTATTTCGTGCGCATTTCCTGCTGGGATACCCAGGTTGCTTCCGACATCTCGTGATTTGCCCAGATGACCTTCACTAACAGCACCATTTTCCTATGGAGTTGTTTCTCCCTCCGGTCTAGGATTTGCACAGGTTGTTTTTCATATGACAAGTCTTCTTAAAGCTGCACGGGGTCGGGCTCAATTACATGAGAGGGATCCAGGATGTACTTTCGTAATTGTGACACGTGAAACACATTATGCATTTTCGGAAGCTCTGGTGGTAGTTCTAACCGATAGGCTACTTCCCCAACTCTTTATATGCCTGGGTACGGCCCAATGTATCTCGGGCTAAGCTTTCATACCATACCAAATCTTGCGATTCACTTGGTTGGGGATACTTTAAGAAACACCTGATCTCCCACGTGAAATTCGAAGGATCTGTGCCTTTGGTTGGCGTAACTCTTCTGGCGGCTCTGAGTAGCTATCATTCATTTCTAAATCACGTGAATCTTGTTAGTGGTAGCTTGGATCAAGTCAGGTTCAATGGTCAGGGCCTTGTCGATTTCTTGCCAGTAAAGCGAAGTTCTGCACCTTCTTCCATATAGCGCCTCATACGGGGCCATCCTAATACTTGAGTGGTAACTGTTGTTGTAAAAGAACTCGATTGGTTCCAGCTATTCATCCCACGCTTTCTTGAGCATTTGCCCCACAAAGCTTTACTCACAATGATTATAGGATGGCTTGGTATCGAGCCTTCCTTTACCATCCTGAAACCCATTCCTGGTTTTTCAATTGTAGTTGATGACTAGCCTAAGCACTCCTCGTTCCTTTTCGGCTGCATTATTAATATAAAAAGCTGCACAGCTCCAAGGAGATCTTGATGGTTTGATCAACTTTTTATCAAGCAAATTTTGAATTTTGAACTTCTTGAGCATTGCAAAAAGGAAATTCAAAATTTGCTTGATAAAAACCTGATCAGACCATCAAAATCTCCTTGGAGCTTTGCAACTTTTTATGTTAATAACACAGCCGAAAAGGAACAAGGAGTCCCTAGGCTAGTCATTAACTACAAATTGAAAAACCAGGAATGGGTTTCAGGATGATAAAGGAAGGCTCGGTACCAAGCCATCCTATAATAATTGTAAGTAAAGGTTTGTAGGGTACATGGTATGGAAAAGCTTATTTCTTCAAATGGATTTTTCCATTGTTGAGTGCTTAGGACATTGTGGATAATGCATTTGGAAAAAAGAATGAATCCAGGGTTAATTGTTTCAAATGTGTGGGTTATGTCAATTGAACGAGTGTCAACAAGGATAAGTTCATAGTATTGTTGAGGTTTTTGGGGGTCATATGTGGCAAAATGACATTTTCCAAAGGTTCTTTGGATGAGGGGTTTAATAATGTCTGGAGAAGGAATGGTTTTGTAGCTGGTAAGGAATAAATGTTCAGTATATCGAACAAGGTAGGCATTGTCATGGGTTGATTTTGTGGCTGATTTGGTGACAATAGTTTTGTAAGGTAATGGGGGAAAATTTGTTAACGAGGGAAACTGATTTTGTGTGGGAACATTAATGGCAGCTCCTATCCCAGATAAAGTAGGAGATTGAGGGTCTTGAACTGGTTCTGGAACCAGAGCTCTAAATCTATATCCTTGGGAGTGATCTAAAGGTTCTGACCCAGAGGAGTAATCTAAAAAAGATCTCCGATAATTTGAGGGTCCAGTAATGGATGGATCATCTCGAATAGTTAAAGATCTAAATTTAAGAACAACCTGACCATCAGGTTCTTTTATAATTTGATCTATATCTCTTCTTTCTATTTGTGCAGGTGGTTGGGGTTCTAGTAGTTCAATTTCATTAGGAAGAGTAATCTCATACCATTTGAGAAGTTTTGGAGTAAAAACTGTGGGCTTTTCGTCTTCAATTTGTAAGAGAATTGTTTCCTGAGAATTTGAAGGAAGAGGGTTCAAAAATCTTGTATTTAAATTGGTAGACATTAGTCTAAAATAGATTCTATACATAATGACAAAGTTTTTGAAGTCAAGAAATTCATTACCTTGGATATGAACATCAAGTTTCAAAACTTCTGTTATCATAGAACAAGTTAGATCAACCATAAAATCAGGATAACAATTAAAAAATACTGGTCCTTTACAAATGTTTGTCGGAATAACAGCTAAAAGAGAAGATTTGTATTTTCTTAACCTTTTGTCTCTTAATGCCATATAAATGGGTGCATTAATCCCTTTCTTAAGAAGTGGTTTAATGGCTACTTGAACTAAACCAATATGCATAAATCTATATTTAGCTTTTAAAAGACTTTCAATAGAATTTTGTTTTATCATAGCAATTGTTTGCAATCCATTTTGTAAACTTAAGACTTCTTCATGCGTTTTGACAGAATAAGCTTTAATGAAATCAAAAGTTCCAATTGTGTCAATAGTGTCAATCTCAATTTTAGGTAATTGCCAATTAGCATAATTGTCAGGAGATGGTGCTCTAAATATGGCACTAGTTATTTGTTCATTTGAATTAACTAATGTCACTGTGGCTGCTATCTGAACTAAGGGATAACAGTCTTCTTAATCTCGATGCCATTGTGTTAATGCATGCTCACACTCTAATGGCAGACAGATGATAAAGACGGAACCACCACACGATTGACCAACGGATACACAGGTTGACCAACGCCTAAATCACCACTGACTTTAAACAGCTCTATGCTTTGAGAGATAAGTTGTCTCCGTGTGACCAAAAGGTCACGGGTTCGAGCCGTGGAATCAGCCACTGACAAAGTCAGGTTAGGTTGCCTACAATTCACCCCATGGGGTGCGGCCCTTCCCCGGACCCTGCGTGAACGCGGGATGCTTGTGCACCGGGCTGCCCTTTTATGCTTTGAGAGATAGCACATACATTTTCACAACTTACCTAAATGCAGACACTTTGCCGAATGGCTCTGATACCAGCGTTAACAGGATCGAAAATTGATCGAAAATTGTATTAAAATATTTGAAATTGTACAGATGAAATTGTGTAACCAAGAACTTACATAAATAGTAAAGAGAGAGAGAGAAAGAGAAAGAGAGAGAGAGAAAGACTAAGAGAATACAAGAGAATGCTTGAATTCGCTCTGCCTTCTACCACATTTGTCCATCCTTAATATAGACAGGGAAAGTAGTCATAGAATTATTGAGGCTTTTGTCCTTTGAAAAAAGGAGATTCCTTTTGTCTGCCATATGAAAAGTAGTCATAGAATTATTGAGGCTTTTGTCTTTTAAAAGAAGGAGATTCCTTTTGTGTGCCACAAGAAGAAAGATAGCACCGAAAGGTATGCAGTTCTTATCTTTAAACTGTTGCTGAACAGTGTTTTTTGTTGTCTGCAAAAGAAAAGTTTCGTTAGGAGTGGCCTTTACTTTTGCCAAGAGTCATGACTTTTGTAAGTGTGAAGGGTCACAACTTCTTGCAGGCTCTTTCTTTTGTTTTCTTCATTTTTTATTATTTTTTTTTGTCAATCACAGATCATACGGATCTTGTGAATCTTGGTAATCCTGTTGATTCGGTTTTGTAGAGGATGAAGCAAAAACAATTGTCTCGTCATTTGAGTCATTAGTTTTCTCCAAAAATTTTTGAAGAAATATTTGTCGCATGCCAAGGTCATCTTTGAGAAGTTCGAGGATTTGAAGTTCCTTTTGTGATCATCCTTCAACTCGGGCTTTGGTAGAAGTTGTTGGACTATCCTTTTTTATTAGAGTTGAGGGGCCAGTAGCAACTTCCTTTTTCTTCTCAAATGTATGGAGATTGTGGAGAGTAAACTTTTTGGTTTTGGTTTTACAAAATACTCCACATTCTCTTTACAGCAAAATCTGGTTTCACCATTGATTGGTCTATCCTCAAAAAAGATTATTATTCACTTCAAAATACTTCTTTAAGAGCTTGGTTTGAACAAATAGACTGCAACTTCAGGGAACAAATAAAGACATAATGGATAAAAGACATGGAACGTCTCCAAGTCAATTTTCCCTTCTTCCTTTAGTTCCCCACGTTTGCTTCCAAGCACGGACTCCAAAATGTCTATACCATCCCTAGTCTTAATGTTAAGACAAATCTTCTCAAAAGATGGCATTTTACAAATGGTTAAAGTGTTTCTGCTGTTCATCCTCCCTAGGATGACCTAAAAATTTTTCTCAAAGGTGACCCCATTCTCGCTACACCTTTTTCGCAAAGGCCGAGAAGGGAATGATACAGTCAAACTAGATGATCTAAAAAAGGTTCACCAACAAGCCAATTATACCAACACTATCCTTCACACCATTGCTGACCAGTTAAATCATGTTTCTTTAAGGACACAAAAAACCAACAAAACACTTAAAACCTCTATCTCCAACACTAGCTATGCTAACAATATTTCCAAACCTTTTTTTAAGATGGACAACATCCCAAAAGATAATGAAGAATCCTTTATTAAAGCTTTTGCAAATATTCACTTCCTAAAGATCATTTCAGACCAAATTAAAGAGCTAGATACGTCTCTAAAAGGGAAGTCTGTGACTTGGCTCGACCAAACATGTCACAATCAAATCTCAGAAACCTCATCTTCAGAAGAGGATGATGATGATAACATAAGTAGTGCCAGTGAAGAGGCTTTACATGTCATAGAAGAAGCCCTTGAAGATTCTTCACCTCTTGCCATTAACAAAATCAAAAACTAGACTCAGGGTAATACGAGAAACTATTACCTAAGGCCTACTCCCCCAGATCTTCAATATGAAGAATGAGGAAGTTTTACTACTTCTCACTTCAATGGAGAGTCAATCTACCAATGGAGCATAGATGGCAAATCCAAACACGAAATACTGAACACCCTACAAGAAATAACAATGGCGGTCTCTGCTTACAAAGCCAAAAGATTAACCGGTTCATAAGCCGCTACAGCCTTAGTAATAGGTTTTGTCGGCCAATTGAAATATTGGTGGGATAACTTTCTTCACAATGATGCTAGGACGAAAATCCTTAATCATTCTTACAAAAAGACGAATGATTGTGGTATAGAAGTAGACGAAGAAGACGGGGCTGAAGTTCTCATCCACACCAATACCCTACATTTCATAGGAAACCCAAAAGAAGAACAGGTGTCTTCTAAAACCATTCTTATTAACCTCCCTTCTCCAACCCTAACAGATTATAGATGGTATAAGGAGGTCTTTTTAACAAATGTTCTCAAAAGAGAAGTTGGTACTCAAGACTTCTGGAAAGAAAGATTTATTGATGGATTACCTACGCTCTTCGGGGAAAGGATCCTCAATAAATTACGCCGGAATTTTGGGACCCATGATATCCCTTTTAGTTTAGTAACATTTGGGCAAATTTTTGGTATTATCAAAACTGAAGGGTTAAATCTCTGCAATGAGATTAAACTTCAGTCCAAATATGGATCAGAAAGGTAACAATCTCGCAAGGAGATGGGTACTTTCCGTGAAGCTTTTGAAATTACAAAAATTGAAGTCCCATCAATAGCCCGCAAAAGAATTCAGAAGAAAAAAGCCCAATCCAAAGTCAAAAGACCTTCAAGGCAGTCCAAGCCTTTTATAAAAAAAGAACAACCAAAATCCATTCCCAAAAGGAAACAACCCAATAAAAAGAGAAAAACCAAAGTCTATTATAAATTTGGTAAAATAGGTCATTAGGCCTTCCAATGAAAAACGGAGCAAAAGATTAACGAGTTATTTTCTGGAGAACCCGAACTTTAGAAAAGCACTTTTCCCTTTTAACAAAAGATGCTTCAGATTCCGACAAGGAAGAAGTATACTATTCAGAATCAAGTGAAGACTCTGAATATGAATCTTCTCCTATCATGTCTCTAAATGTAATCACTAACAAATCCCAAATGGAATTTCTCCTTGATCTCATAGGACAAATTTTCGATATACATACAAAGAGAGAATATCTTGAGAAACTCAAAACTATTATCGTTGAAGAAGAAGATAAGACTCCCAAATTTGAGTTAGGAACTTCATCTTCCTCTATCTCCCAAATTTTTGAGCGACACCCTATTACTAACCCATATCAACAAATTACAACCAAACAGCTACAAGCAGAAGTTAATGACCTCAAAGCCCAAGTTCGACTCCTAAAAATAGATATTGTTAGTTTCAAAACTAAAGATTTAGAAATTGAAGCTAAACTCGCCATTTTAGAAACAAATAAGGCAAATCCCTCAAACCATGACTTTGATATCTCAAAAGTTTCAGATATTGCTATCTCCAAAAGCTAGTTCTTACA
>JACYFF010010365.1:87615949-87663890 GCA_017589665.1 Selenicereus undatus | reverse complement strand
AAAGAGTCATTCACTGAATAATATTATTTTCCTAAAAAGATATTTTCAAAAGATTCTATCTTATCTTTTAAGATATGATTTTCTAAAAAGATATTGTTGAGAAATTTAATTCCTATTAGTTGCTGAGTATTTTTGGGAGTTATTACAAAAATCAAATACCTTTTTGTGGGTATAAAATCTCTCACCTCTCAATACTATTCTCTCGGTTTTTTCAAGGCAAAAATTGAGTTTCTGTGAGCTTATTTTCTGAGTGAAAAACCTTCAAAGTGTGTGCTGAATTGAGTCATTTCTATTGCCATAATAGGGATTGTAATTGTACCTTACATTCAGCTTGGTTAGAAGCATTTAACGTAAGGTGTTCTTTTTCTATTCTTTTCTGTCATCAGTAAAGTTTAGAGTGTGTCCAAGTCTTGAGAGACTTTGGACGTATTGGGTGACTAGCTCTCAGGTGTTGACTAGTTATGTGTGTATGTAATGAGGGTCTCGGGGGGACTAAGTTACATGGGTGACATAGTCACAAGTGTTA
Source organism: Selenicereus undatus (assembly GCA_017589665.1). Classification (NCBI taxonomy): domain Eukaryota; kingdom Viridiplantae; phylum Streptophyta; class Magnoliopsida; order Caryophyllales; family Cactaceae; genus Selenicereus; species Selenicereus undatus. The sequence continues at coordinate 87,663,364 of JACYFF010010365.1, read as the reverse complement.
CAAAGTGTAACGAATTTGGCCCGTGTTAGTGAAAGTCTTTGCTGAAATCCTACTGAGATAGGTCGTGCTTTTGACACCTCAACTGGGTCAGAGGTGATTTTCCACGTAAAAATATTGTGTCTTCTTTATTTCTACATTTTGTTTTATTTCTGCCTCACAGCAAACACCTCTCCAACCAGTTCTCACAAGTGTTCTGAAACAAAACGAAAAAGTTGGAAAGCACAATTCACCCCCCTATTGTGTCGTTGTGAGCCTTGAATTCTAACAAGTGGTATCAAAGCAGTGTTCTCATAATTAGGTTAACACCTTGAGAGATCCTTAAAGAATGAGTGCACCACAAGGAATCTTAGAAGGTCAATCTGTGACTAGACCTCCATATTTCAATGGACAGCACTACAACTTGTGGAAAAATCGAATGGAGAACTATATCCAAGCTGAGGATTATGAGTTATGGATGCTCATTGTGAATGGTCCTTACATTCCAGTAAAAGTCACAATTGATGGGAAGACTGTTCCAAAGGAGCTGAAGGAATTAAACTCAAACGACTTCACGAAGAAGGAGAAGAATGCCAAGGCCAAGAAACTACTGTATTTTGGACTCGAACCTAACGAGTACACTCGCATCTCAGAGTGTGAATCCGTAAAAGAGATATGGAATTCCCTTCAAGTAGCTCACGAAAGAACCAATCAAGTCAAGCAATCAAGAATCGAGCTACTGGTGAGGAAATATGAGCTATTCGAGATGAGCGACAAAGAAACAATCATGGACATGTATACTCGGTTCACCCATATTACTAATGAGTTAAAATCATTGGGAAAATCCTTTACCACTGAAGAGTTGGTTAGGAAGATCCTACGAATTTTACCTCATTCATGGGAATCGAAGGTCACTGCAATTCAAGAAGCAAAAAATATGAATGAGATCTCATTGGATGAGCTTATTGGGAATCTACAAACATATGAGCTAAGAAGAAACTCCTAGATGAAGGAAGAGGGAAAGAAAGACCGTGGACTTGCGCTAAAAGCTAGAGAAAGCGATAGCTTAGATTTTGATGAAGAAGGAATGGCAATGATTGCTCGAAAATTCAAAAAATTCTTCAAGAAGGCTGAAAGCAAATACAAGAAGGGCAACGCGAGCAGGACTAAGAACAGTGATCGTGATCAGTTCTCAGGATGTTTCAAGTGTGGAAGGCAAGATCATATTGTGAAGAATTGCCCCTTGCTGAAGGAAGAACGGGGTCAAAACAGGTCCGAGCCAGAGGCAAAAAGACTCAGTTAACTAGTGCTGAAAAACGGTTCACCAAGGCAATGATGGCAACCTGGGGTGATACCTCAGATGAAGAAGATGGCTCTCAAGATGGAGAGGAAGCAATAGCTCTTATGCCCTGAAGTGAATCTGATTCAGATTCTGATTCGATCGAGAGTTTGTCCCAACTCAAGGAAGAGGTATGTAATCTTAGCAAGAGAAAACTTGAAAAATTAGTTTTGACATTGATGGAAAAATGTGAGATAGTAAATTCTGAAAATTGCATGCTTAAAAATACCTGCTCAGGATTAGAAAAGGATGTTAAAAGACTGGAAAGAAATAAGCAAGAACTTAGCCATATGAATGAGGTTCTCACTTGTGAAAAACTCAAAATTGATGAAAAAGTTCTTGTTTTATGTAATGAACTAGACACCCTTAGAGATCTTATGAACAAAAGCGAGGAAGTGTTCAACACTAATCTCTTAAGATTGGAAAGTGAGTCCTTAAATCTAAAGCTTAATCTAGAGTCCCAGATGAGTGAAAATAAACAGCTCCTTAAAAAAATGCAAAAAGCTGAAACTGACCTAAGTGAACAGAGGTGCTGGAATAGTTCTTCAGAAGCATTGAAATGGCTAAATACTCACCATAACCGAAACAGAAAGGGTTTAGGTTTTGTGAATGGATGTGTTACTAAGCCAGTAGATAAGAAATATGTTGGTTTGCCAGAAAATATAATCTGTTTTCATTGTGGAAAAATCGGTCATTATTGTTATGCTTGCTCCTTGAGAAAAGGAGCCATAGATAGAAGCTCATTGTATGTTAAACAAATATGGATTAGAAAAGATGAACTAAGTTCCATGTCAAAGAAAAGGATGGGACCCAAGTGGATCTGGGTTCCCAAGACTAACACTTAGTTGTTTTGCAGGCTAAAGTGAAAGGAGGCAACCGACTATGATATTTGGATAGTGGTTGATCAAGGCATATGACTGGAGATAAATCAAATTTCCTCTCACTTACAGCCTTTGATGGGGGGAGAGTGGCATTTGAAAACGGCAAGCCTAGGATAATTGTTGATGTAGGTAAGATAAGTAAATAACTCTCTCACTCAATTGATAATGTATACCTAGTAGATGGGTTACAACATAATTTACTAAGTGTGTCCCAATTATGTGACAAAGGTAATCATGTTGGATTCACTTCAGATCAATGTTTGATTACCAACATCAAATCTGGAGAGGTTGTGTTGAGGGGGAAGCTACACAACAATGTTTATAAAGCATGTGTTCTTGCACTTCCCCAAAATCATTTGACTTGCTTAAGTGTTCTTGATGATGATATTATGCTCTGGCACAAGAGGCTAGGTCACACTAGTCTTTTCGTGCTAAACAAACTTGTTTCTAAAGATCTAGTTGTTGGCTTACCATCCATCAAGCACAATGATGACAAGGTATGCGATGCTTGTGTCAAAGGAAAGCAAACTAGAATTTCATTCAAGTCAAAGAACTATGTTAGCGCTTCCCGGCCCCTTGAGCTATTGCATGTTGATCTGTGCGGACCCATGAGGATCACAAGTAGGGGCAGGAAGATGTACGTGTTTGTCATAATGGATGATTACTCCCATTTCACTTGGACCTTATTTTTAGCCTCTAAAGATGAATCTTTTGAAAAGTTTTGTTGTATTTCTTAAGAAAACTGAAAAGAGAGTAGGACACTCATTGATAAGTCTTAGGTTTGATCATGGAAAGGAATTTAAAAATTCAAGCTTCATTGACTATTGCAATGAACATGGTATTGATCATAATTTTTCTGCCCCAAGAACACCCCAACAGATGGGGTGTAGAATGGAAAATTGTACTCTAGAAGACATGATTAGAACTATACTTGTTGCTAGTGGTCTTCCTAGAAATCTTTGGGTAGAAGCATTGAACACAGCCTGTTACATTATTAATAGATGCATGATCAGACCTCTTCTAATAAAACTCCTTATGAAGTTTTCAAAGGGCGAAAACCCAATATTATGCACCTAAGTGTCTTTGGTCGTAAATGTTATGTGCACAATAATAGGAAGGAACCCTTAGGAAAGTTTGACCCTAGGAGTGATGAGGCAATTTTCTTAGGATACTCTTCACATAGTAAAGCTTACAAAGTGTTCAACAAAAGGACTCTATGTGTTGAGGAGAATGTACATGTATTATTTGATGAAACTAACTCCTTGGTTGAGAGTAATGCACAGGATGAAGATTTCAATCTTGGACTTGCAAGAAAAGACAATGGTAAGATGCTTGAAAGTGAACCACTTCCTGAAGCTAATGGTAAGGAAAGTGGGCAGGAAGTAGACCAATCAAGGAGAAGCTCTGCTGATCCTGGTATGGATTGAAACCAACCCACTCAACCCTAGCTCTCTCAGATAGATCAGGGAACAGACTTCAAACCTGATCCCGAACCTATTTCTTCAAGCCGCCAGGAGAGAGTGAAAAGTGGATCTGTGGATCCCTTTCACTTCACGACCCTAGAAGCACTAGAGCTCACACCCCCTTGACCATATTATATCTGATATTAATACAGGGGTGCAAACCAGATCTAAGCTTAGAAATTTTTGTGCCTTTTATGCCTTTTTATCAAACATTGAGCCCAAGAATGTTCATGAAGCCCTTGCAGATTTTGACTGGGTTATAGCCATGCAAGAGGAACTTTATTAGCTTGAAAGGAACAAGGTTTGGCACCTTGAACCACGGCCTAAGGACAGATTAATAATTGAAACCAAGTGGGTGTTCAAAAACAAGCTTGATGAGTTCGAAACAGTCACTCGGAACAAGGCCAGGCTAGTGGTCCAAGGGTACAATCAAGAAGAAAGGATTGATTATGAGGAAACATTTGCACCCATAGCAAGGATAGAGGCTATACGTATCTTGGTAGCCTTTGCAGCCCACATGGAGAACAAGTTGTACCAAATGGATGTCAAAAGTGCATTTCTCAATGGATATCTTAAGGAAGAGGTATATGTAAAACAACCCCCTGGTTTTGAAAGTCATGATTTTCCAAACCATGTCTTCAAACTTTATAAAGCACTTTATGGTCTAAAACAAGCCCCTAGAGCTTGGTATGAATGACTGTCAAGTTTTTTAATTGATAATGACTTTCAAAGGGGCAAGGTAGATAATACCTTGTTTCTCAAATTTAAAAGGGAACATTTGTTGATTGTACAAGTATATGTTGATGACATTATATTTGATGCAACCAACAATGATTTATGTGATGAATTTTCAAATTTGATAGGGAGTGAGTTTGAGATGAGCATGATGGGCGAGCTTAATTTTTTCTTAGGCTTGCAAATTAAGCAAACCTCAAGCAGAACTATGATACATCAACAAAAATATGTTAAAGAACTACTTAAGCGATTTGGGATGGAATCGGCTAAGCCCATGGACACTCCCATCTCTCCTTCAACCAGGTTGGTGATGGATGATGGAAGTTCTTCGGTCAATGAGAAATCATATAGGGGCATGATAGGGTCACTCCTATACCTAACCGCCAGTAGACCTAACATTGTTTTCAGTGTTGGTTTGCATGCCCGTTTTCAGTCAAATCCAAAAGAAACACATTTATAAGGTGTAAAAAGAATTTTTAGATATTTGAAGCACACATCGGATCTGGCACTATGGTATCCACGAGGATGCAACTTTGACCTCATTGGATAAGCTAATGCTGATTATGCTAGATTTCTAGTTGACAGAAAAAGCACCTCAAGTATGGCTACTTTTCTTGGACCCTGTTTGGTCTCTTGGTCTACAAAGAAATAGCACTCAGTTGCCATGTCCACAGCTGAAGCCGAGTATGTAGCGGCTACTTCTTGTTGTGCTCAACTGCTGTGGATACTGCAAGAACTCACGGACTTTGGTGTTGACACGAGATGCATTCCCTTATTCAGTGATAACACAAGTGCAATTAACATTGCCAAGAACCCGTGTCAACATAAAAGGACTAAGCATATTGACGTTCGTCATCACTTTTTAAGAGACAATGTAGAAAAGGGCTTGGTTTCAATGAACTTTTGTGCCACTGACAAACAAATTGCTGATTTTTTTACCAAGGCACTGAGTAGAGAACAGTTTGAGAGGGATAAACTTGAATTAGGTATGATTAAGAGAACGTGAGAGTACTTCATCAACTCCCAATGATTGACTAGTAAGGTTTTGAGACCAAATAAATTGATTCAATGGATGCATTCAATTTCTGTGCTGTTATTAGCATATGTGTGGAATGTGACATGCTGACAGTCATTGAAGTCTAATGATATTGCCCTTATTGTCCTTTAATACCTAATATATGGCAGTCAGAACAGGTGCTAAGAACAGGTCAGACCACTGATTGTATCATATGTTAATCAAGTTACCATATTCTTACGTGTGTTGAAAATTGGATTTTTCCTTTATTACACCTCTTCAAAAATTGCAGCTTTTCCCAAGGTGTAATGATTCCTTGGCATGCAAATTCCTTCTCTCTCTCTAAAACCGGCGACCGAAAAAAAAGGGGGAGAATTTTTTTTTGATATTTGTGGTCAACTCTTTTCAAACCAATTTCCATTTTCCTAACCACCTTCCCTCCTTCCCTCAAGAACCGGACCTTCCTCTTCCTCCTACAACCCACTAAACCCAAAACCTCCTCCTCCACTAGCTCTTCAAATGGCACGCACCCATGGTAGCAGCACATCCTCCGGTCGCAAGGCACGTCACCCACACTCACCTCAAGCCAAGAAATCAAGGAAAAGGGAAGGACAATTACTAGACATACTCAAGGCACCACCAACATCGCCAGTGGCGGATACCCCTGTGCCCACTTATGGTATTTCTCCCTTTGTCTTTCAATTTCTGAAAAGTGTTGATTTGAGGCCCGTAGGAATTGAACTTGAGGCCATACCCCTTATTAGGTCGGTTTTGGGATGGGATTTAGTGTTGTATGAACCCCATACGACCGAGCCGAAATTCCCTTAGAAAAGTGGAGAATTTATGACTGTGGAGGACTGGGTTGAGGAAGATGAACCTCCTCTACGGTTCACACGAACTGTGAAACCAACCTCAACAACCACCTCCTAAACGGCAGCCAAACCTTCCACTCAACGCAGAGTCAAGACCACCACAACACCCATTGTACCTCACACCACTACCCTGCGTTGGCCTCGTACTCGGAGTGTGGGGTCTGCCATCCCACTGGACCTACCCGAGGACAAGGTTGCTAGACCTTCAAAGAAGCCTAAATCCACTCCCAAAACACTGTCCAAACCACCTATGAAAACAGCCTCCCAAATGCCTTCCCCAACTATGCCCTCGAAGAAACGTGCCTCGAAATGGGGTTCTCCAGAACAAGGGTCTGACCTAGGTAAAAGAAGTGAGGAACCCTCGAAAAAGAAATCAAGAAAATCAATGACCCAACGGGAAAGGTATAGACATTTCCTGCAGAAACTCATGGTGTGAGGGAAGATAGTGAAGGTTTTATAGCTCCAAGAACAGGGCTTAGAGGTGTTCTTAGACAAATTGAGAGCACAGGGTTGGCTAGATACATTTACCAATACTAAGAGGGGTTGCTCAGTACCTGAATTAGCGAAATTTTATGCAAATTGTGAGGTCACTAATGGGATAGTGACTAGTTCTATTCACGGTCGACAACTTTGTTTTGATGCTGATAATCTAGGAGCTTGGCTTAGGGTACCCTCTAAAGGGTTTGATGTGTATGTAAGGGAGGATAAAGCTGTGCTGAGCAATGACCAACTGTTGGATCTCACCAGAAAACTTGCCCAACAACCTGACCTAAGTGAACCCCGGTCTGTAAGAAAGGGGGAATGCAACCTTTACATCGTCTGTTATTCTGGTTTGTCATTAAGAATGTGATTCCTGGGGGGCAGGGACGCAATCTTGAGGACCCTATGGACATGTGCCTTACTGACCTCCTCGATCGGGGAGAGCCAATTAATTTGCCTGCTATCATGATTAGTCACATTGGACGGATTGCCAACACTTCCAGAAGCCATGATCTGGGCTATGGCTTTCTTTTGACTTCGGTGTTTGAGACTCTGGGGATCCCTTTGCAAAAGAGAATGGGCTTTAAGGTAACCGATGAAATAGGGAGCAATACTTTACTTAGGTGTGGGTTCTAGATTAAGAAGAATGATGGAACCGTGTTAGAACAAGGACCCAAAACACCCTTTGGCACTGGTCCCCATTCTGTTTCTAGTACGGCAGCATCGTCCAACACTACCATGGTTGCGACTCTCGTCCAAGACCAGGTCCATTTGAAGGAGGAGATTGCTGAAGTGAAGCAAGCACTGACTGAAGAAAAGGCCTTGAATACGCAACGCCATGAGGATATTCTTCATATCCTCTCTGCCCTCACAGCTAAACTTGCTCCATCTCCTCTTCTCCTTGATTCATCTCTGTTCTTTGCCCTGTTCCTATCAACACTGTTCGCTTTTTTGTTTGGTTAATCTTGATTCTGCATGTGATTGACAATGGTTATCTCTGTTTTTAGTTTGGTTTGGTTATGCCATGTCGTTGCTTGCCTTTACTATTGTGTGTTGTGCGTAACTGAGATGGCCAATATCATTGTGCATCATATGCTTAACTATATCGCTATTATTTTCCCTCACTACCCATGGTGGTGGGTGCATCCCCTCCGAATTCATGCATGTGGCCTGCTACACCTTTTCGATGATGTCAAAAGAGGGAAGATGAGTATGATCATGTTCTGATTAAAATTGCCTATTTTAAGCTGACTTCCTATTCTCATTATTCTCTCTTATGTGAATTGGCTTCTTGAACTATCTTGGCACTAATATTTTGCCCTTTGCCCTATCTCATTTTTCAATGGTCATTTGGTTTGTCATCATCAAAAAGGGGGAATTTGTTAAACCAATCATGTGTAAGGTTTTTATGATAACAACCCAAATGTACCAAGTCAAAATGTTATTATACTATACTTAAGCTGTGTGCTAGAATTGTGTGTTGAGATATGTTCTAAACACCCTGTGGAACGGTTTAAAGAATTGCATGTTTGAGTTCAGGTTGCAAACACCCTGGAGATCAGTTCGAAGGAGCTTGGAACATCAAAAGTGGAATATGTGCACAACATCAACAAAGTACAGGAGTCTTAGAGGCTTATGCTAATTATTGGTTGTATTCATCTAGACTTGTGTTAATATGCCAATTAGAAGATCTTGACTTAATACTCACCTTGAAAGAATTTCTTGCGCTAACTTAGAACACAGCTCAGAACAGGTTGAGCAATTAGGTCTGCAATGTTATGAGGGCAATGTATAAAACTCTTGTCCCAAAGATTTTTAAGTGTTTTTCTACTGTCAAAATTCCTAACATATTTGGGATTGATTTTCTGATAATATTTTGTCTTACAAAGAGTCCTTCACTAAATAATATTGTTTTCCTAAAAAGATATTTTCAAAAGATTCTATCTTATCTTTTAAGATATGATTTCCTAAAAAGATATTGTTGAGAAATTTAATTCATATTAGCTGCTGAGTATTTTTGTGAGTTATTACAAAAATCAAATGCCTTTTTGTGGGTATAAAATCTCTCACCTCTCAATACTATTCTCACGGTTTTTTGAAGGCAAAAATCGAGTTTCTGTGAGTTTTTTTTCTGAGTGAAAAACCTTCAAAGTGTGTGCTGAATTGAGTCATATCTATTGCCATAATAGGGATTGTAATTGTGCCTTACATTTAGCTTGGTTTGAAGCATTTAACGTAAGGTGTTCTTTTTCTATTCTTTTCTATCATCAGTAAAGCATAAAATGTGTCCAAGTCTTGAGAGACTTTGCACGTGTTGGGTGACTAGCTCTCAGGTGGAGACTAGTTACATGTGTATGTAACGAGGGTCTCGGGGGGACTAAGTTACATGGGTGACATAGTCATGAGTGTTACAAAGTGTAACGACTTTGGCCCGTGTTAGTGAAAGTCTTTGCTGAAATCCTACTGAGGTAGGTCATGGTTTTTACACCTCAATTGGGTCAGAGGTGGTTTTTCACGTAAAAATATTGTGTCTTCTTTATTTCTACATTCTGTTTTATTTCTGCCTCACAGCAAACACCTCTCCAACCACTTCTCACGAATGTTCTGAAACAAAACGAAAAAGTTGAAAAACACAATTCACCCCCCTCTTGTGTCCTTGTGAGCCTTGAATTCTAACAGAGTTTATACTTGAAATAAAGAGATGATCGTTAAAAGTATGGCATAGGACGTTGTCGAATATATTAAATGTTAATCATAGTACCACAATGGAAAAATGGTGGACGAATTAAAGATTTTAATATGCAAGGTATATCATCAAAGGCAAGCTATGAAAGGGAAAGAAAGCAATGGCTTCTAATAAGAGAATTGTTTTAGAGGAATCAATCAAAATTATGGAAATAATACAGATGCATGAACCAAGGAAGTTATCATATGCATCCAAGACCTAAAATACGTTATAAACGGGATTCAAAGATTTAGCGACACTATGAGACAACATTGGGCATAATGAAACCAATCTTGTTATAGTTTATGACAAATTACCATATCCAATCAATTCTATAATTAATGAAAAATACATGGCATTGCTCAAAAAAGCAGATGTCATTGATACCCTTGTTACAAGAATATCCTACTTATCAATGTCTTGATCTCCAAAAACAAAAGAAAATGAAGAAATAATTTCTAGCATGTCGGCATAATCCTTACGAATGGGGAAACGAACATGAGAAGAAAAGAAAAAAAAAATATAAGAAAAAGAATTTTAACAAGCAAATGGGAGAACAATACAAAAGAAATTATTATAATAAGCTAAGCCCCAAGAGATGAAGATTTCTTAGAAAGACTGCTTATTGTCCTGCAGGAAAAAAACAGCTATAAGTGTTGGATATGCGTAGAAGTAGGCCATTATGCAAATGAATGTCAAAATAGGAAGAACACTAAGCTTATAGAAGCAATGGGAAGCTTAGACTATTTTGAGCATAGTGAAGAAGACGCATTACGTCTAGCCCTGAAAAACAATAAATGAATTGTTGAAATAGTAATGAAAGATGACTATGAAGAAAGTGATTGCGAAGAAACAAGTCATGTGATGGAAAGTAGCTTAATTAGTCTTGGTGATCTTCAAGGAGTACAATGAATACATCAAAGGGGATTAGGCCATTCTCATAATTCAGAAAGATATGATCTACAGAAAGTCCATCTTTCAACTAAAAAGCAATTATGTACGCAAAATGATGAAAGGGGATTTAGAGATCAAACACTGTGAATATGATGTGAGAGAAGTCAATCTTGTTAATTGAAAAAATATCCTTAAGTATAACAAAAATAGAAAATTGATAAACCTCTATTTTACCCCTTTTTGACATGATTTTTACCCCTCATTTCGGCGATTTTCAGTAAAAATTCAAGAGCATAGAGGTTAATTAGTCATTCTTTACCCTAAATCTACCTAAATGTTGTGCTTTTGTATTTTCAGGAGTTCGATTGAAAGGAACGAGAAAAACCAGTTGATATCGCGCCAAATAGGAGCCAAAAGAGTAGACTTTGAGCCAAGAGGAGGTGGCACAGGGGCACCATGCCAAACAGGGTGACCGTGCCACCCCAAGGAAAGAAGAAAACAAGGGGCAGCAAAGTGGCACGACCGTGCCACTTTATTTTCCCCGTTATGTTCAATTTGGCGTTGTAATTTTGGGGACTCAACTTTTCTTTTCTCTCATTTTTCTCTCTCAAAAACGGCGACTTTAGGTTTTTAGTTTTGATATTGGTTGTTCTTGATTTGAATGCTTTGGATTGAATCCGATTGTTGAACCTGGTAGATTATTACTCCAATCAATAGAAAGTACGTTCCTTTACCCTTCTTCTTTGCATTTTAATTCAAAGTTAGCGCTTTTAATTATGTTCATATTGGTGATTGTGGTTGTGATATTGATGATGAATAGGGGCCAAATTTGTTGTCTTGGATTGGGTGTAGCCCCTATTATGTGATTTGAATTTGTATTCTGGATTTATGTGAATGATTGCCCACGTTGAAATTGAAGTCTCACTTAAGCATGCCAGGTGTTCGATGAACTACCTGAGAGGGCTGATTCATATTTGTAATTGGGTTTGGGAGATTAACGAGAGCTAAATCCTCTACCTATAGCTACTTAGTGAGCGATTGGGCTTCTTAACATGAAAATAGTTAGGATTTCAATTGGGAATTAAGGGTTACTCAATCTTGTGGTTTTGTAATTCTAGTTTCATGACAATAGATAACTAGGATAGCCTGACTAGTCTAATGACCTTTGAGAGAAGGCGTAGATACGCTTAACTTGTAACCATTCCATTTTAATTATCTGTGTGGGCAAATTCGCATGATCTAGTTTATAGTCCAAGGAACACGATAGTGTGGTGAACCCCAATCCAGAACTTTCGTTAATATTGATTTAGACAATAGTAGTAACTTTCAGCAGAATATAACTGTTATTGAGTTAAATCATTCCTAATAGACTCTTGCCTAAATAGGGTGTTCAAAGTTGGTTCAGTGGTTGAAACCGAGCTCCTTGTGGACACGACCTGTACTTGCCGTTGGTAGCTATAATTGGCACTGTGCACTTGCGGTATTTTAACTCAACGAAAATATAGGTATATCCAAGTTAGAAGTGTCCAAGTTTAAATTACTCCATTATAATATTATAGTAAAGTTATTAATCTTTATGCTTTGCTCTGTGAAATCAGACATACCAAATTTAATAATCAAATTATCGTAAGGATTAAGACCAATTTATGTAATAGATTAGTTAGGTTCAATTATCGACCTGGATATTATGTAAGCCTAAAAGATGAATTCGCCAACACCTTCCTATCCTTTAAGATAAAAACAATTGGAATATACATGGGGAAAGGAGGTTACCCACTAAGGATATTTGAAAAATATCGACAAATTAGATAATCCTCTAGATCAAAAGACTAAAACAACAATGATAGAGGTAGAAAAATTCGAAAGTCCTACTCTAATGCAAAAAAAATTCAAAGGATAAAATTCAATCTGCATGAGATAAAAATTGATGGGTCTTCAATATCTAGATTTGCCAATCCCACAAAAAAGCATTGAGAAAAATGTATTAAAAATTAATGAGAATGGTAAAATTACTATTAAAATCCAATTATTAAGAAGCATGAGTGCAAGATCAGAATAGGGAGTAGGATCTTGAACTACTAAAGAAGGGGTTAAAGAAGATGATAGAATTAGTATGGCTAGTGAAATTAGTAGAATGAGTTTTGAACTCGCACGACATAGTGTACATCAAAGTATGAGTCTCAATAGAAAAGTCATTTGGGTACAAAACAATGACTGTTGGTGAGCCAATCTATAAGGATCAATTTAGTCAAAATATAACTTTGGAAACATAATATAAAATCACCAATACAAATTCTAATAGCATCTATATCCCAGTAAATGTATGCTTAGGAGGATATAATAAATATGAATTGCGTGCCTACATCGATAGTGCTTGCTCTGCTTGCTTTAGAAGAGATCCTTAATTCCAGAATTTATGTAGAAAAAATACAAGAATCTTTTACAAGTAAGGATAGTTGATAATAACATAATGAGCCACAACGAATCCATAGAAGCATTATCCATAAAAATAGGAGCAGTTCAATGCATTATACCAGCTTTATGGGCTACTGAGGAACTCTTTCATGATATAATTATTGAAAATAATTTTCAGATGCTATATTCTCCATGGACACAGACCATAAACAGAACAATATTCACGATAAATGGTCACTCAGTTCCTATTGATAAATTAAATAAAGCTTACACTCATCAAAAGATTGAGTATACGTGTAGCAAGCGTAGTGCCAAGGCAATCCCTCCACGACGTGAGATAGCACTAACATTCTCACTACTTGAGTTATCTGTGAAAGAGCATATTGCTAAACAAGAAGAGCAATCATACAAAGAACTCTACTATTATAATCCTCTTAAATTTTCAGATAAAAATAAGACATTTGCAAAACTCACTTCGTCAAATCCCAACACTATTGTCTAAGTCAAACGAATGGTGTTTACATACCAGGATATCCAAGACTTTGATAAGCAAATCAAAGAACTTTTGGATAAATAGTTAATTAGTAATAATAAGAGTCCTCACATCAGTCCCACTTTTATGGTAAGAAATCATGCTACTAAAAAAAAGAGAGAAAAAGTTAGAATAGTAATCAATTACAAAAAGCTTAATGGTAAGATTGTCTCTGATGGTTATTATACTCCTCACAAAATAGCTCTTTTCAATAGAATTCAAGAAGCCTCTTGGTTCTCGAAAATGAATTGCAAAATTAAAGCGGATATTAGCAAATAAAAATGGATGAAGAAAGCATTCCTTTGATTGTGCTTAGTGCCCATCAAGGACATTATGAGTGGATAGTAATACTTTTTGGTCTTAAAAATGCACCCCAAATATTTCAATGAATAATGGATAATGTCTTCAAAGATATTAATCACTATTGCCTAGATTACATCGATGATATCCTTTTCTTTTCTAAAACCACAAAACAACACAAAGATGGTGTCTTAGCAGTCACCAGACTATGCATTGATCATCGTATTATTTTTTGTAAGAACAAGTGTATTTATGCTGAATAAGAAATCGAGTTTTTAGGTATAGAAATAAAAGCTGGACCAATCATCCTACAAAAGTATATTCTAGAAAACATAGAAAATTTCCCTTAAAAGATTGAAAATAGGAATCAATTAGAAGGATTTCTTGGATCTCTTACCTATGTATCATATTTATTAAAGATCTAGCTAAATTGAGAAACCAAATGTAGTAGAAACTCAAGAAAGAAGTAAATTGGACATGGACCCCTAGATGTTCAAAGATTGTTCAAAACTACAAAAGATGTGCAAAAATCTTCATGTTCTTCATTTGTCTAATGAAGGACATGATTTAATTCTTGAGACAGATGCCAACAATGTGAATTGGAGTGCAATCTTCAAAATTAAAGAAGGAGAAAAACTTTGCACATATTGTAGTGGAACTTTTAATAAAGTAGAATACAACCATTCCAACTAGTCATACGGAAAATTGAAAAGCTCTTAATCTTTTTACTTCCAAAATATTTTCTTATTCAAAATTATTGCAAAGGAATACTTGGCTTTGTGAGAAAGAATTTGTCAAATATGCAAGCGCAAGGGTGACTCATGTGTTGGCGACTATGGCTTAACCAACTTTCTTTCTCTGTTAAACATATACAGGAATCAAAAAATTCTCTGACAGATAGTTTAACTCGTGTACTCGTCAATGATGATCATTAGAGCAGAACTTCTACTGGAAAAAGATGAAAATCCAATATGAAATACCATTACTGCTAAACAAGTTTCTCCTTCTAGTAGACTCCATATGGATATTTTGGAATTCCATACAAAAGTATGTCATGCTTTGCTATGCTATCTTCTACCTATCTAATAGTACAGAGATTCAACATTTCAGAGTTACAAATGAATTACTTAAGGTGTCCTTATGATGTTTAAGAAAAAATAAGTTCCTACAAGAAAAATAGTTCAATGACTGATATACAACCTATATCGACTATTGTTATATTATTTTTACGATATTTGAGAGTTATGGAGTACTATGGTCTTCTTTCCTGATAGATCTGTGGCTGGTGGTGTAATATTCCTAGCAAATTCGATCCCTCTAAATGACCCCATCATGAAAGCCTGAGAATATGGGATAGTAACTTACCTCATGGAAATCTCACATCCAAATTACCTATTGTTCTCAAGACTAACTAAAGTTCAACAATGTATATTCAAAAGGATCCATTAGATTCTCATATCTCCTAATGGTCCAACACAAATTTCATATAATAGAAATCTGTATGTTGAAGTACATTGCGCAGCAATTGAATATGAAAATATAAAGGCCAAACTAGTCCATTATCTTATTCAATTAGTTGACTAGATGATCCTAGTGATCAACGACAAAAATGATTTCCAGAATGACAAGAAGTAGTTAGTGATCCTACTTTAGCATGAGCCATTAGTTTTTACAACATTTATTATCAAATGTGGGCATTGATTGACCAAGGATAAATGCTAATGCATTATAGAAATACTACCTTCGTCTATCAGAATGAGTTCAACAAATATATGAAGGTAGAATGAGCTACTTCAAAAGATGTCTTTCATTATATCTTTGATGTTGGAGTTAGAAAATTCTTATCAGAAAAAGAAAAGAATATCTGCATGAATTATTTGAAAAATAGAATCCAGGGCATCCTCAACTTGATGAAGATGTTAATGATTATCTGGATAATGATGGACTGAAAGACATTATTGGAGATGAAGGCATATAGAACCTTAATATGGATGACTAGTCTTGTCAACATTAAGTGTTCTAAAAAGTTGTCATACCTTTATTGTATTATTTTATCAGGTATCAAGTTATTAAGATAATGCAGTCTACTACAGTCACATGAGGGTAGTTGTAGTCTTGTAAAAATATCAATGTGCACTACAGCCGTTATGGCATGCTATGTAGTACATCTCCTCCATAAAAGGAGAGGCTAACTGTTGAGAAGGGACACAGTCATTTGAGCAGACTTGAGCAAAAGAGAAGTCAAATTCGCTATTTCTCTGTGAGCAAGCATCTCTGATGATCTTAATAATTAAGTCTCTCTTCAATCTTTCCATTCCAATTCCAAGTTTTCAATAAAGAAGTTCCCCACTAGGGAACGTTATCAATCGAATCTTAAGTCTTATATATTATAATTTCTTGATTAAAGTGTCACTATCATCAAAAATATAAAAACTTGATTAGAGACAACGGTCTGAGGTAGGAAACAAGATGGATTTATGCTAAGCCTGATTTAAGGATGGAGTGGTTGAGATGACCAATTTCTATAAATTGAAAGTGAGAGAAGCGCCAGGATCCAACGCCGACTAAATTCGAGTAATAGTCAAAGCCTTCTAATTGAGCTTTATTATTTTGCTAAGTATGGTGAGCCTATAATCCCACAAAATATAATAGTTATGATATAAGTAGTAGATTGTAATAAATAGTAGCAGTAAAGTCATTATAAGAAGTCTAATTATTTAAAACAAGCATATTTTTTTAGAAAAACCTAAAATTAGTTTTATTGCATATCTTACCCAAATTAGCGGATCTTTCTATAATTTTCAAAAGTTTTGGGTTAGAAATACGAAAACAAAAACTTCAAGAGGTGGTAAAAAAAAATCAAAGTGGAAAACCTCAAGGTACTTAAAAATTAATACAAAAAAGTCAAGGTTGAAGACATTAATGTCGAAAACCTGAAAGGTGGTAAGTGCAAAATACACATTATTAGACTTATTTTACTTATAATATAAATAGATTTATTATGCTAAGTTTGTGTATTTTAAAATTATACTAACATTGTACTAGATGTTTAATCCTAAGTTTGTAATGTTAACTTAATATGATTCAATAACTATATAGCCCGATTGTATATTCTCAATAATTCTAATAATAATATCCTAAATAAAAGTTGTGTATTGATTGCACTTAGGTTCTTGAAATCATTTTGTAATTGTAGTAAACTAATGACACATTTATGAAATTAAATAATATAATGTTTCTTCAAAATAATTTTATCATTAGAATAATATTGATAATTTATATTATTAGTAGAATAAGATTTTATTATTCGTAGGTAATGAAGGGATTTGTATTATATACATTTTAATCCATCCAACAATATAAGAAATTATTATATTAATACAAAAAGTGCATTCAAACTATACATATATTCAAAAATTATTTGTATCTTATGCACATTGATTGAAAAGAGTCACTCTTAAATTAATTTACGACAATCATAGCTTGTAATGTACAATTCATTGGAATGTATCGATATTTTATCACAAGATAAATAAATACGCATTTACAACAACACACATTGAGTGTGTACACATTTAAGCAACTTTATAAGTACATTTGTTGATTTATTTACATTTGGGCTTTAATAATATAAACCCATTAAGCACAATTCAAAAATTTCAAAATATTTCAACATATTCTAGCATATTTTAGCATTTAAGTAATAAGCACTAATAAAAATACTTTTCACAAGTGCAAAAAGAACATAGTTGCATAATTACAAAACACACATATGTAATGCACACCTTTGATCAGAATACAACTTATATAGTACATTTTGATAACCTCTTTTTGGTCCATATAATAAACAGCCAATATATCGAAGAAGTTTTACGTGCTTACAAATTTGTTTTACATTCTTTCAATTGCTTAAAACTCCTAAGCTCTTTTTTTTTTTTTTTAAAGTATGTCCTTTCAACTTTTCCCCCTTCCACCTCCTCCCATCGGGTTCAGAAGAATAGGCCATCCCCCTCTCCCCCTCCCCCCGAGGTCTAGGCTGCCAATTTTTGTCCCAAATCTGGTTGGTAAGCCACTTTCCAAAAAGTGAGCTTATTTCGGAGAAGGCCTCTATTTTGTTGATACAATATAAGTGAGTGATTACTTGTTTGGTACTAACATCGCAAAAAACAATAGTCGCGCAATGACCCCGGGGGGGGGGGGGGGGGGTACATACCATAGGAGCGTCTTAATTTGTTGGAATATAAAATATAGGCATATTACAGAGAGTAGACGCTAGATGACAACAAATTAATAAGAGACTTTGGTAGTCAATCTTAATATATGTACTACGTTATCTTACTGTGGTTTTCACACATCAAGGTTGACGTCCACTTGATCCATGAAGGTGTGTCCCCAGTGAACTTATAACTACGCATGGTCCTCTGCACTTCAGCTTCCTGACATTTTGACTGAATGTCTACCTCTACTAAATAAGTAGTTTCTTTCTCAAAACCTAGACTGTTCGTGCAGCCTACCATACAAACTGAAGGGTGCAATAAAAATATGTTGACATGCAATAATTATTTTCTATGCTTCTACAGTATTATAGGTATGCAGGGGATGGCCACGTTCCCAATTGGCATAGTTTTTTTATCTGCAAAATCTATTCACAAGAACAAGAAGCGTAGGCCCAAGAACAATCACTAATTCTTATGCTTTTCGAATCAAATATCTCATTTAGCTTCAACAGTGCATAACATGAACACATTCAAGGGTTAATTAAAGAGCAAGGACCACATCAAAAGATACGAAATGATGCTGCCCCCTTTAAAACGCCTCAAGTCAGTCAATGTGTCTCCCACACTAACTCAATAGAATGAGATGCTTACGTCCAAAATTGAGCCTTGATTTAAGTCCAAGACCTAGGAAGACTTAAAACTGTGGATAAATCAAATAGAAAGTCATAAGTGTTGGTTGATTTGAATAGTCTAGTGCTTGCTTTCTATAAATAATGCCTCATATTCAACACTAGCAGCTAAACATGACGCATGCTTGAAGAGCTGTTATCCTATTAAGCAAACAATTAATAGTGACTCCAGTAGTTAATAAACGACCAAAATTAATGGAAGAGGGACATCATAAATAGTCCCTTTAACACTTCCGTTAATGAATTGGAACAAATGCATAAATGTTCAAGAGTCGATTTTCTACTTATAATTTGTTAGTAAAAGAGCTCTAATTCTTATATACCAATTGTCAGTTACTTTAACTGAAGGAATTAATATCACAAATTAAGCATAAACATATTTACCTTAATCTTGCAGCGGAAGACGCTCACATCTTGGCTTGAATCATTGGTCGTAGAAGGAACTCATAGTACGGAAAACCTTCACAATCGCACAACCTAAGAACCCTAAGTTTTTGTGCAGAAACTATCTTAAGAGAACTCTCCATGTTTCTCTCTGATGTATTTCCCATTAGACTAACCCCCCCTTTTATATTAGAAGGATAGTCGAGGGTTAGGGTTATGGTGATTGACCCCCCTTATGGGTCTATTATGCCCTAAGTCCGACATTAACTGTAGTTAATGGAACATTAGATAATAAGCGAAAAAATCATACATAGATTTTTTTTAGGGACTAGGGCTCTGTTCTGTAAAAGTAACTGTTTAGATAGCAGATAGCAGTTTAGGTAATAAATAGCTGTTTAGGTAGTGAAAATCATTTTTAATTTAGATGCTAGTGGATATTTGTTTAAATTAGCGATTGAAACAAATGTGTTTGGTAAATTTAGCTGTAGGGTTAGCTAATTAATGTTTTTTTTTTTTGTAAGAAAGGTAAGCATTACAATCTAAGTAGTCCTTCTCTCAAGAGTTCTTCCTATATTATCCTATTAGAGAATAGAAAGAAGGTCCCTATGCAGAACTACATTCCATACAACCATAGAATGTAAGGAATGACCAAATTTTGCCAGCCTATCGACTACGCAGTTTCCTTCTCTAAAAATATGATGAATAAAAACCTTCTTACATAACTGAATGTAAGCAAGTATGTCATGTACGAGTACTTGTATTTCCTACAGCGATTGAATATGACCTTGAACGGCTTGAATGAGAGTTTTGTTATCTCCTTCTATGTGAATATGAGTGAAACATGCTTGTACTGCGGCTTTGATTCTGTTGCGTATAGTTATTGCTTTTGCTATCAAGATTGAGGATGCTCCTAAGTTGAATGTTGATGCTTGAATGAACTTCCCTTTTCCAATTACGAATGATGAAACCTCCTGGTACACCTTGTGATGATTTTGATTCATCAAAATTTTTTTTTGATGAACCCCTTTTGTGGCTTCCTCCATGCTATCCAATATGTCTTCTGCCGGTTGATGGCTAAGTGATGTGGGTTTGGTGGTTGAATTGTTTGTGTGAGTTTGTGTCTAATGCGCCATTCGGAGGTAGCTTTTTTGGCTCTTATCAATGTTGTACCTAGATTAGGTGTTTCACTACGAAACACCATGTTGTTCCTTATTTTTCATATACTCCATAACAATGTGATTAATCTATCCATTTTGACTGTGGGTCCGGCAGCTCTGGCAGCATTAAGCATTTGTAATAGACCAATTCGTGGGTTGAAGAGTAGATTTGTGTTAACCCAGTTATGAGAAGTTGCTAATCGCCAACAATCCTGTGAAATGTTACATCCCAAAAACAAATGATTCGTATCTTTAGTCTCCGATTCACAAAAAGGGCAATGAGAATCAATATTCATGCCTCTTTGAACCAAGGATCATATAGTAGGGAGCGATGCATGACAAATTTGCCAAAGAAAAATTTTGAGCTAGTGCATAATGTGTAATTAATGTAACTTAATTAATATAAAATGACATAGATAATTTCCAAATATAAAATTTTCAAAGGATGTTTTTTGGCGAAAAAATATGAAACATGCGCTACTTTTAAATGTTAAAAGCTAATACTGTTAGTTTTTCAAAAATACTGCTTAGAACGTTAAATGCTACTTTTTGAACACTAAAAATTGACTGATTAGTATAATGATTTAGTGAAAACACTAAATGCTGCCAAAACGATGTTGTCAAACACAACCGAAGAGAAATCAAAACTGATTAACCGAGTTTTCAATTACTTGAAAATCAGTTAACTAAATTATCTTTGGAACAAAACTGATTAGCCGAACTTTCGATTACTTCGAGAATCAGTTAACTGAATTATCAACTTGCCAACAAGAGGAATCATCATCCAGTTGAAAAAACTAATAAACCAATTTTTCTGTCCAGTAACCTTTTTTATTCCCCCGGGGGGTTCTGCTGGTTGTTTTCAACCCTACCTGAGACTACACTTCGCGAAATTATATTTGGAACAGATGGGCAAATGCTGAGGCTCCAAATTTCAAATTATAATTTGCCAGACAAGGAGCTGTTTGGTTGACCGAGGGTAGGGGCTGCTAGTTGAACAAGCAAGCCAAACAAACAAGCGCATAAAGTCCACACTAACCAAACATCGTCTACCAACGAGGAACAACCCTCATAAAATTTGAAATTGAAGTAGCATGACAAGTAGGTCGAGCCTCTTCCCAGGTGGGTCTACCACTACGTGGCTCTCCTTAAACCTTTTGTGTGTACCTTATCTAGATAAAACCAGCCTCATCGAATATCCTCTTCACACTGAATTTTCTTGGAGATGTATTTTCCTACATTTTTGTTGGGTTTTACATAGCACTAATGTTGATGTAGATTTGATTAATAGCTCACCAATTGGGTTCGAATTTAAATTTCTAAATTTAAATTCAGGTTATCCAATTAAAATTAAGTATGATACAACTAAAAATTACATTATACTTTTTGGAGTACACTGTATTATACTTCCACTCATCTGAGAGTTTCAGTTTGCTTCAAATTTAAAGCTAGCATTTCAATCTTTTGTTAATCTAGTTCATAAATTTCATATTTTTGGATTTAGGGTGTCTTTTTCATTAGATTTTCTAATGCAATTGGACAATAGTTGTCTCTTATGAAACCAAACTTTGGTAATTATACTATTGAGAACACAATCTATTATTTTCCATGGGACCATGGAGCACAATCTTAACAATTGAAGACCTGTGATAAGATCATGCTGCGTAATTATTGAATTTTTGTATTTCGTCGTACTTGAATTGGCATAATTGTGATTGATGTTGTCGAAAATCTTGTATAAAATGTAAAGAAATCCAAATAATAAGGGGACAACATTTATCCTACTTAGTCATAACAATTCTCCTTTTTCTGTCCACCAAAAAAAAAAAAAAATCTTCATCAGCATCAAGTTAAATCTAGCAAGGCAACCCCCACTTTATTCCTCTTCGACCTAATTAGAACATTGCCCGCAATTTGTTGGACATAAGTTGATCCGTGGAGTTGCCTTACGTGAGTTACATATAAATTTGGGTACAAGCTAATGCAAAAGTCTAAATTATTCATAATTCGATCAAACTCAATTCATCTATTTTCTCAAAATCATTATGGCATGTCAAGTAAGACATTAACTCACATGTGTGGATAATCCTAATCTACTCGTAAACAAAATGTCCCAACAGTAGACACTATAGTGATCTAGATAAGTCTAGCTCAGTTAAGACCCTATAATCATAGTTTCACAGGTGTAAAATGGTAGTTAGATACTTAGAATTGAGCATCTTATGCAAATATAATAAAGATGCATTATGTTTTTTTTTTCATATGAAAAAAAGGTTCAATAATATAATTAAAACAGTGACAATTTTTAGGAGAATGTTAAAATTCCATCGCTTCACTGATATATGAAATGAGGGTTAAATGAGAATGAGCACATACAGCAAGACAATGGGATGCCAAGATCATGGCCCATAGAATGACTGGCTCATATGAAAACACATTCATGCACCTCATCCATCTATGTGTAAGCCATTTGATCAACCACAAGATGCCACGTGGTACACTCGTCAATGCTCATCAATGTGCCCCTCTCCGGACAGAAACACCAGTCGAACCAAATTTGCAAATGCAATTGGTGTCACTTAATTAACACATAGTGGCCCATCACTTAAATGGTTACAAAGATTAAGCCGAGCCTAAATTTTTAAAAATTCAACGAGCTTTTTTCGCGCTTAGCACATATATGACCGAATTGAGCCCTACCCAGGCATGCTCGAACTCTGTTGTGCTCAATTATGGCCATGCTCATGTCCCATTCTATGAAATTGACACTTTTTCATAAGCTTTGTTGTGGATAATGTTTATCTTTTTATGTGGCGTACATTAAAAGTTGATAGGGAATGCATTCGACGAGGGCAAATTTAAGGTCGAGAAGAGAATATTGAAGAGATAGTAGTGTCATGTATTACTGACTGCTATAGTATTTGCTTAAAGAGCTTTAGAGTTAGGGGAAAAACCTGGTATTTTAGCCATAGATGATGAAACTTCAGTCATTCAGAGAACTATAGAGAAGAGCTCGTAAAAAGAAATCAAGCATGATGCTACTAACAAATGCATTATGCTACTTGAAGTTAAGTTGGTTGTGCACCAGGAAATAGTCGTTATTGTTGTCGCTGGAGTTTAGCAGTCTCTCCTATTTTTTTTCTTGTGTTAACAAATGTCTTATAAATGTTATGCAAATCCCTTATGGAGGCCTTATGTGTAACGCCCCAACTCATTGAACACTTATTAAATGACAGGCATTGATTTCAATGTGGAAGTTCGCAACAAAAAAACAATTTTTAGTTGGGACATTACTTTCGTTCCTCGAGAGAAACAAGGCTAAAATGAACTTTGTAAAATCTTTTCAATAAATATTTAAGCATAGAATACAAGATACTTCATTTCTATAAAGATCACTAAGACCGCCATTTGAAAGTAAACTTCATTCTTTTCATAGTAAGATGTGGGCCATTGTTTTAAACATCAAATCATTTCCTGACTAAGGGGTTCTTTTAACATAAGAAAATACTACAAATATTTTGATCATTAGCTTTAGAAATCAAGTAAGTTTGAAAATGAATTTTGGTAAGGTTGACTCTAAACATCATTCTTGCAAGTTTGAAATCATCATATGAAATGCTTCACTTGATCATATTTATGTTTTCAGAAATCACGCTTATCATAGTTGATTCATAACTTAGTTTGGATATTACAACACATCATATGGAGTCTATAAAATTTAAAATATAAACATATTCTTCAAAAATTTAGAAGTATAACTTAAACACGGTCCCTTGACCGATTTGGTAGCATCCAAGAGCTACTACTAAGCTTGTACACGCAATAAACTCATGAGAACATTACCGTATGCTATTCACTTCATATCTCTAAATCAGCATTTACGCTCTTCTTTGCCTTGTGAACTTGTTCCTTTACTTTTTCATCTAAAGTCAAAAAAAAAACCCAAAAATACAGAACAATTTCGAAGAATGAGGAAATAGCTCCACACATCTACCCCTGCATCTGCAATCATTGAGCATGCATGCGATTTTAAATTTATTTCATTTCAAATTAAGTGTGTAAAGATGTTAATTTCCTCTTCTTTCATGAACATGCATTCATAAATCATTTAGGTGGGATCCAATCTATCGACAAGCTCATTAACTTTCTTCAACCTGTTTACATCTCTTTTATTCCTGGGGCATTCTCATTTATTTTTCAAGTGGGGACCTATGCCTTGGGGGAGACCCATTCGCTTGTCAAATTATTTGTCAATTAGATCCCCCTGATAACATATACAAGACGTTCACAAATATTGATTATTGTTTGTTTGGCATCATTCTCTTCATCATAAACATATTTCACTTAAGTATCATATATAAAAGTACAAGTAATACACTCCATGGTACTCTTTTCTGAAAACTCCTTTCTAAGTCTCTTGTTTGTATAGAGTCACCTTGCATAACATCATGAAAACGCTAGTGCTGCACTCTAGATTTCTTCCATTTGCATTCAAAATGAGCGTAATATAACTGGTGTGAATATGTGTCATTTTACTAACATTGGAGCTTTTTTCATTAAAATTGTGATTAAAGTATATTTTCAACATTTTCACATAACAATATTCTCACAAAAAATAAAATTTAATTCTAAGTATATTTACATAACTTATTAGATCAAGAATTATGATTAACGTTTTCAAAATCAAAGATGTCACTCTAGGAATAAGAATTTAGGAGGAGGAGGAGGAGGAAGAGGCGAAGGAAAGAAGAATCACGAAAGTAAAAAATACAAACAAACACTAAAAAAAAATATTGCTAAAAGGAACAACATTGTGTAACATGGAAGAGCCTCCAATGTAAAATCATCGAGCCTAGTTACACTATTCAAAACCTTTCCTTGAGTAATAAGCAAAAGTAACCACTAGTGGACAATGACAATAGAACAAATGCCTCCCAATGAGCATTACTAAACATTATATTTAGTATACTGTTAATAAATGTCATTGTATACCTACAATGCAAATGTTGTTCACCAACGTATAAAAAGGGTTTTCCCCTTGTAAACAATCACGAGGTGACTAAGAGGTCATAAAATTGCAGAACAATTTTAATGGTTGCTATAAAACCTGTAGCTTCAAATTATAAGGTACATTTTATCTTAATAGCATTGACTGAACGTAATCATATTAATTGGTATCCAATAAGTATACAATCACTGTTGCCTTTTGCAATTACAAAAGTCACAAGTTTTGTACCCTATTGCCAATATCAGAAAAAATTACAGATAATTACCTTCATTTTGTGAAAATTATTATTAGGGAACCATATTGTTAGAATAGATTTAAAAGGTCTCATATTATGTGGCAACTATTTTAAGGGGACAATTCAATATCCCTGTTTTCATCCATCACCTTAAACTTTTGAAATTTACATATTTTACCCTAATCCATAAAAAATTACTTTTGAAAATTTTAATTATGTGTATGTGATTTTATGTTCATAGGTACTACTTGAAACCCTCTTTTATCTGGCATCATAACCACATGACCAAAAATAATTAAGATAATCAAGTTAATTAATAGTTTATCAGACTAATTAATTGTATTTCATGGTTAAATCATCATCTGCTTGTCCTACTTAAAATTATTCACATATTTGTTACACCCCAGAGGGATCTATTTTAATAGCACCACAATTAAACTATATCACTGATATAATTTGAGAATTAAAAACAAAATTAGCAAAAATTAAGACCAAGTTATGGCGGTAAACAAGTAATTGTCTATAGTTCATCTTTCCTTAATCAACGAAGTTAGACATGGTGGAAAATTTTATTTAGGTATCAATGCTCCATTCACCATAAATATCATATCCAAAACCTAAAAAAAAAATCTATTTCCTTTGCAAGATATAAAAATCGAAAAAGAAGTTGAGAATTCCTCGAAAAAGGAAGAGAAAGAAGATGGAATATAAGGAATATAATCTCAATGAGTCACAAAAAATATTTGATACAGAACAAAATCGAGAAGAAGTAATGAAAATCATGGGCGCAATAGTAGACGAACAAGAAGTACTATTTAATGATAATGAAGAGGCAAACAATGTCAAGTTAGAAAAAGAAATATATCAGCAGATGAATCTAATTAAATGAGAAGATTTGGATGTTGTTCCTTAGAGGAAATCAAGAGAAAAATGGATTAAAAAAATATGAAAAATTGGTGGCTGAAAGTGAAATTGATAAGATTGGCGAAGAACTTAACGTCGACGAAATCGAGTCCAATCTAGTTAACAATTTTATTCCGAAACTTGAAGAGTTTAGTGAATTATACTACAAAAAAGATGTCCAGCTCCGACGGAAAAAGCGACGCGGCAGAAGGTCGTCGGACAATGTCAGAAGATCCGACGGATAAAGCGGCGAATTTCGACAGATTTTTGAATTTTCGATAGATTTTCCGACGAAAATTTTTTCCGTCGGAAATTCCGACGGATTCTTGAATTCCGTAGGAATCCATCGGAAATCGGGCGGAATCCACGAGGCGGCAGGTTGTTTGGCTTTTTGTTGCAGGGAAGGGGGAATTTTGGCCGGCATTCACATGGGAAGAGAGAGAAAGTGAGTTTCAAAGAGAGAGAGGGACGAGAAAGAAGAGAGATAACGGTGGAGTATTGAAGATTTCGGTCACCAAAAAACTGAACGGTAAGTTATTTTTTGGTTAATTTGTTGTTTAAAATTGAATTATTTAAGATAATTGATATTATTTGTGGTACTTGATTTTCCAAATTTTGCCGCCAGCATCAACGCCGCCAGTGCCGCCGCTGGTTACCCACTTGATTTTTCGGGTATTTAAAGATTAGTAGAATTGTTACGTTTTGAAATTATATTAATTTGATATGTGATGTTAATTTTTGTGAATTTTAATCTTGAAGCATATTTATCTAGTTTAATTAATTTATTTTGTCCGTAGAATATAAATGTGAATTACGTTAGTTTTTTTTAAATTAATAAAATATGTTTATTAGAATAAGTGGAGTAAAACATGTTAAGTATGTACATTTAAAATAATTATCTAATTGTTATAAAATGTTAAATATGTTAAGCATGTATAATATGTTTTGTTAAAGTGAATAATTTAAGTTTGTTTATTTTTTGTTTGATTTGTGTTATATGTTAATTTTGTGTAAGTATGTGAAGTGTTTGTTTTTTGAGGTATGTTTAATTTTTTTTATGATTTGTTTGAAATGTTAAGAATTTTTGTTATGTTGTTGTAATATTTAGGTATGTTAAGTATATATTAATTTAAGTTTGCTAAGTATGTTAATAGTATTTTGTCAGTTTTGTTTGGTTTGTTAATTTGGATGAAGTATGAAAAAAAAAATTAATTTGTGGGTGATGCTTAATTAGGTTTATTTGGATCAATAATATTGTTATGTTAAATTTACTTTTTAATTAACATATATATGTTTAGTTACATTAATTATTGTATTTTAGGTTTTGTGAAAATTTATTTAAGGAACCCGAGAATATACAATGTGAACTAAAATATAAGTTTATTTATTTGTGCCATTAGTGAATATAAAATTTATACTAAATAATGTAACTCTAATTTAATATCTAATGTATGTTGTGTACATTAACTTTTGGTGAGTATGTGAATAATATTCTTTTTTGGAGATATGGTTAATTATTGGTATGATTTGGTTGATTAGTTACGTATTTTTAGTTTATTTTGTGAATGATTAATCACTACAGTTACAGTTTTAAATGTTTCGGATAGATTTTGGATGAGTTTTGAAATCATTTAAAATCGTGAAGAGAGAGAGAGAGAGGGAGCAAGGAAGACAGAGAAAGAGGAGAGCATATTTGGATAATTTATTTAATCCTCTTTGATTTGTGGGTATTTAAAGAGTAGTGTAATTGTTATATTTTGAAATTATATATATTAATTTTGTATGTGTTCTTAACTTTCATAAAATTAAATTTTGATGCATATTTAATTTAGATAATTTATTTAATTTATTTTTTTTGCAAAATATGGATATGAATTATGTTAATTTTTAATTTTATTTGCGAAGTGTATTAATTTGAATAAGTGCAGTAAAATATGATAAGTATGTACATTTATAATAATTATATAATTATTATAAAATGTTGAAGTATATTAAACATGTGTAATGTGTTTTATTTTAGTGAACACTTTAAATTTCCTAAGTATGTTTGATTTTTGTTTCATTTGTGATATGTATTAATATTTTGTAAGTATGTGAAGTGCAGGTTCTTCCAGTCAAATCAACTTGAACCTGATGATGAAGAGAACTCCCAAAATGACAATGACGATGATCCCACAAATTTATCTAATTCGGATTAGTTTATATGATCTGCGTGTAGTTTATGTGATCTGCGTGTAGATCCAAAACAATTGTGTTTTATGAATGTCGTGATTAATATTTAATTTAGCACCTTTTTTTGGCAGATATAAAGTTTTATATTTTGGTAATTATTACATGTCGTGATATATTTAAGTTTTTTTTTGTTTTTGAGAACCAAAAAATTTTTAAAAAGAAATTTTTTTTTTCAGGGGGATGGAATTTCCCTCCCCCTCAAAAACCTACCTGCACCCAGAACCACTATCCGACGGGCTGACCTATAGGTGTTTTCGGTCGGAATCCGTTGGACTATTTTCTGCCACGAGCTGAATTCTGGCGGGGCATTTCGCGTCGTCTGTTTCATCGGAAAGTCGTTTCTCCTTCGGAAAAATGTTCTTTTTCCGTCAGTATTTCAGTCGCAGATCAGATGTATTTTTGTAGAGATAAATACCGAGTCTTTAAGAAGTTTGCATATTCTAGTAAGACGTACAACCAACTTTTTCTTTTGGTTTATCCCAAGGAAAACCATATCCTTTAAATAGATTAGCCTTATCCCAATTAGCCAAATAGGTTATGCCCTAACTATTGATAGAGTTCGTAATAGAGAAGAAATATTTGAACATTAGACTACTGTAAATTTTTCAAACCTTATCGAACATAGTTTTTCTAGCACTATAGCTTACCAGTACGGCCTATTGGATGAAAAAGGTGAAAATGTATTAAGAATGATGGAAACACACTAGTTGCTATATTTGAAAAATTATGTAAGGAAATCAAAACTGAATTTATCGGAGCTAAACTTACTTCATACAAAAAAGCTAGGGAGTGTCAAAGACAGATTAATAACATAGAAGTGTAGGACATAATATATCTATTATACTACTCAATTTAGTAAATGTTCCACAAAATTAATAACATAGAACTATGGGACATAAGATATCTAGAAAACTATATAGCTCAATTTAGTCAACATTATCACAAAATTAGGCATAACGAAACCATCTTGGTATGTTTTTCATAAAAATTGTCTTATGTGATAATTTCATAATCAATGAAAAATACATTACATAGCTTGAA
Organism: Selenicereus undatus; assembly: GCA_017589665.1. Classification (NCBI taxonomy): domain Eukaryota; kingdom Viridiplantae; phylum Streptophyta; class Magnoliopsida; order Caryophyllales; family Cactaceae; genus Selenicereus; species Selenicereus undatus. Next base: position 87,633,871 of record JACYFF010010365.1, on the reverse strand, counting down.
AAATCGAATGTCATTAGTACTCTTGGAACAAGAATTTCTTATTTAAGAAAATGGGTTAATGATCAATGTCTTGATCTCCCAAAACAAAGAAAATGAAGAAACAATTTCTAGCCTTTTAGGATGCTCTTCATCAATGGGGAAATGAACCTTAGAATAGAAGAAAAAGAAAATTTTATAGCAAAAAGAGCTTTAACAAGGAAAAGGGAGAAAAATACAAAAAAGGGTATTATAACAAGTCAAGTCCCAAAAGACGCAGATTCTTCGAAAAAGCTACTTGTTGTCCTACACGGAAAATAGTTGTAAGTGTTGGACATGTGAAGAGGTAGATATTACGCAAACGAATGCAAAAATAGAAAAAACAATAAGCTTATTAAAACAAATTATTACCATGTACCCCCTCCCCCGATCCATATTTAAGTAAATATTGTTTGTAACCCGCAATTTTGGAATGATTATTTGACCCCCTCACCTAGAAATTGTTATCATATGTAGAAAATTTATTATTCAACTACATTGGTACTTTCGGATGCCAAATGATAATAATTTTTAAGGTGAGGGGGTTTTAAAATAATAATAATTCCAAAAATAGTAAGTTACAAATAAGATTTACCTAAATGTAAAGGGGGTATATGATAATAATTCTTATTGAAACATTGGGTAATTTGCACTGTTTTAAGCTTAGTGAAGAAGAAGCACTAGACTTGGCCCTGAAATAACAAGCCAATTGTTGAGATAGGATTGGAAGATGAATATAAAGAAACTAGTCATATGATGGAATGAAGCTCAATCAGTTATGGTGACCATAAAGGAGAAGAATTTACAGCAGATAATGAGAATGAATATGTCAGAGGAGATTAGATCCTTTATATAATTCAGAAAGACATAATCTATAAAAAAAACTTAGCTTTTAATTAAAGACTTAGTATGTATGCGAAATGATGGAAGGCGATTTATAGAAAAAGATTGTTAATTTGATATGAGAGAAGTTAATCTCATTAATTTGGAAAATATCCTTAAGTACAACAAGAATAGAGAGTACAGATATACCCATGTCGGAAGCGTCCAAGTTCAAATTACATCATTACAGTGTTATGGCAAAGATATCAATCTGTGTGCTTTGCTTTATAATATTATTTTATATCAAATTTAATAATCAGATTCATACAAGGATTAAGAATAATTTGCGTAATAATTCAGTAGGATTCAATGATCGACCTGGATATTATGTAAGCCTAAAAGATGAATTTGCCAAAAATCTCCTATCTCTTAAGATAAAAATAGTTGGGATGTATATGAAGAGATGAAGTTACTAGCTAAGGATATTTTGGAAAGTAATCTACAAATTTGATAATACTATAGACCTAAAGACTTGGATATCTAACTTTGCTAATCCCACAAAAATCAATAAGAAAAATGTAATAAAAATTGATGGGAATGGAAGAATTACCATAAAACCCAACTACTAAAAAGTATAAGCACAATATCAGAATGGGTAGAAGGATATTCGGTATTTAAAGAAGAACTTAAAGAAGATGATACAATTAGTATGATTACCGAAATGAGTAGGATGGGTTTTAAACTTATAAGACACGATGTAGATCGCAGTATGAGTTTAGATAGAAAATTCATTAGGTAAAAAAAGAGGACTGCTGGTGAGCCAAATCATGAGATTGAATAAGTCAAAAATATGACTATGAAAATATGCTATGAAATCATTGATACTAATCTTAATAGCATTTATATCCCGAAAAATATATGTTTGGAGGGATATAATAGATATGAATTGTGTGCTGACATCGATTGTGGTAGTTCTGTCCATTTTGAAAAAACATCTATATTTTCAAAATTCTTGTGGAAAAAAGTAAAGAATCCTTTACAAGAAAAAATAATTGATAATAACTTAATAAGACATAGCGAAGCCATTGAAGAATTATCCATAGAAATAGGGGGATTCCAATGCATTATAGCAATTCTATGGGTTATTCATCAATCATTCCATCAAATGATTATTAGAAAGAATTTTCAAAGGTTATATTTTCCATGCACACAGACTATAAGCCAAATTATATTCACAATAAATCAACACTCATCCCTATTGATTGGTTAAATAAAGCAAACATCCGTCAGAAGATTGAGTTTACAGGCAACTAGCGCGGTGATAAGGTAATTGCTGCACAACGTGAAGTTGCTCGAACAATCTCATTACTTGAATTGTTGTAAGTAGTAAATTGTTGAACAATAAGAATAATTTTTTTTTGTCTTGTATCCTCCATTTCACTGGACTTGAACTATTATTGGCCCAATAAGGGATAGAGCTCTCCCATCACATATTTTCTTTATTCATAAGACTCAAACCGGAGACCTTAGTTAAGCAGAACAAGTGTCAAATAAACCACTTCAAACAACCTGTATTGGTACAACAAGAATAATTATGCAAAAAACTCTACTCTCATAATCCTCTTCAATTTTGGGACAAATAGAAGATATTTGCAAAGATTGCTTCGTTAAATCCCAACACTGTTGTCCTAGTTAAATGAATACTGAATACACACCAATATATCCAAGAATTTGATAAGCAAATCAAAGAACTTTTGGATAAAAAGTTAATCAAGAATAGTAAGATCCTCTCCCTAATCCTACTGTCATGGTGAGAAATCATGTTGAAGAGAAAAGAGGACAAGTTAGAATGGTATCAATGGTAAAAAGCTTAATAATAATATTGTATTTGATGGTTGTTATAGTCTTGATGTAACAACTCGTTTTAATAGAATTCAAGAAACCTCCTCGTTCTCGAAAATGGATTGTAGAAGCATATGTTTGCATATAAAAATGGATGAAGAAAGTATTCTTTTAATTGTTCTCAGTGCCCCTCAAGGACATTATGAGCAGATAGTAATGTTATTTGGTCTTAAAAATGCATATTGAATATTTCAAAGAAGAATGGATGACATCTTTAAAGATCTTAAGCACTATTGTCTAGTGTGCATCAATGATATTCTTTCAAAGGCCATAGAACATCACAATGACGATGGTTTAGCTATTACCTCGAGATGCATTGATCATAATATTATCCATGGTAAGAACAAGTGCATTTATGCTAAACCAAAAATAACATTTTTAGGTCTAGAAATAAAGGTCGGACATATTATTTTACAAAAACATATTCTAGAGAAATTAGAAATTTTCCTAAGAAGATTGAAGATAGGAAGCAATTAGAAAGGTTTCTTTGAGGACTTATCCATGCTTATATTTCATTAAAGATTTAGCTAAATTGAGAAAACTATTGCAGCAGAAACTCAAGAAAGAAGTAAGTTGGACATGGACCCCTACTGATTCAAAGATTGTTCAAAATTTCAAAATGATGTGTAAAAATATTCTCGTTCTAAATTTGCCTAATGAATAAGATGATTTAAATCTTGAGATAGATGCTAGCAATGAGCACTAGAGTTTAATACTCAAAATCAAAGAAGGAGACAAACTCTACAAATATTGTAGTGGAAGTTTTAATAAAGAAGAATGCAACTATCCAACGATGACAAAAGAAATCCTTGCAGTCATATGAGGAATGGAAAAGCTCTTAATCTTTTTAGCCCCAAAACCTTTCTTATTTGAGTTGATTTCAAAAGAATACTTGGTTTTTGAAAAAGAATTTATCATATATGTAAGCACAAGGACGACTCCTACATTAGCAATTATGACTTAACCAATTTTCTTTCTCTACTAAACATATATAGGGATCAAAAAATTCTTTGGCAAATTGTTTAACTCATGAACTCGCCGATGGTCATCATTAGAGTAGAACTCCTGTCAGAAAAAGTGGAAATTCAATATGAAATGTCATTACTACTAGAATGAGTTTCTTCTTCTAGTAGAATCCTTATGGATACTTTGAAATTTCATAGAAAAAGTAGATCATGCTATGATTCAAATGGTACAGAGATTCAACCTTTTACGGTTAAAAATGAATTATTTAAGGTGTCATTATGATGTTCAAGAAAAAGCAAGTTCCTATGTTCAAGAAGAAATGTTCAACAACTAGTATACAGCCTGCATCGACTACTATCAATTCCTGTGATATTTGAGAATCATGAAGTATTCAAATATTTTTTCCTAATAAATCTAGAGTTAGTGGTGTTAGATTCCTAACAAATTCAATCACTTTAGATGACCCCATCATGAAAGCCTGAGAAAATAGGATGGTAGTTTACGTCATGAAAATCCTAAAGTAACCAAGATATGAAGTATTCATTCTTTTAAAGTCTAACTAAGTTTCAAAAATACATGTTTAAAAGGATCTAGTAGATTCTCACATCTCCTCATGGTCCAATAAGAGCCCCAAAAAATAGAAGTTTGCATAGTGAGGTATATTGTGCAATGATTAAGTGTGAAAATGGAAAAAATACACCGGCTCATTGTCTTGATCAATTAGTTGATATAAACGATCCTAATGATCAAAGACATGAGTGATTTCCAGAGTGAAAAGAAGTAGTTATGATCTTACCTTAGCAATTTCCATTGATTTCTATGACATTCATTATCAAATGTGGGGATTGATTGAATAGGAAAAAATATTAATGCATTGCAAAAACACTAATTTCGCTTATCATAATGATTTCAGCAAAGGTATAAAGATAGAAAGAGCTACTTCATAAGATATCTTTGATGATCTCTTTGATGTTGGAGGTAGAAAATTTCTATCAAAAAATGAGATATATACATGATCTATTTGAGTAAATAGGATCCAAAGCATCTAGAACTTGATAGAGATTTTGATGATTATTGAGATAATGATGGACTTGAAGACATTATTGGAGATAAAGGCATGCATAATCTCAATATGGATGATTAGTTGTATCAACATCAAGTGCTTAAAAAGTTGTTGCAGCATTATGTATTATGTCAAGTGTCAAGTCAGTAAAATAATGCAGTCTACTGTAGTCATGTGAAGTATCGTGTAACAGTACATGTGCTATGGCCACAAGGGTATCCTATGTATTCTGTCTCCTCTATAAAAGGAGAAACTGAGTATTGTGAGGGAACACGGTCATTTGAGCATACGTAAGCAAAAGAGAAATCGAGTATCTCTATTTTTTTTATGAGTAAACATCTCTGATAATCTTAACTATTTAAATCCCTCTTCAAATCTTTCCATTGTAGCATTTCCACTTTCAAGCATTCAATAAATGAAGTTTCTCAGTAGGAGACATTATTCAATCAAACATTATATCTTAAATATTATAATTTCTTGATCAAAGTTTCACTATCCTTAAAATATAAAAACTCGATTAGTAACTAGGGTCCAACATAGGAAATGAAACGGATATGTGTTGTGCTTGATCTAAAGAATGTGTGGTTAAGATTATCAATTTTTGTAAATTAGAAGTTAAAGGAATTCTAGGGTCTAATGTCGACTAAGTTCAAGTGATGGTAAAAAAATCTCTAATTAATCATTACTATTTTGCTAAGCATGCCAAACCTATAATCACAGAAAATATAATATCTATGATATAAGTAGTTGATCGTGATAATTAGTTTGAGTTAGGTTATTATAAGAAGCTTAAACAATAATACAAGCATAGTTTCCTTAAAAAAGTAGAAAAATTGGATTATTTACACTTGTAACCCCATTCTGCATCAAAAACAGAAAATTTAGAAAGTTTTGGGTCAGATTTCAAAGAAAAACCTCTAAAAATCATTTTCTCATAGAATTTCAACCCATGCTAATAGTTCACCTAAAATAGTAGTTACCTAGATAAACTTTTGAAAAAGTTGCCCCTTAAAAAATATTTCCATAAAATAATAGGTACCCCAAAGTCACAAATTGTTATTATAATTTTACATCACCTAAGCATATGCCCTTTGCACCTAACCTAATTTATGTTAACGACTAAAGGAGAAATATACGCATAATTATACCCTTTCCACCCAACTCAACTTATGGATATCAAGTTTCGGCAACCTCCTTCAAAAGGTTATCCATCAAGTGCCTCAGCCAAATCTACAGTCATCCATTCTAAATAATTGCACAACTCTCGAGATTGTCATGGAGTTGCTATTTGACATAATAATTTGCACCATGCACCTAACAACCATCAGAAGGAAGCATAGGCATTTATCATTGTTCTCACTAGGCACTATCACATAGGTGAAATTGAAAAGGTAGTTTGCCTGCACCCAATGTGCATGCAACAAGCATCATAGTCCTCTTGTAAGGGTCACTAAGAAGTGTCCCATCCACAAAAAGTACCATCCTCTAGCAAAGTTTGAATCCATTCACATTTGCACCATATGTGAACAAACATCTATTTGAACCTTAAACCATCAAAATCCCAAAATACTGTAGAGCTCGGGTTTGATTTGATTATTGTGGCACGTATCCAAGGCAGTAGCTTGTAATGGTCTTGTGGCTTCCTTCACACCGTCATATGCACAAAATCTCTTGCCCTCTAATAAACCTCTATTTTACACACTTTTAGGCATGATTTTTACCTCTCATCTTGGCAATTTCTGGTAAAATCCCGAGAGTTCAGAGGTTGATTAGTCATTCTATACCTCAAATCTACTTAAAAGCGTGTTTTTGTGTTTTCAGGGGTTAGACTGAAAGTAATGAGGATTTCAAGCCAAAAGAGAGTGGCACGGTGGCACCGTGCCTCATGGCACGACCGTGCCGCTCAAGGAAACAAGAGCACGCAAGGAAGCAAAGTGGCACGGTCACACCGTGCCACTTTAATTCTCCTCGTTTAGTCGCGACTTCGCGTTGTATGGGGGGCAGTTTTGAGTTTTGAGTTTTCTCTCTACTTTTCCCCTCTCGAAAAGGCGATTAGGGTTTATAGAATAGAGATTTTGATTGCTGTGAGATTCAAGACATCAAATTGGAATTATTTTATGCTTTTGGTAGATTGTCATCGCAAATTGCACAGAGTACCTTCTTCTACCTTTTTCCTTTGCGTTTTAATTCAAAGTTGATACTTTTGGGCATGTTTGTCTTCTTGATTGTAATTGTGATCAGAATAATGATTTGCGGCTAAATTTCGTGTCTTGGATTGGGCATAGCCCCTTTGATGTGATTTGGATTGATGTCCTAGGTTTTCGTGAATTGATGTCCATGTTATAATTGAACTCTCGCTTAGCGTGCCAGGTGTTCGATGAATTGCCTGAAAGGGTTGTATTCATATTCGTAATTAGGGTTTAGGAGATTAACGAAAGTTAAGTCCTTTACTTAGAGCGGTTTTGCGAGCGATTGAATTTCTTAACATGAAAATAGTTAGGGTTTCAATTGGGAATTGAGGGTTGCATAATCTTGTGGTCTTGCGACCCTAGCTTCATGAAAATAGATAACTGGGATAACTTGACCAGTCTAATGACCTTTGAGAGAAGGCGTAGACGCGTTTAATTTGTAACCATTCCATTTCAGTTGTCCTGCAGGCATATTCACATGACCTAGATTTCAATCCTAAGAACATCAAAGAGTGGTGAACCCCAATCCAGGACCCTTGTCACCATTGATTTAGATAAAAGCAGTAATTTAGATTAAATATAGTTGAAAACCCACTCTACCAGACTCTGGCCTAAAGTGAGTGTTAAAGGTTGGATTCAGTGATCGAAACCAAGTTCCTTGTGGACACGACCCGTACTTGCCGTCGCTAGCTATAACTAGCGCCGAGCACTTGCGGTTATTGAATAAAACGAAATCCCAAAATACTGTAGAGCTCGGGTTTGATTTGATTATTGTGGCACATATCTAAGGCAGTAGCTTGTAATGGTCCTGTGGCTTCCCTGACACCGTCATATGCACAAAATCTCTTGCCCTCCATAACAACACGTATGTCAATAAAAAAATGCCCAACTCCAACTCCAAGTCCGAAATTATGTCTCTTGGTGAACCATAAACACACTTCTACTCCATCAAACCACTCCGTACAACCTCCTTCGCCACTCTTAGCAACTCCTCTACCCCCCATTCTTCTTCACCTACAAACATTTCTTTGAACCTCACTCATACTTCAACTTTCTATGTACGCCCTCCTTCCAAAATCTTCCCTATCACACTTACAAAATTAGTTCTCCCCCACCAACATCTCCTCACATACACTAACAATCTCCATTATAAAGAATTTGTACAGGTACCCCCTGAATCTGTCTCTTATCACTGGAATCACCCACTTCAATTATTTTGACATTTGGCCTTACACCATGCATGCCAAATGATATTATCAATCTATTAGCTAATGCAGCGGTGCACCAAAAACTTTATAATGCTTATTGAATAGTCCTTACCACTAAACCCATTGGTCTGCATAAGTGGTCAACCATGTTAACTGAAGAAGACACTAAAGAAACCCCAGGTTTACAACTATACTTCTTGTTGCATTCAATCAATATGATCAATTATTACGGAAAACACACCCTTGTAGCATCTCAACACACTTATGCATACTTACAACACTATCAATCATACTAATCTTACAAAAATCTACCAACAATAGACCCACGGCCCATAAAATTACATGAACATAGTCATGACAATACATTACTACAAGTTCTATTTTATATGAACTTACGTAAGTACAGTCATGTCAATCATTGAACCTCATACTATATGCACCAACTTCACATTTCATAATCACAAAGATAACTAGTCTCATATAAATAACTATACTCACTTTAACAAATCAATTATATATTCAAAGACATGCCATCTGATAAATAAATAAAAAAGGCATGCCACTTATAAGTACAATTTTGAACAATCTTTTTGTATCACTCCTCGCATTCCTTGACACACCTAAATTCCTATTTTTAAACATCTTCAGTATGCATAAGCTTTCTTTTCATAATACGATATCTATATGTGAGGACGTTTTTCTTGCTAGAACACTACTCAGTTTTTTATACCAAATTTTCCCTCATTACACATTCATGCATTTTCCAAACACACCTATAGTAGTCTTGCATTGGTAAACAATGTACAAAACCTCTATTTACATATATCCAAACACACTTCCCATGCAGAACAAGAGTATTGATGGTAACAATCTCAATTGGGCTAACAATTATTGACGTAATCAACCAAGTATTGCATGCAATTTGTCTACCTGTATACTTGTCGTCATTTACCCGTATGATGTCATATGATTCCTTTGTCCACATCCATTCAGCCTCACCTAAACCTTTACAATTTCTGAGTACACTATGAAATCGACATCCTTTCTCGCTTTGATTCTTACAATATTCCCATATATTTCAACTATTTTTCCCTTCAAAATACAAACATAGAGTGAGTGAGTGTGTGTGTGTGTGTGTGTGTGTGTGTGTGTGTGTCTGTTTTTAAGAGAGAGAGAGAGATCCAATTGGCAACCCTTGTAATTTTGTGCAATTACAACCCCCGCCACCATTACCAATATGAAACAAGCTACAACATTTGAATAAAAACAAAGATAGACATGCCTTCGAGTTTGCCTCTATCAGCTTAAACTGAGGTTGCCAACACCACTAATGTTTCTACCTATCTCATGGCAACAAACTCACTCAACTTCTAGCCTCTATCCCTCTATCTCTCTCTGTCTTGTAGTCTTTATCCTTCCCCTTTCTAGATAGAAAAAAAGATGAGTCAAATCCTCCCACACAGGCTTCAACTTTCTACTTCCAAAAAAATTTCAGTCAAAATTTGAGAAATTCAAAGGTTATTTTCGTACTTTGCTACCAATTCTATTTTGCCCTATCTTTTTTTCCCTAGATCCTTTTTAGATAAGACTGCCCCATAAATTTCCTTTGTAATAAAGTCAACACATCTATGTCTGTTTATTGTCAACAATCCTCTGTTCTTCTTTTATTAATTACTGTATGCTGAAAATATGATTCTTACTTATAACAATCATCATTTGATCAAGTCTTTCATTTTTTTTCTCTTTCAACTTTCACAAGAAAGATTTGAGTGAACATCATTGCTTTCTCGGGGTTCAAGTCATATGCACTCCTTCTAGCCTTTTCCTATCTTGGCATAAATATGTTTATGTTCTACTCAAAAAGTTTCATTAGCATACCCTTAAATCTCTGTGTACACTATGCCTTTCCAAAACTACTTTGTCCTTAATTAATGGGAAATTACTTACCAACTCCTCCAAATATAAAAGCATAGTTGCAGCATTGCTATATTTTACCATGATTAGATCTAACATTACTTACCTCGTACATGTAGGTTCCTAGCTTATGCATGCTCCCATACATCTCATTCACATATAGCACAAAGAATTTTCATCTATTTGCAAGGCACTGTTGATGATGGACTTACTTCAACCCAGGGTCTAAGCTCAATCGCATCGTAGCTTTTTGCGATGTTGATTGGGCAGCTTGTAGCAACCAATCTACTACATGCTTTACTATTTTCTTAGGTTAGAATCTTATCTCACGGTGAGCCAAGAAGCAACCATTGTTTCTTAGTCTTCTATAGAGACGGGGAACTGTGCAGTTGCCTATACTATTTCAAAAATCCAATGGTTGTGGCAAATTCTTATTAACCTCCACATTTTGCTTCAAGTCCCAATACATTTATTTTGTTATAATATTTCTGCCATCTATCATGCTATCATCCGTATTCTTGATAATCATAGCAAAGACATCAAAATTTGTTAGGAATTAGAGCAAACTAATAGCGGAAGCAATAGGATGAAACAAATATTCAGAAACTTAAAGCGATAACAAAAACAAAACAACGACACACAAGATTTACGTGGAAACCCAATGAGGGAAAAAACCACGGACTGCGATGAGCATAATCAATCCACTATATGAGCAGGGAGAATACAAAACGATCACAATCACAACAAGTGATTTGATCCAACAGCAGAATTACAGCCTCTCTTGTAATTTCTCTCAAAGTCTCTCTACCTCTCAATGTGTTTAGAGATTCAGGAGTGATTTTAGATTCTACGTATGACCCCTTTATATAGGGTCTAGAAAGTCAGGGTTTTACCCTTAGAGAAGAACCCTAGCCACCAGGAGAAACTGCACGTCGAGACAAACCCTAGCCGCCACCAATTCACGCCCAGAAGAATACACGTGGCATTACTGTGCCACGTGGCATAGTCACACTGTGCCATGGTGGCACGACCGTGCCACATGGCACAACACCCCCATGTCGTTTTTCTGTCCGCTCTCGACTTCTCGCTTCTTTGGCCAGACACGTCCGTGTTCGTTTAGCACGGTCCCACGGTGCCGATACTTGGATTTTGGGCCACGAAGCCCAACAATCTCTACCTTGGACCAAAATTTCCAATCACCAACTCTTTAACACCGTCATCACACCTCGAAGGTTGACGCCCGCCAAAGGGGCAATGCCCCGAAGGGCACTTAGATACTGTGAATGCCAATTAAGTCCAAGCAATGCTCGAACTTAGCTATAGGTAGAGGCTTGGTCAACATATCTGCAGGATTTTCCGAAGTATGAACCTTCCTTACCACTATTTCCCCTACAGTAACTGTATCTCTGACATAGTGGTACTTGACACTGATGTGCTTGGTCTTTGAATGGTGGGCATCATTCTTAGTCTGGTGGATGGCACTCTGACTATCAGAAAATACCACAGTGGTAACCTGTGGAACTCCACGCTCAGTAATGAGGCCCCTCAACCCCTCAACCAAGTAGCTTCCTTCACTCCTTCAGTAGCAGCAACATACTCGGCCTCTGTAGTAGATAGAGCTACAATAGATTGAAGCAATGCTTTCCAAGAGATATCACTTGCACACATAGTGAAGATATACCCAAATATGGACCTTCTTCTATCAAGATCACCCGCATAGTCAGAATCAACAAAGCCTGTAACATCATATGTAGCAGCTTTGTTTCTATCAAATACCAACCCCTTATTAATAGTACCCTTCACATAGCTAAGGATCCACTTTACAACTTCCCAATGACACTTTCCAGGATTATGCGTATACCTATTTACCACACTCACAGCATGTGACAAGTCTGGCCTAGTGCATACCATAGCATACATCAAACTACCAACAGCACTAGAATAAGGGACATTAGACATTCCGTCTATGTCCTCCTTAAATTGTGGACAACACTCAGCAGACAATATGAAATGTGCAGTAAGGGGTGTGGAAACTGCTTTACAGTTATCCATATTAAATCTGCCCAGTACCTTATCAAGGTAGTGTCCTTGAGATAAGTACAGCTTACCAGCTTTTCGATCCCTCTGGATCTCTATGCCTAAAATCTTATTTGCTGCTACCAGGTCCTTCATCTAAAACCCCTCGCTGAGTTGAGGTTTCAACTTGCTAACCAAGGATTTATCCTTAGAGGTAATCAACATATCATCAACATACAATAGCATGTAAATAAAGGAACCATCATAATATTGTCTATAATATACACAATTATCATATCGACTGCGAGTGTATCTTTGTGTAATCATGAACGTGTCAAACCTTTTGTAGCACTGCCTAGGAGCCTGTGTAAGTCCATATAAGGACTTTTTCAATCTACATACTAGTTGTTCCTTCCCACGAACAACAAAACCTTCGGGTTGCCTCATGTAGATCTCCTCCTCTAACTCTCCATGAAAGAATGCAGTCTTCACATCAAGATGCTCCAACTCCAGATCAAATAATGCAACAAATGCAAGAAGCACTCTAATAGAGGTATGTCTAACAACAGGTGAAAATACCTCATTGTAATCAATACCTTCTTTCTGATTGCAACCATGAACAACCAAGCGTGCTTTCCACCTTGCATCTTCAACTCCAGGAATGCCTTCCTTTTCTTGTAGATCCATTTGGAAGTTAAGGCTCTCCGACCTTTAGGTAGCTCAAATAGTTCCCAAGTTCGATTCTTTTGCAAACTCTCCATTTCTTCTTGCATAGCTAGGATCCAATTAAGTGAACTTGGGTAGGAGATTGCTTTAGTATAGGTTGAAGGTTCCATACCTTCAGGCACCTCTTCTGCAACTAAAAGTGCATATGCTATCAGTCCCTTATCATCATTGTAGCGAGCAGGCCTCCTGATCTCCCTTCGAGGACGATCACGAGCTATAGAGTGAGCAACCTCCACTTGAGGCTGATCAGAATTGATAGCGCTAGGTTCAGTAACCTGGGCCTCTCTATTAGGATGATTAGCAGCTCCACCTTGAGCTGCAACGGTCTCCACTTCTATCTCTATACTGGTATCCTCCTGATCACCTACACCAGTAGAAGAAACAACAGAATTCTCTCCAGAAGATAATATAGCAGTCTCATTGAAAGTTATATCCCTACTCTAAATGTCTTTCTTAGACTCTGGACACCACATGCGGTATCCTTTAGACTCATATGCATATCCAAGAAACATGCATTTGACAATCCTAGGGGCTAACTTCCCATTATTCACATGGGCATACACAAGACATCCAAATATTCTCAAACTAGAATAATCAACAGGATTACCTGACCATACTTCTTCTGGAATCTGAAAATCAATGGAGGTGCGTGGTGAACGATTCACCAAGTAGCAAGCTGTAGAAATAGCCTCTGCCCAAAAAGCTTTGCGATTCCAAAGCCCTGCATTGAAAAGCATATATCGAGCTTTCTCTAGTAGAGTCCTATTGATTCGTTCTGCAACTCCATTCTGCTGTGGTTTTCCAACCAAAGTCTTATGCCTAGCCATGCCATTTACCACGGAGAACTCATTAAATTTTAACTCAACAAACTCAAGACCATTGTTAGTCCTAAGTTTCTTGATCTTTCTCCCAGTCTGGTTCTCAACCAAAGCCTTGAACTTCTTGAACATGGAGAATGTCTCATTTTTCTGTCTCAAGAAGTAAACCCAAACTTTGCGTGAGAAATCATCAACAAAAGTTAACATGTAGCGCTTACCTCCAAGAGAAGGAACCTTTGAAGGACCCCACAAATCAGAATGAATGTAATCAAGGATCCCCTGAGTACGATGCTTCGCTTTAGAGAAACTCACTCTTTTCTGTTTCCCAAAAATACAGTGATCACAAAAATCAAACTTACCCGTACTAGCGCTACTCAGACAACCTTTCTTACTTAGAATGGCCATCCGTTTCTCATTTATATGGCCCAATCTCATGTGACATAACCTTGTATCATTAGCATCTGCTGATGCTGTACCAACTACAGCTACTCCTGTAATTGTAGTTCCTTGTAGGATGTAGAGACTGCCCTGTCGTATTCCCTTCATTACTACCATGGCTCCCTTTGTCACTTTTAGGACACCATTCTCCATAATAATCCTGCAACCATTACTCTCAAGAGTACCCAAGGAGATTAAACAACGAGTCATATCAGGTATGTGACGAACTTTAGATAAGGTTCTAACTATGCCATCATGGGTTTTTAATCTGCACAGTACTTATTCCTGCAACCTTGCACTTAGCATCGTTGCCCATAAGTACAACCCCAGCATCAACAGGGTCATAAATGACAAACCAATTCCTACGAGGACACATGTGATATGTACAACCAGAATCTAAAACCCAATCATCACCTAACCCCTTTTCAGAGGTGGCCAAAGACATGGTAGCAAGCAACACATCACCATTAGACTTTGACTCTACTACACAATCAGCTGTAGCAGTTTTCTCCTTTTCGTCTTTCCCTTTCTTTTTCTTTAGTTTCCAGCAGTTAGCCTGAATATGACCCAATTTACCACAGTAATTGTAGGTCTTATTGGAATGAGGATTCCTATACTTATATCGGTATTTTTTCTTATTATCGTTCCCCTTTTGCTCAGTTGTTCTGCCCCTAACAACTAATCCCTTAGCCAGATCAGCATGGATATCATGGTCAAATTTCTCCTTAGATAATAGATTAGACTTGACATCCTCAAATGATATAGTATCATAATTACGATATAGCATAATCTCCTTAAAGTGTTTATAGGAGGGGGGTAGAGACACAGAATAGCCTTATCCTCATCCTCAATCTTTACATATAGACTCTCCAAATTAACAAGAATAGAATTAAACTAATTCAAATGGTTTTGAATAGGGGTACCTTCAACCATGCGAAAGGTGTACAACCTTTCCTTCAAACGGATCTTGTTAGCTAGACTCTCATCATGTAGAGTTTCTGCAGCCGAGTCCATAGATCCACTACAGTTGCCTTATCGAGCACCTCTCGCAAGACATGTGGTGCGAGGCACAACTGAATGGCTGAAACCGCCATCAGCTCCAGTTCTTCCCATTCCTCATCTGTCAACGATCCACACCTCTTCTTTTGGTCTGTTACCCACTGTTTGTCAGTCCTCTTCTCGGGTTTCGCGTGAGGTCATTGCAGAACCTTCCACAACCTATGCTGGATGAAAACTGCTCTCATCTGCACCTTCTAGATATTAAAACTAATCTCCCCATCAAATTTCTGAATATCAACCTTCATAATTGAAGACATCCTAAACCAAAGCTCTGATACCACTTGTTAGGAATTAGAGCAAACTAATAGCGGAAGCAATATGATGAAACAGATATTCAGAAACTTAAAGCGATAACAAAAACAAAACAACGACACAAGATTTATGTGGAAACCCAATGCGAGAAAAAACCACGGATGGCGACGAGTACAATCAATCCACTATATGAGTAGGGAGAATACAAACCGATCACAATCACAACAAGTGATTTGATCCAATAGCAGAATTACCTCTCTTGTAATTTCTCTCAAAGTCTCTTTACCTCTCAATGTGTTTAAGGATTCAAGAGTGATTTTAGATCCTAGGTATGACCCCTTTATATAAGGTCTATAAAATTAGGGTTTTATCCTTAGAGAAGAACCCTAGCCGCTAGGAGAAACTGCACGTTGAGATAAACCCTAGCCGCCACGAATTCGCGCCCAGAAGAATACACGTGGCACGATCACACCATGCCATGGTGGCACGGCACCCCTGTGCCGTTTTTCTGTCCTCTCTCGACTTCTTGCTCCTTCGGCCTGACACGTACGTGTTCGTTTAGCGCGGTCCCACCTTGCCGATACTTAGATTTTGGGCCACGAAATCCAACAAAATTAATTACCACTTTTTGTCATGAAATGGTGAGAAAGGGTCATCTCAGGTTAAATTCGTTACTGCTCAATCATTAGATGCAGATACATTCTCAGAAGAATTTTCTACATGACAATTCCATAAGTTCAAGGCGAATTTGTCTGTGATGCGCCTTACGAATTGAAAAGGCGTGATAGCGCATAGATGTTAATATTTTATATTTTGCACGGAGCCTGACATAATATAAATCCTAATTTGCACTATAAATACATATCCAGGTGCCTCCGTTGAAGAACATTACTTAATTATGTCACAATTGTATTGCATGAAATCACCATATTACTTGTAATTTCCTTCACTGTTGTAATTCTTCTTTATCGATAGGGCTAATCTATTTGGATGCAATTTATATCCATTGATATAGTCAATGAATTCTCCAATCCAACTTAATAATTAATTATGAATATAAATAATTTGGCCATTTCAGAATATTTAACTCAAAATAAATTTAGGTTGGGCCCCTCTCAATAAGATTAGTTGTTTATGTAACTAAAGGATGTTTATGCAGCTAATAGCTATTTCATTGGCATACAATTGGTGCATTTTAGCTATTAACGAATAGCAATTTAACTCAACGATTCAAAAGAATGTGTTCGGTAAATATACCCATAAGGTAATTGGTTGGTATATATAAATTAGTATAAAAGGAAATAGATAATTTTAAAACACAAAATTAATTGCACAAAAATGCTACTTTTGAACTATCAATGGATAGTTAATTTCATTAACTTTTCACAATCACTACCTGAAATGCAGAATGCTACTAAAAGCTCTAATACAAATACTAATTACTTTATTAAATACTAATGTTTGAACAATTATCATATTAACTTAGTTAAAATACTAAACATTACTCCAACTATTGTAAAGCACAACTTGAGTCAAACAAAAAATTTTATGTTGACTCAGATTAGATTCTCTATCATCATCCGTTACTGTTAAGCTCTTCGTGATACTACATTTTTAATTGGTGCTCCATTTACCACCCTATTTTAAAGATTAGATGACGTGTCACTATTTTATAAATTTTTTATTACAAAATTCGTTGTTTTTCTTTCTTAAAAAATTTTCTCAGTTGCCGCTCTTTAAGCACTCCTTTTATTTTATTTTTTGGGTTTGGGAATTATGATTCCAATTACCATTCCAAGGTGCAACGATGCTGCAAATGGAATGTGACGTGAAAACAGAATGGCATTTTGATTACGACTCCGAACTCAATCTTTGCATTATCTAATTATAAATATAAGGTAGGGATGACAATGTAATTCGAATTTGATGCAAATTTGATTCGATCCAAGCTGAAATAATTTAATTCGATTCTGATAAAAAATAATCCAATTCGAATTTTATAAAAATAATTCAAATTCAACTTCAATCCGATTAGGTTTGGAGGAAGGCCCATTCGATCCGATATTTTTTTTTAATAATTTCACCTTTTTTTGAAGATAGAAAAATTCTAATATCATAATGTTAAAAAAATCTGCATAAGATCTGCACTGTATGTGCAATACAATCTTCTTAGTTAACTAACTTTCTCTTTCCTCTCGATCTCCCCTCTTTGTCAATCAAAATTGTATTTTCTTCCATTTCCTTCCAACTATTTTACAACTGTCTATCTCTATCCGTTTAAGTGAATTCGCATTCTTTTTTTCCAATACTTTTTTACTTTAACATATTGAAATGTTTGATATAAAAACTTATTTGACATTAAAGATGTGTTTAACATTGCATTTACAAGTGAGTAAAAACAAGGTTAAAAAAATACAAATATTGAATAAAAATGTATAATTGAGTTATATCCAATTACATCTGCATTCGATTTGATCCAAAGCCGATCCGAATTTGATTTAATACCCGATTTGATGGAGTTGGAATGGAATCGA
>JACYFF010010365.1:87533157-87615849 GCA_017589665.1 Selenicereus undatus | reverse complement strand
ATATATATATATATATATATATATATATATATATATATATATATAGTAACTCTGAATTCATGTTCAAACTGTTTATAAAACTGATCATTTAGAGAGACCCATCTCAGGGAATTGCATACCTCGGGATGGGGTCTCTTAATTGAAGACAGATTCAAGTCCTAAACGCTTTACAATGACAATGAAACAGTAGCTCTAGCTTTTCTAATTATTTGGACCATGGAGACAATGACCGCAACATGGGAGGAAAATGGCAAATGTAATAACCGAAATAATAATCGGGTCAATAATCATCAGATCAATACAATCAGAGTAATTTCAACAGCATTTGTAATGTCCTAGAACATCATAAAATATAGGAGTCACAGAAATTACTGATGTATATATCGAGTATTCATTAATTTTTGTGCCTCATGTGCATAGAGAAAGAAAACACAAGCTTCAAAAAGACTTGTTCTTTTCGATGGTAAATATAAGCTGGTACATAGGTGAAGTTGGTGTAGATTGACAAAAGTTGGTAAGAGTTGGTAAAATTTTTTTTTTTTTTGAATGATTGATAAGAATTGGTTATAATTGGAAAAGATATGAAAATGTTAGTAAGAGTTGACAAAAGGTGGAAGTTGTTGGTAAAAAAAATGTAAAAGAATGCAGATTCTTTTTAGTTCATTTTTTTTTATCAACATTTCATACTTTAAAAACTAACTAAAATATGATAAAATTCTGAAATACATTTTTTAAAAATAATTTCATAAATGTTGTAATTATTTATGCATTTACAACTTTTAATATATTGATGCCACTTTTTTATACAAGCACGGGGGGAATTTTATATGTATAATTTTTATATATTTGAAACAAACATGTGTGGGTGTATCCGCATGCGCGTACGTGTGTTTGTTTTTGTGTGTGTGTTTACACACACACACACACACACACACACACACATATATATATATATATATATATATATGTATGTATCTTTTTTGTTTTTAATCTAAAATAGTTTAATATAAAATACAAAAATATGTTTCAATTTTAACACGATGCAATTGAAATAAGGTTCAAATGCTGATTTTGGTAAAGTTGGTAATGACATGGGTTTAAATGTGTGTATCACTTACTATAATTATATAAATGTCATTATCTTTGCATTACAAATGAACGATGTTAGCATATTCAGATTTATAAATAATACAAAACATATTGAGCATATTTTACTCATAAAAATTATAATTATTTTGTTCAAATAAAATAAACAAATTCAACTATACCCTCGTTAAATATACCAACCTCAAAAAATAATAAAAGGGTATTTTTGTGATTGAAAAAATAATTAAGTTTCACATAACAATTTACAAATTGTAAAAATTTTGAAGTAGATTGTAAGAGTTAGGAAAGATTAGTAGAAATTGCTGAGAGATAGTAGAAGTTAGTAAGAGTTGAAAGAGATTGAAGTGTTTTTAAAAAGGTTGGGAAAAAATGGTAAAAGTTAGTAAGAATTGATAAGTATTGATAGAAACTAATAAATATGCATTTACCAATGAAGCATTGGGACCTATCATAAAAATAATATACATTGGAACCACAATAGACATTTTGGCCTTGTTCTTTTCGTAGGTCATCTTAAATTTACCAACTTCAATCAACTTCAACCTATTTCAATCCATTTCAACCAACTTCAATCCACCTGAAAACAAAAAATATAAACCTCAACCCACTTCAACCAACCTCAACCTACCTCAACCCACTTCAACCCACCGCTTCATAAATTTAATAGTTTGTAAAGTGTCATATGAGATTTAATTATTTTTGCAAAGTAGTATGATTTAAAAATCGTGAAAATTTATAAGTAACTTGGGGTTGGTAAAAAGGGTGAAGTACGTTAAGGTAGGTTGAAGTAGGTTGAAGTGGGTTGAAGTACATTGAAGTTGGTTGAATTTTGTTGATGTGAGAAATTAAACTTGGTTAAACTAATAAAAGGAGGTTGAAGTGGGTTGAGGTTAGTATTTTTGAATTGATTAGATACAATTTCATTTTGTTGATTATCATGATGCATCAGGCAGTATTGATTAGATACGATTCCATTTTAATTTTCAAATTATCATCATCATATTTTGTTGTCACACGCTTTTCAAATTACATTATATTTTTATTTTTTTCCACAACCTAATTTTTTGTATTTTATAAAATTAGAAAAAAGCTAATATTATATTTTCAACCAACTCCTACATTTAAAAATTAACAACAAATCTATATTGCTGATATATTTTATAACACTTACGATTATACTATTTTCTTTTGTTACATTTGAATTTTTCGAATACGGACATGTTATTGTCGTCGGTAAATTGGGGCGGGTAAAAGGGTGAAGTGGTTTGAAGTAAGTTGAATTTTTTTAATGTCATAAATTGAACTTTAGTTGATAGTGGAAGTGGGTTGAAGTAAGTTGAAGTGGGTTTAGGTTGGTATTTTTAAATTTACCCATGAAAAAAAGCACGTATATAAAAAGTTGTCATCAATAAATTTTGTAACCCAAATCGTTAAAAATAATTGACAAGTTGTGCCGGCCTTCAACTTCCAAAAAAATAGTTACAAAATTGTGAAATTACCATTCAGCAAAAAAATGCACTAAAAATTACAATAACTTTATAAATTATCACACATAATTACATTCTCATTATTTCAATCCACTTCAATCCACCACAAAAAATAATATCAACTTCGACATACTTCAACCCACTTCAACCAAGTTCAACCCACTTCAATTCACCTCAAAAAAAAATATCAACTTCAATCTACCTTAATCTACTTTAATTTTTTACCATTATTATTTACCTATAAAAAAAATAGCCCTTTGTTTTGAATTAATCTTAGTTTAGGGTGTCAACAATACGACATGATGAAAAGAGTCCAACTCCATAAGTGTTAGCAGAAAAAGAGCGGACAAGCGTTAACATCATAAGTCTGACGGATTCAAATTCCAAATCAGCTGATCGTTAGTTGTTCGTTGTGCTACAACTGCCTTGATAAATAGATCGACAGTGACTAAAAATCTTATTAAAATAATTCCCAGAATCCAAGATTTGAAACCTGCGCTGGTTGTGACGTTGTGCCACTCTTGGTTTGCTTCCATCATACCTTTTCTGAATGAATAAATAAATATCCATCAACAAAAAACAAAGGGGAAAACAGAGATCACATGGTATGATCTCATGTATTTGCCCCCCGTGATTGTTGAGCCTTGAAATGGTAGTTGAACTTTAATTTGAAACATTGTGTATTATCTAATCTTGTACGATCATTTTGCAGTTTCATTGGAAACATAGTTTATTACTTTGATTTATTCGTATGTCAAAAATCAAAATTGAAAGGGTGTTCTTTAGTCCCAGTTTGATAGCTTTTTATATTTATAAATTAAGATAGTTTGTAAGAAAAAAATTATGAAAATATAATAATCCGAATTGTGAAATGGTGAAAATCAATCATTCGACTTTAAGAACTAATATTCGAACTTTGAGAATATTTATTTTCAACAGTATAAGGCCATTTTAGATTGTATTTTTAGACAATTTCAAATGATATTACCTTTAAATCAACACAAACATATGAAAATAAATTGCCTAAATTCATTTTGAAGTTTAAATTGGGTAAAAAATATAATCTAAAACGATCATTATACTATTACAAGTAAATATTCTCAAATTGCGAAGCATTATAGCCTATTTTTTAAGGTTGAATTATTGGTTTTCAGTACCCTCAAAGTCCACGTTATTATATTTCGAAATTCTTTTTTAAAAAATAACTAGTATGTTTTACCTCATGCGATGCATAGGATAGTTTTTAAGTTTTTGACATCAATAAATATGCTTGTCATATGTTAGTTGTTTATATAATTGATTTACTGGAACAATAAAATGTTAGAATCTTTAATTTGTATTATAATGCATAATTTTTTTTTGTTAAAAGTCATAATGCATGATTTTTGGTATAATGCATTATTAAATGTAATGAAAAATATATTCTAATAATAAAGGTGAATTAGGATGTATTATTTTATTTTTCTATACCCATACGATGCATGGAAAAATTTTGAATTTTCTGATTGTAATAATCATCTGTAGAAATTATAATAAAGTATATTCATAATTCATGTAATTTTTGTATAAATTGTTTGAGCCTTTGTAAGAAAAGGTACAATAATTTTTTTTTAAGTTATGTGAAAAACCCCATCCCAGAATTATTCTTGAATAGAAAAACATTAATTTGTAATCTTAAACTGATAGTGAATTTTTCAGTACTTCTTTTTAAAAAAAATATATTGGGTACAATAGTTGTATGCAATTCATCAATTTTTTATTATTCATGATGTGTCAAAAAATTAGGAATTTTTATTTTATTTTTCGATACTCATGAGATGGATGGAAATTTTTGAATTTTCTTATTCTAGTAAGTATATGTAAAAAGTATAGTAAAAATATATTTGCAATTCTTGTAATTTGTAGAAACAATTGTTTGAGCATATGTATAAAGGAAAAAGTACAAGGGAAAAACCCCATCTCATAATTATTTGTGAATAGAACAAAAGAAAAATCAATTTATAATCTTAAACTAATTGTGGATTTTTCATTGCCTTTTTAAATTTATTGGGTACAATAGTTTTGGGTAATTTATTATTATTTATTATTGATGTAATAAATTATTTACAGTCAAGTCTCACGGGGTGGAGTAATAGTAATAATAATAGATTTTAGAAATCTTTTATTATTTCTTAATAATTTGTATTTATAATAAATAGGATCCATAACTATCATCATAACATATTTATATCTCTGATATTCCATATTGTAATAGTGAAAATATTTTTTTATTTATTATTTTAATTAAGAATAGTAATTTATGTGGTTTGAAACTAGATCTAGAATTATCATAAGTAATGCTCTTCTCTTGAAAAACCCTAGTCTCCTCACAAAAAACCTTAACCTTCATCTACTTCAATAAGGGGCTGCTATCAGTCATAATTGCTGGTGGTAAGTCCCAATCTTCATATATCTTGAAATTTTATTTAGCTGTAAGATATTTATTGATATTTTCGTCTCTTTTTAATAAAATTTCTCTCCATTTTGTGAGAGTTTGATTGTTTATTTTTCTTACCATTAGCGTGAGTTTAGTTATTCTCACCTTTAGTGTGAGTTAGGTTGTTCTCACTGTTAGTGTGAGTTTTAGTCATTACCTTTGTGCAATTTATCGTAGATTTGGTGACTTAGAGTGAGTTTCTTGTCGTGTAGAAGTTAGAAATTATTGTATTAGATCTATGTTTTTTTTATTAAGGAATGAGTCAACAATGAAATTTCATGTAGTTCTACTATGATGATCTTCCTTTCAAGTGCAATCTACTATGTCAATTGGACATCTGTTCCATGAAGTTATACTATAACTCGCCGATATTCGAGAAAGATGCATTGCCATAAAATAATGCGGTTGATGGCAAGAATACTGCTACAAGTTCAGAGCCAGTCGACAGTATATTTACCATTAGCTTTCTGAAAAAATTATTCAATTCAATATTTTAGATTTACCTTTTTTAGGAGATATTCATGTGTATGTCATAAGGATTTTCATTAATGAATTATTCCTTTTTCTTACTAAAAAAAAAAAAACTAGATCTGGAATTAGGTTAGGAAGAAATCCAAATCTCTAAAATTTGACACATACCGTATTCTAACTTTAGGAGGTTTTGTATTTTTTTTTTTTTTTTGGTGCAGAAGAAGGGAAAGTTCCCCAAAAAATTTTATTCAGACTTTAGAGATTTGGAGGTATGAGACCCCTACATTATCTGCAAATAACAAATTCAATATCTCCCTAGGCGGAGAGTCAAAAATAGTATAGGTGGAGGGGTGGGAGATTGTTATATTGGCAAGTCTATCGGCCACCTAATTTGCTTCCTGATAGCAGTGGGAGACAATAACTTCCCAGCCTTGTTGACTTATGAGCTGCCTACAGCGGGTAATAAGGGAAGTGTGCTCTGAGTTCCTGATGCCCCTGTCGTTTAGCAAATTAACCACCAAAAGCAAGTCAAGACGTACTAAAACTTCTGTGAACATTTTGCTTTTGGCTATAGTTAGACCTCTAAGGACTGCTTTTAATTCTGCTTTGGCTGAGGTGCAGTGGCCGACCTTTTCAACGAAACCACAGATCCATTCACCTCGGTGAGCTCGTATTACGCCACCCGCTCCTGTTGGTCTT
Organism: Selenicereus undatus; assembly: GCA_017589665.1. Taxonomy (NCBI): domain Eukaryota; kingdom Viridiplantae; phylum Streptophyta; class Magnoliopsida; order Caryophyllales; family Cactaceae; genus Selenicereus; species Selenicereus undatus. The sequence continues at coordinate 87,609,609 of JACYFF010010365.1, read as the reverse complement.
GGATTGCCTTTCGAGGCTCCATCTATGTTAAGGATCACCCAATTCGGGGGTGGGCCTTCCCATCTCACAGCAGTTTCTCGGCGCTCTGTGTGTTCACTTTGCGGACAGCAGACATCGTTGTTTAGGGCACATAGAATCTCCTTAAAACGACCCATGAAGAAGTAAGGTTTGTCAATGGGAATGTTTCTGCCAGACTCGAAGCATGCTGCATTCCACCACTTCCATAAATACCAAATTGTCGTGATAAATTTCGTGGGCCAATCTTCCTGGTGTTTGCATCCCATGACGTTCTCTTCAATCCATTCCTAGAAGCCTGATCCATCTCCACGCATACCCATGCGGATCCCAAAGAAGAAGGCCCAAAACCTGGGGCTTTGGGACAATGCCTGGTTATATGTTTGGCATCCTCATACTCAAGCTCACATAATGGGCAGAGTGGATCATTGGTCAGCCCTCACTTCGCTCGATTTACATTAGTGAGCAATCTATTATGCAGAGCTAACCACAAGAACGCCTTACACTGTTGAGGCGCTTTAGTTCGCCAAACCCACGACCATGACTCTCTCGTCGGGGGTGCTTGTGTACCTTGGATAATTCTAATGGCCGATTTAATACGGAAGGTCCCTGAAATGTCTCCCCTCCAAAAGAGATTATCCCTGATGGCATCGTCACTGACTAGCTCAAAGGAGCTTATATGTTCAAGGACACTCAGGGGTAGATGATCTACAAAGAGGTCCCATCTCCACCCAACATCTTGAGCCCAATAATCCGCCACTGTTGCACTGTGTTTCTCCACTGGCACTGGGCGGATCGTGAGATTTAGTAAGGGCAGGGTTCCCAGCCATACGTGCCTCCAAAATAAGGTGTCCCGACCATTCGCTACCGCACTGCCTATCCCTTTTTTGAGGAAGGGTAAAGTATCAACAATCCCTTTCCATGTTGGGGATGCATTAAGCCTGCCTGAGAAGGCATGGAGGTCACGCTGCCCCTTACAATATTTATCACGGACCATACGAGATCATAGTGCAGTAGGTTCATTTAAAATTCTCCATCCCAACTTGGAGAGAAATGCAACATTCAATTGTCTCATAGCGAATAAGCCAGACCCCCTTCCTCCGTCGACCTGGTTATGGTGTCCCACAATACAAGGTGGATTTTTCTTTCTCCAGAAGATCCTACCCAAAGAAACCGTCTCATTTTACGGTCTAAGTCATCACATATTAACCTCGGCAGCTTAGCCGTTTGCATAGTATATGCCGGTATGGTAGAAATGGTCGATTGGATTAGAGTCATCCTGCCGGCTAGTGAAAGGCATTTAGTCTTCCAACCAGACAACCTCTTTTCCACTCTCTCTATCACATGCTTATAGGTTGCTTTGGTGACACGCCCATTGATGGTAGGAACTCCCAGATAATGGCCTAAATCTTCCGTGCTTGGCATCCCAACGTATCACTGATGAGGGTTGCCATGTGCTCAGACGTATTAGGCGAAAAGTAGATTTTTGATTTGGCCTCATTAATCTTTTGCCCCGATGCTCTACAGAAACAGTCCAAGCAATTTTTAATGACCTGACTTTGCTCGACAGAAGCCTCTGCAAAGAGAATAAGATCATCCGTAAATAAAAGATTCGAGATTCGTGGTCCACCACGACTAGCCTGGATTGGATGCCATCTTCCCATTGCCACGACCTTCTCTATCAACTACGAAATCCATTCTATACATGCCCCAAAAATGTAAGGGGAGATAGGGTCACCTTGCCTAATTCCCCTTGTTAGATAAAAGGCCTCTGTTGGTGTGCCATTCTATAACACATGCATAGAACAAGTCGTGACACACAACATGACAACATCTACCATCAACTGTGGAAGACACATTTCCAGTAACGTATCCTGGATGAAACTCCAGTTGAGTCAGTTGTAGGCTTTCTCTAGGTCAATTTTGATGGCCATCCAGCCTTTAACTCCTGTTTTCCTTCTCATGGAGTGAAGCAGCTCTTGCATGATAATAATGTCGTTGCTAATCTGTTGACCTGGCATGAAGCTTACTTGAGACAGTGAAATTAACTCTGGTAAGACCAGTTTCAAACGTTGGGTAATCACCTTTGTAATGAGTTTGTAGACTACATTACATAGGCCAATCAGGTGAAACTGGGAGGGAAGATGGGGGATTTCAGTTTTCAGAACCAGGGCCAAATAAGTTTCATTGCGCCCTTCTGGTAATGACTGACCATGGAGGACCCCAAGAACTAGTTCGCACACCTTGGTACCAACAAGTGGCCAATATTTTTGAAACAAGAATGCTTGAAAACCGCCGAGTCCAGGAGCCTTGAGGGGGCCCATACAATGTAATGCTGCTCACACTTCTGTGGCGGTGAATGGTGTTGACAGATGCTCGTAGTTACCTTGCTCCAACCGAGGAAAGTAACCGTGTAGTAGATCATGACTAGGTGGGTTACTTGTATCATCTTGATAAAGAGTAGCAAAATAGTTGACCATTAACTGCTTAACTTCCACTGGATCTGATATCCAATGGCCATCACCATCTTGTAATGACTCTATTCGATTATAGCGTCTTTGAATAATAGCGCTGAGGTAGAAATATTTTGTGTTCCGGTCTCCATCTCTTACTGCCTCCATCCGAGATTTCTGGAGCCAAAAAAGTTCGATCTGGTTCATCACTTCCTCTTGCTCGCATCTCGGTTTGCATTCCAACTTGATAAGGTGTCGTTGCCCTTCATTGGCAATTCTTCGTTGCACCCCTTCTAAGCGAGCCCAAAGGTGTCTCTTGCGTCGGAAAAGATTACCGAAGACTTCTTTATTCCAACTCTTAAGGTCCAATGCCAGATTTCCTAATGCAGATACAAGAAGAAGGTGTGCTTTCCAGCTCATTTGCAAGAAGTCATTAAACTGGTGACGGGAGGTCCACGCTGCTTGGAAGCGAAAAGGCTTGCAAGCTGTTGATACCGGAGAGAAACCCCTCAGCACAATTAGTAAGGGACAGTGGTCTGAATATGTTTGAAGGAAATGCTTGACTGCACCTTCTTGGAAACGAGTCCGCCATTGAGTGTTGCAAAGGGCCCTATCAAGTCGAGCATTTTTCCTCGTGCTCTGGGACTTGCCTCTAGACCAATTAAAGCGGGGCCCTGAAAAACCCAAATCTAATAGACCATTGTTTTCTATCCAATTGCTAAACCGTGCACATCGCCTTGCCATGTCCCCTCCACCATGGTCTCGTTCAGCAAGAGTACGGGTTTCGTTAAAATCCCCAGCTAAAATCCACGGGGTAGTATACCGGCTCACAGAATGACTAAGGAGTTCCCACAACTCCTCCCGAATTTGCAAGATTGGACTGGCGTAGACCGTGGTAAATAACCATGGCCTGGAGCCCATGTGACAGACTTCCATGGTGACAAATTGCGTGTGGGCCTGTTTCAGAGTTAAATTCAGCTCATCCTGGTTCCAAAGAATCCAAATCCCTCCTTGGTGGCCTCTGGCTTCGACTCGATAATGGTCTCGAAAACCAATCTTTTGACAGACTTCATTAGCCGTGATCCCACTAACGTGAGTCTCAAGTAAAGCTATTATTTGTGGATTGTGCATCCGGACGTGCTCCTTGATATCACTTAGGAAATTATTTTTGCCCGCTCCATGGACATTTCATACCAACAAATTGAGGTCTTCCTGGTCGTTACTCCCTATGGGTCGTGAACTTCGAATTATTCCAGTAGTGTTGTTCGTTTCTACCATGTAGTAGAGGAGTAAGAGGGAGATGTCAATGGGCCTGTTCGGTCGAGTCTCCTTCAAGGGGCGGCAAATGTGGAGTCACCCCTGAGCCCATTATGGGCCTTATGTCATTGCTGGTATAACCTCCAGCGTCCAGGTTGATCATCACATTCATGCCCTGGAGAGTATGTAGGCCTGTGGTATTTGGAGGGTCTCCAGAGTGGGCAAGAAAACTCTCCATTGTTGGGTGGGAAGTAGAGGACTCTCCTTCCATTAGGGTGGCTAGGGCCGAGGAAAGTGGAAGAGCTTCAGTGTACTTGGACTGTGGTCGAGATTGTAGCGACACTTGCTCAGAGTGGCTATGTGGGCCTCGCATATGGGTGATAGTATTGTGTGGACGGATCTGAGAAGGTACGGTACCTCCTAGCTCCTCAATGTTTTGGGTCTCGCAAGGTGGACTTGTGGGTGGATTTGAGCGATTCCTTTGGGTCGGGCCCTTGCTTTGAGAGGAGCTCGTCTACTACGTGGTCCGTTGTAGACAGGGCCCATCTTTTGTCACTATAGTCTACATTTCATGTCCCTTGTTTGGTATGTTTTCCTTATTCTTGGTGGACGTCTCCAGGATTGGCGCAGTAATAGGAACCTGGTGATCCTCTAATAGGTTATCTTCACCTATTTCCATGTTTAGGTCCAATGCTGCTAAGGCTCGGAATCTCGACCCTAAATTATTCTCAGTACTTGCCTGGGTTGCCTCTGGTACCAACTCGGGCCTCGGATTTATGGCATCTTGGTTTGGCAACTGCGTAATCCTAGCGTGATGGAGGAGTTTCCATTTGGGACTCCATTTCAATTTGAACCGGTTAGGCCCCCCGTTGAGGTTTCCGGTCTAGTTTGCAGCCTTGGGTTCCTCTTTCGAGCTGGTTTCTTGACAATCATCCAGCTTCCATACGTCCCTTCTTCTTCTGGGTTGTGTGTCTGAAGGTCTTTGCCATCCAGATTGGGCTGCGGCTGTTGACCTATGGTATGCTCCACTGGCTCCGGTTGGAGCAACGGACAATACTCCTCTTTGTGGCCTTGCTTACCACACTTAAAGTAGATCATTCTGAGCCCTTCATATTGGATCCTCCAAATTCTCCCATTCAACCTAAATTTCGATAGTATAGGTTTTGTAAGGTCTACCTCAATGCACATCTGGGTATACTGCCCTCTCTCAACGTTCGCAGTGGTATCATCCACTCTAATAACTCTAACAATTTTTTGTCCAATCTTGTAAAGCAGAAAGTTTTTGTTAAATTATTCAACACTTAATCGAGGAATGCAAACCCAAGCCATAAGTTTAGAAATAGTATGCTCCTCTGGAATGAAATTTGGAACCCATTCACAAATCACCAAGTAGTTGTCGCCCAGCATCCAAGGGCCTTGAGTCATCACGTACTCATAGTCCTCCAAATTAGCAAAATGTGTTACGTAATAATCATAGCCAATGTCAATTAGGGAAAAGTCCCCTTTGAGTGCCCATTTAGTCTTAAGACATCGTTTTAGCTGCAAATATCCCATACCTTTATCGAACATCCTAATGATGATGGCATGCCTCCACGGTTTCCGCAACTATCGTTTCTCTTCCTTATTGAGGGTTATAGTAGGGCACGTTGGGTCATCCTCCGTTGTCGGTTCATCATCATCTGAGATTACTTCGACACCCATTTGGTTTTCCTCTCAAAGGGAGTTTTGCACCACATTGAAACTGAGATTTGGATTGTTCCTCTGTAGTATATCTCTATAAGAGGTGCTACCATGGCTGTTCAATCTCGGCGCATGCGGAACAGGGGTTTCTGTAGCCTATTCTAAATCATGGAACACGTCATCCATCTCCTCATCCCATGAGTTAGCCAGAGTCGATTCTCTGCCATTAATCCCCCGTTTCATCTTCTTTTTAGATCAGGATAGTTGATCTATTTCTTCCGTTGACGGGTGGCACTCGTTGCTTGCAAGCATCATTAGGGTTTCCGCCATTTTCCTTTCCTCGGGAGGTTTTGTATTAATACATACATACATACATACATACATACATACATACATATATATATATATATATATAAATAAAAAAATTATTGCTCAGCATATCTACTAGTATGTCAATGCATTTTTAATAATTTCTTTTTCCTTAAGAGAAATAATGAGCAAGAGCTTTAGAAGTAAGGTCTCAATTAGATTGTTTTGTGTAAAAAGGATCATATTTGATCTAAATTCTAGCACCACATATCATATTTGATCTACGTTACGAACATAAAAAAATCTTGAGCATTGTCAAATGTCAGATACAGCCAAGGTTACTTATAGAGTAGATATCAATAACAAAACATCGGGTAGGATTCACTATTTATCGACCCCATTGTAAAGATATTGTGCAATGAGTTAATCAGCAAATAACACCAAAGGTATTATAATTAAGCAAAATGATAAGCGTCTTGCTGCAAGACACTTCATAAGTGTCTTGTTTTGACTAAAAAAATCATAATATTATGTTTTTAAATTGAAAAAAATGATAGGATCGAATCATGGAAGTATATTACAACTTATAAATTATATAAAATCATTTTTTATCCATAATTTATTGCATTTTCAAAATACGCGTATCATATGTACTTGTGGATATGAGGTTAATGATATTAGGGTATCATTTAATACTTTATCGGCGTAGCTGACGAATATTTAAGGTTAGCAATTCATAATTAAGTATAATTATTGAAAAATTTGTCCCCTTTCTTTCTACACTTTTTTTTTTAAATATGTGCTCTATTGTATCTAATAGACATGTTAATTCGGGTTGACAGGTTCAATGAAGGTCAGTCTATTTTGGGTTTGGGTTTGCAAATGTTAAACCCTAACTCTAAAGTTTCAGGTTCGGGTCAGACCCAATGAGTTAGAAGTGTTTTTTATTAATTTTTTCTTCTATAAATATTATAAGAATTCATGTAATTTTTTTTAAAAAATCACATAACTTTAAAACTTCAAACTTTAGTTTTTAAGCTCCTTTTTTAGGTGTCATTCTATAGAATCTAAGACTCACGTACTTTTCAAATTATATTTTCTCATCAAGAGAATTAAAAAAAGAGAGAAAAGAAGAGAAAATTGCATGTGCATTTAACTATTTTTCCTACAAAATATACTTGATGATGCTAGTGTCATTCGTCAGGAGAATATGATCAACCATTCTCTTTTTGGCTCAAATATACTACTTTACACAGTCATAATGATTTGATTAGATGATAAAAAAAAATATAATTTTTCATAGAAAAAAGTCCAAGTAATTTTAGTAGTAGTGCCAAAATGAAGATGTTATAGTGATAGACTAGAGTAATGGATATGGAAGAAAGATTTTAAAAATTTAAAAGATGGTGGAAAACAGCAATCTTTTCAAAACTCTTGAATAATGCCACTGGAGTGATTTGCGAAAATTCGAATGATCTACACCGTTAAACTATTTTACCCATTTAATCGAAGCCGTTAAAATAAGCATTTTTGTTCAAAAAAATAATTAAAGCTAAAAAAACACACACCCCCAACTACTCACATCAGTAACTGCCCTCCATCACTCCCCAATTCTAACGTTTCTTATTAACCCACTAACTATTTTTATCCAATAAATAATAATTTAATATGTGAAAACACATCCTCAAGTGGCAGGTTAATTATGCAACAATCAGTCCTAATCACGTCATAAACTACCCACCCCCACTCCAATTCTCACGTTTCACATTTCTGATTTACCCACTCAAACTCCTCCCCTATACAGCTACAATTTCCTCTTTATTTTACAATTCCAGAAAAATACATTATATACAAATAAAACAATTTGATGGCAACCACACTACTTCCATGTCTCCCAATGAACCACACAAAGTACATCTATAAATTTCAATGCTTCACCATGCTGCATCTTTTTGCTTGCTAATTTCTAACGTATCAAATCACATCATCCCTTCATTCATAAGCTCCCCTTTGATTGGCAATATGTATTAGAATAACAAGGCTCAGTGTCGAAGATAAACGCGCGCACAACAAAGATTCAAGGTTTAAGCACTGTCATATCAAGTAAGTACTGAAATTTCTATTCCTGTATCAAACATAACTTCATCTCATGTTAATGTATGTGATTGGTGCCTATGAATTTTCAGTGTTTGACGTAAACGTGTGCTCAACAAGGATACAAGATTCAAGCTCTTTCATCTCAGGCAACTGTTGAAATTTCTATTCCTATATCTAGCATAGCTTCATCTCATGTTAAAGCCTATGATTAATGCCTAAATTTATACAATACTCCATGATCATTAGTTCGTAGGGAAGAAAGGAAGAAAGCGAATAGAAACAACAAATGAACTTAGAAATCTACTTTGAATAGCCTTGCATTTTCAGAAAACATTTATAGATTTCGACCAAGTATCTAATTATTGATTCAAAAGATTGAAAAAAGCAACTAGAAAACCAAAAAAATATGTTTTTGGAACACTTGAATTGCACAACCCATATTCCCAACTTAAATCTTTTATTTGTCGTAATATAGGTTGTAATTGATATTGTTGTTCTAGAAAGGTATTGTTCTCGATCATAGATGTGCAAATTACTTCTTTTATTTTTGATAGCATAGGTTGTAATTGATATTATTGTTCTAAACGGCATTGTTTTAATTGTTTGAGTGAAGAAAATATTGGGATGCTATCAAAATAGAATGTTCATTACTACCATAAAAATAATGGTGAAATGTCATCAACTAGAGCATCAATTAAAAGTGATATGAGAATCTTCTCATAGAGAAGAAAGACCCATAAGTTACAAAATGATCAATCAACAAGTAAACCAATTCATCAACACCCACAAACTGATCTACCAAGCCCAATTAAAATTAAGGGATAACAGTAGGGTTGGGGTTAAGAAACATACCATTGGAGTCCCCCATGGTTAAAATTGAGATCAAGAATGAAGCAAACTCCTAAATGGGTGTTATTTGAGTTTACTACTAGCTTTTAACTATCTTATGTGATTTTAAAATTTATCAGTAAACTATCGTTTAAGATTCAAAGTAATAATATAGCAGAAGCAATGACCCAAAAGCTAATAAAGATCAACATAAACCAATAATCCTCAAACACCAAGATCAAGGAAGGAAAATAATACAAAGAACAGATTGACAAAAAAACCCCAAAAGCATAAAGAAAAATAAGTAATGCTCATTTTCTTTTCTCCTCAAATTATTAGAACTAGAATCTAAAGGATCAATTGAGACAAATCTCAAAAAAGTTGTGCCCTACTCCTATAAACTAGTAAATTCCCACCAAAGTTCAGACAAGCAGTTTTAAGGCAGATCGACTATTGGATAATCATTCCTAATTTGAAAGCAAAAACCAAAATGCCAAAAAGTATAAAGAGATTCACTAAACCATTACTTAAATGCCATGATAGCCTAAATGCCATGACAGCCTCTCTATATCCAATTGCATGCACATTATTTTGCGGGTCAATAGAATCATCAAGACATCACGAAAAGCCACTCAAAGGTTCCAATCAAGGTGAATTCTAAAGCAAGAGTTTGAAGTCTAAAATATCATCCAGATTAACTATTAGATGAATAGAACCATCATTAGTACTCAATCCAGGACCACAAAAACCTGATCAAATTTCAAGAATACACTACATACCAGCAACTTAGAAACAAAAAGACTATTGATCTCAAATAGATTTACAATCCAATATGTCAACAAGAAAAAATAGAGATAGACAAATTATCCGCATACAGTTTAGAACTACAGCACTAGAAAAGAGCATTGATTAAAAAAGTGATAGGGGAATCTAGTCATAGAGAAGAAAAACCCATAAATTACAAAATAATCAATCAATAAGTCAACCAATTCATCAACACCCACAAATTGATCTACCAAGCCCAACTAAAATTCAGGGATAATAGGAAGGTTAGGGTTAAGAAACACACCAGTGGAGTCGCCCATGTTCAAAATTGAGATCAAGAATGAAGCAAATTCCCAAATGGGTATTGTTTGAGTTTAATACTAACTTTTAACTATCTTAGGTGATTTAAAGATTTGTTAGTATACTATAGTTTAAGATTCAAAGCAACAATAAAGTAGGACCAATGACCTAAAAGCCAATAAAGATAAACATAAACCAATAATCCTTAAACACCAAGATCAAGGAAGGAAAATAATATAAGGAACAGATTGATAAAAAAAACCCCAAAAGCATAAAGAAAAATAAGTGATGCACATTTTTGTTTTCTCCCCAACTTATTATAACCAGAATCTGAAGGATCAATTGAGATAGATATCAAAAAACCTATACCCTACTCCTATAAATTAGTAAATTCCCACTGGAGTTCAGGCAAGCAGCTTTAAGGCATATCGATTATCAAATAATAGTTCCTGAATTGAAAGCAAAAACCAAAATTCCCAAAAGTATATAGAGATTCACTAAATCATCACCCCAAAGCCATGAGAGCCTCTCTATATGCAATTGCACATTATTTTGCAAGTCAATAGAATCATCAAAACATCACAAAAAGCGACTCAAAGGTTCCAATGAAGGTCAATTCTAAAGCAAGAGTTTGAAGTCTCATATTTAAGCCATATTAACTGTTAGATGAATATAACCATCTTTAGTACTCAATCCAGGACCACACAAAAATTGGTCAAATTTCTAGAATACACAACCTTATCCAGCAACTCAAAAACAAAAAGACTATTGATCTCAAGCAGATTTACAATCCAATATGTCAACTATAAGAAAAAATAGAGACAAAAAAAATCATTTGCATATAGTTTATAACTACAGGACTGGAGAAGAGAATTAATTAAAAAAGTGATACGCAAATCTGGTCATCAAAAACAAAAACCTATAAATTACAAAATGATTAATCAACAAGTCAGCCAATTCATCAACACCCACAAACTGATCTACCAAGCCCAGCTAAAATTTAGGGATAACAGCAAGGTTAGGGTTAAATGACTTACCCACTAATACACGTAATTAACCCAACAGAAAAATACCCACACATAGAAAAGCAATAGAAAGAAACCCCAGAAAATGGTACGAGGACAACAAATACCTGATAGGAAGAACAAGTTGAACAGGTCATGAAATCAAGCAAGAGAGGGACAAAAACCACAAAAATACTAATAAAAGAATTAGTTCATGTCAAATGGCAGAAAGAACCAAATGAAATAGCCCTCACCAGAAGCTAATCAAATGGGTCGTCCACACAAGCTCAAACTCTAAAAGGTACTTCACAAGCAATAGAAACACAGTTGAAGATTCGGCAAGCTTTCAGAATAATAGAGCATAAGGAAAAACCAAAAATTCTTGAAATCAAATTCATAAAGTAAACTTCATACGGGTAGAGAACAGTTATCTTTGTTTTCTGAATTCTTTCCATAATTGGATGCTCAAAATCTCTCTTCGCACACATAGACGCACAAATACACAGATCAGAAAGAGGGATTATGAGAACGAGTGACTAACATAGAGAGTGAATCAAGGAAGGGAATAACTTGATTTGGGGATCTCAGATGAGCAAAACATCAAAGAATACAAAGACCAAAAGCCAATAAAGATCAACATAAACTAATAATCCTTAAACACTAAGATCAAAGGAGAATAATACAAGGAACAGATTGATACAAAAAAACCCCAAAAGCGTAAAGAAAAATAAATATTGCTCATTTTCTTTTCTCCACAAATTATTACACTCAAATTTAAGCAAATCTCATGTTAAAGCCTGTGATTAATACCTAAACTTATACAATACTTCATGATCAATAATTCGTAAGGAAGAAACTAAGAAAGCAAATAGAAACAACAAATGAACCTAGAAATCTACTTTGAACAACCTTGCATTTCAGAAAACATATACAAATTTCCACCAAGTAGCTAATTATTGAATCAAATAAACTAAAAAAAAAACAACTAGAAAACCCAAAAAAATTTGTTTTTGGAACCCTTGAATTTCACAACCCATATTTATAACTTAATCTTTTATTTGTGATAATATAGGTTGTAATTGATATTACTGTTCTAGAAAGGCATTGTTCTCGATTATAAATGTGCAAATTACTTCTTTTATTTTTGATAATATAGGTTGTAATTGATGTTATTGTTCTAGAAGGGCATTGTTTTAATTGTTTGAGTAGAGAAAATATTGGAATACTACCAAAACAAAATATTCATTTCTCACATACAAATAACGATGAAATATCATATCTAACTCTATGCAAAATCATACTTAGAAATACGCTTACCTTCTTGATGACCTGCAAATGCAGAAGCCACAGAGATGGTTCCGTCTATGGCCTCGACTGGCGAAGCAGAAAACATAGTTAGTCTAATGAGTAATGAATCTCATCAACAGATTGAAAAGAACAACCACCATGCAATTATTAGAACCGGAATCTGAAGGATCAATTGAGATAGATACCAAAAAAGTTGTACCCTACTCCTATAAATTAGTAAATTCCCATAGGAGTTCAGGTAAGCAATTTTAAGGATGGTCAAAATCTCTCTACACCCTATTAGAACCAGAATCTGAAGGATCAATTGACATAGTTAATAACTGAATTTTGAAACAACCTACCCCCAACCCAATACAAGATTGCACTTGCTTGAGTAACGTTTGAAAATACTGCTTGATGCCAAATGATACTAAAACACCTCCTCAACATTACTGACATTAATAATTTCATCTAGTAGTAATATTAAGGTAGTCAGGTCACAATGAACTCTACCCTTATGAGTCGAGAGATCTAGACTTCATAGACATCAAGGGTTAAAAACTTTTTAAAAAGTATTTTGACATAACCAAAGCCTAAATGAAACTTAGGACGTGGTTGCATGGGCGGAAACCATTGTCCTGAAAAATGACTTTCCCATTTATGGTGTTTTGTAAAAGGCGAGAGGGAAAAAAATGCATTTTTAGGGGAAATGGTTTTACCCAGGCCAAAGAAAAATATTTGTGGTTTCAAAATGGCGTAAGTTCATTTTCCACTTTATTCGCCGTTGCAGCTTGAAACTTACAATCCTCACATACACGCACACACACACACACACACAAAATCTCTCTCTCTCTTTTTTTCTCTCTCTCTCTATTGAATTATCACCGCCTAGCTAGCTTTCTGATGATCAGTTCCTGACCCCATCCATCGCCACTTCTTCTGGAGCCAATGGTCATGAGCTCACTGAGGACAATGTTCTCTTCACAGGTTTTGACTTCTTCAGTCTCCCTCCACCTCTGTTTCTCACTTCTTCTTTTTTAATGTGTGAAAAATAACATAATAGAACATAAATATTTTTCCAGAGTGTGGAATCAATAAAGGTATTTTGAAACCAAAAATATCTTACATTTACTTGAATAACTTCACAAAATACCACTTGATGCCAAATGATGCTAAAAAGTTTCCTCTAAATTAGCATTAGCTTAACAAACATTAACGTTACGTAATTAGGTTGTGGTAAGTTCTATCCATATGAGCCAACAAACATTAGTAATAAAGGATCAAAGACCCAAAAATGAGTATTTTGACATACCTAGAGCGTAAATGATACGTAGGTTGTGTTTGATTAGCATGTTTGGAAAATGGTTTTATCATTTTACTTTGTTTGGTAAAAGGTAGTGGGAAAATGTATGTTCAAGGAGAATGGTTGTATCCAAAACCAAATTATGGAAACATTTTAGGTTTTACAGTAGCGTAAGTTGATTATCCACTTTACTCACTATTACAAGTTGAAATTACAATCCTCATACTTTCTCTCTCTCTCTCTCTCTCTCTCTCACACACACACACACACACACACACACACAGATCACTGTCACCCTAGATGGTTGATGATTGATTCCTCATTGCATTCTTGGCACTGTACACTACTTCTTCCAACACTAGTTGCCATAAGCTCAGCGAGGACGATGGTGTCTTCGTTGGCTCTTAGTTCTCCACCCCTGCTCCCACCTCCATTTCTCCCTCCCTTGTCCACCGTATATAATCATTGTAATAAAATAGTTAAGGCATGAAGAGCTTTGGAATATTCACAACTAGTAGGACTTAGGAGGCCTGTCACTCGATTTTCAGTCGACAACTATTGATTTAGTGAAGATGATTCTGGTGGCGAGTTACAAGTCAAATTAGAGTATGATAGCATGATGAGAGAGAAAGAGGTGATGCCAAGAAAGTGCCAATAATGAAGCACAACCTAATTCAGGAACCTTGATTTTCTCTCTATGAGACTCTGCTGCATGCACCCATCTTTAGCCACTACAAAAAAAGTGGTTTTACCAACAGAGGTCTATCTATTGCTGTAAGCACTTTTCCATTAGTAAAAGGTTTTACCAATAGATATTGGTCTATCACTAATGTGTTAGTAAAAACTGCCGGTAAAAGTATTACCAATAGATAACCACAAATTGTTGGAATTATTTTTTTAATACCAACATATATGTTTTGTTTCTACTTTCTAATAAATATTCCTTTAGCAACAAATATGAGATTGTTGGTGTTATATGCTAGTACCAACAGATATATCTATTGGTATTTGTTATAGTGGCGTCATAATCTTGCCCATTAAACTTATCTGTTGGTACAAAGTCTTTCCCTCCAATACAGTATGTTGGTAATAAATCTTTCCCTTCATGATATCTGTTGGTAAGAATTTTTTCCCACCAACAATATCCATTGGTAAAAAGCATTCCCCACTTATTCTATCTGTTGGAAAAAAAATATGTTCCAAGTAAAATCATCTGTTAGTAAAAGACTCTGCCATGTATAAGAAATTGTTGAGAATAGTAATATACATGCAAACTTATCACCATTTCTTCACACAAAACTATATTATTATACTTCGCACATGAAGCAAGATAAAAACCTTTGCCACAAGAGTCTAGGCCTCCTCCATGATTAACTTAAGAGTTTATGGAGTACCGCCATTGTCCATACTCTTAATAAAAATGTACTTAATGTTCAAAGTATCAATTAGTGCGAAGCACTTAATAATAATATTCAATAGGAGTCCCAATGAAAGTAAACCGATTAGTTAAAAACTAACTGTCTTGTTCTTCATATCCTTTGTCTCCATCTTCCTCACTTTGATTGTGCTCTCCTTCATTTTTAGGATCATCCTTTATAAATTCACGCTCATTTTCATTTTCATTACTTGCAACCCCATCCTCAAGTGTAGAAATTACATCCTCTGATAAGCCTTGCAAAAATTACAGCAAACAAAACCATGCTCTTAATAAATTGTGACACATTACACTAAAACCTTGCTTCTTTGTTGTGGTCCTTACATAAAAAGCCAAAATAACATGTATAACATTCAAAAAATAATACTTCACTAGAAAATTGTGCTCAACTTTGAAAGGGCATTCAATCAACCCCATTCTTACCTACTTCTCATCACCAAGATTTGTGGAAATAATAGCAAAATTCAACTATCCGTTGAATAGACTGACCTTTAACAATCATTGATGAATCATAATAAATGATAAGATGCAATAGAGACATTAGATCTAAATAAAGCAGCAATTTAGAAAGCCTAATTTGTGCATTCCCAACAACAATGTTCCAATCAATAACTCTCTTAACTATCTTCCTAAAAGATTTGACTGAAAGGCATCCAATAGACAAAACAACTACTTTAGATGCAGTTCATATTAGCATTTTGAAAGTAGAATAATGAAAATAACTCCACAACTTGCAAAATACTTGTCAATAACTGCATCATTTTCAGAAGAACACTTCCTCATAGATTTCAAGCTACAATAGCAAATTAAGAGCGAGAAAAGAGGAACATGAACATGAAACCAAACAAACCTGGTGCTTTAGAAGGATTAACATCATCTTCTCTAGCTTATGAACTTTCTCCTAAATTTCTTTGTGCTCTTGCTCGATTTTTATTCTTTTAGCTCACTCCTCCTCTAAAGGGCATCTTTTATTATGGGAACGAGCAACTTAATGCCCATACCAAAGATCTTTGCAGAGCCATTTTTATCTTCTTTCATGCCCTTATTAAGATCTCATCATGAGCAGTAATATCACATATAGCATCTTCAAATTGAGACAACTTAGTCTCAATTGCTTTGTATCAAGTTGTCACAACTAAAATACGAAGCACATCATATAAACATATGATCATAACAATACCCCCAAGATACTTTTAGTGAAAAAACGACTTCAAAAACCTAAAAAGGAATGAGAATTCCAGAACAATATTTTGCTTACCTTTGTTGCAGCTGAAGCATCATGAAACTCCAAACCTTTCTTTGGTTCATGGGTCTTAAACCACATTTGAAGCCTATGTAGCCCAGTTTGCAAAGAATATATATAGACCCCTATATGCTTCATTTTCGTCATCATGGTTCCTTGTGGGTCTATACTTCCTTATCTCAATGCTTTACAAATATTTAGCACAAAATGCTTCACATTCCTCTGCTACATGTGCTTCAGTAGTTGACTCCTATAGACGACTTTTATTACAAATAGAAAATTTTCACTTTCCCAAATTCCTACGATTATTAAATCATATAATATGACCATAAGTTTTGTTTATGTTTTAGAATAAATATATATGGTTAGAGATATACCTTCTATAGGATACATCCAATGATATATAATTAGACCCCTAACTTTTGCTTGATAAGGGAAATGAACAATTAATTGAACTATTAAGTCAAAAAACGTAGGCAAAAAAAAGGCCTTCTGGACATTAACAAAGTATAAGAATAATATGATCTTGTGAACTTTCGAAGTCCTCTGGGATAGAATGTTTAGAACATAACTCCTTAAATAATGTACTTAACTCAAGCAAAACAACACCTAGATTCCTGTTTTGCATTTTCCTTGTAACTAGTGGCAATAATTTCCACATAATAATATGATGTCATGGCTTTTAAGCTATTAAAAACTGATTTTACTTTCACAATGCGCCTCACGATATTTTTTGCATAACCATCTAGCACTTTCACTGAGGCAAATATGCTAATAGATTCATCTTTCTCCTTCTTGCTTAATGTAAAGCATGTTGCGAGCATGTAAGTCTTATTACCGTTTTCTACAGGATGAAGACTATACCTTATTCAACTCTTTCAAGTCAAGGTGTGATTGGAGAGTATCTTTTATGTTGCCCTTAATGCCTAAAAATGTTGCTAATATATTATGTGAAACATTTTTTTTCACATGCATAACACCAAGGTAGTGACAGACCACTAGATGCTTCCAATATGTGAGTTGGAAAAAAATGCTCTCCTTTTTTCCAAGGTGTCAACTCATCTCCCATTCTTTTATTTTCTACTTAATGTCACGATGCTTTCTAAAAGTGATGTTTAGTCCATCCATTTGATCTAGCAATTGAGCCCCATATAGCAATTTAGGAGGAGGCATCATTTTTGTTTCTCCATTGAATGCTTTCTTCGATATTGATGATTGTCTGGTAACAAGTGTTGGTGGCCAGTTAAACACATTTTTCTGCTTCCCTTCAAATAAAGGGAGTAAGTGTCAAGATTGTAATAAGGACAAGCATACTTCCCTTTAGTTTTCCAACCTGACAAGTTACCATGTGCAAGAAAGTCACTGGTTGTACAAATTAGGGCTCCATGTCGATTGAAGGTCTTATCTTTGGAGGCATCATAAGTTTGCAAGCTCCCTTAATTCCTATAGCTCATCCAATAAAGGTTCTAAAAAAACATCAATATCATTTCCTAGTACCTTTAGACCTAGTATAAGCAATGAAAGAAATATTTAAGGTAGTTGATTCATCTACGACCATGGAGGCAAATTATACATGGAGGCAAATTATACGTCATTAATATAACTGATCATAAGTTGTATTGAATACTCATATGCCCAAATGGATTGAACCCATCACTTGATAAACAAAGCCTAACATTTTGTGGTTCATAGGCAATATTTGATTACTTATTATCAAGATCTTTCTAGCGTGAACATCAGCTAGATGCCCTAAGTTGCCATCCTGTTTGCATTCCTGCATGACATCTCATTAAGGGAGTTGTCTTAGATAGCATAGAAACTCCCTTGAGTCTAAGTATTAGAGGAAAGTGGGGGCAAAGCCTTTATTGGAACTAGATTACCGAAAGCTAATTTCATAATTGTTCCATCATCTGCCATCTTATACCTTAGAGCATTGCACTCAAGGCACCTATTTAGTTCAACCTTATCGTTCCAAAAAAGAACACAGTCATTCAAACAAGCATCAAATTTTTGGCAGCCAAGATCAAATTGCTTAATGATAAGAGTCAGACAATGTTGAATTTTTGGGAAGATTTCTTTTAAAAAGTAATTAACAAAAGCATCAAATGCCTTACCAGTCACCTCATATAAACACTTAAGATGATACATTTCAATGACAGACAAGAGCTTACTAAACTCCTCACAACTAGGATAAAGAGGTTGGTCTGCATCTTCAATTAATTTAAGACAGGTCTTTCCCTCTTTATTCAGTCTTGATGAACCTTTATTAGGTTCATGATATTCAGAAGCATCTTCTAGCATCCTATGCATATCTAGGTCAAATAAACCATAATTGTCATTTTTAAACTCATCATCTACCATATCATTGCCACCATTCTCCCCTTGGAAAACCTAAATACATTTATGATAATCAACATTCTTCCCCTTCATGATAAGGTGATCTCTTATAGTTTCTCTTTCATGGTAAAAGCGGTTAGCACAAGTTAATCATGGGCATGGAATCTTATTATTTTTAGTGGAAGTTGAAAAAGCATAGTCAAGGAATGCATTTACACATTCCTCATACTCGTTATCTATTCTCCTTAACTACCAAACTCTTATCCTTAAAGACATCCATAATGACAAGTATGTTCCCATATGTTTTAATTTCCAAATGATTATGTTTTTTGATCAATTAAGCAATACCAATTTCCAAATGTAGTGAGTCTTCTCTCTGCCTCAATCCCAATTTTATAATCTCTTAATTTTTTCAGGCAATTTTTCTCAATCATTCACTAACGTAAGTCGTGCCAATAAAAGTCAGAATTTGAATCATATTTATGTGAGAAAATCGCCCCAATTTTTGTTCAGTAAGGCTAAATTTTGGGAGAAATTGGGTGGAATTAAGTTGATTTGGAGGTAAGGGAAGAGGATTCAAATTGGTTAAAAGTGGATGACCCAATATTAGAGTTCAACTTACATTACTTCCAAGGCAAGAGCAAAAGTGGGGGCTTTCTATATTGGATCTTAAGAATTCACACTACATGTTTAATGATTTGATTCAAAGAGCTTGTTCTTTCACTTCCTTAAATCAACACTTCCAATTTTTTCTTTCACTTCCTCTTACTTCTTATCAACTTTGTGAGCGTCTGACACTCATATGAAGAAGTTACAATCACGGAAATGAAAATAGGGAACACCAGGATTCCTTTTTTACTTTGGAATCCTTTGTTTTGGTTTTTAAGATGGCCGGCAATTACAATCTTAATTTTTTAACATCCAATTGCTTAAAATCTCAGGGAGGAGCCATGAAAAGCTATTGCAGCTATAAATTTTTGAAGCTACAAAAGAGAGAAAAAGGATAGGATTCATAAAAAATGAGATTGACCATTTCCAATAAAGAAAACAACAAACAAAAATTGAAGCTTCCAAGTTTAGGGTTTTCGAGCTCCTTTCTTTGGCTTCCATGTCAGGGGGTAATAAGCAAGAGCTCAGAGGGAGGGAGGTAAGAGTTAAAGCTTAGTTTAGAGTTTTAAATCTATTGATTTGTGTTTGATATTTGTAAGGAAGGAAAGATAGAAGAAAGGGCAATTTCATCTCATAATATGCATGCACAGTATAATTTTTAGATATGTAAGAAGAGGAAAGAGTTGTAAGGAGTTATAAGAAACTATAAGAAGATTTCAGGAGTTATAAGAAGCTGTAAGGATAAATGTAAAGAGTTGTTGAATTACTAAAAAGTCGCATAGTATAATTTTTATATAAGCATGCATAATTATTGGTTTTTAATGTATGATTTGTGAAAAAATACTTCATGAAAGTAAATTACATATATCACTGATATTTATGAATAACATTTTATAACAACACTAAACAAATTATATTTTAACATTATAGAAAAAAATTTATTTTTCTATAATGATCATTTTGGATGATAAGAAAAATATTGAGATAAGTTAATTAATAAAAATAAACCTTTAAACAAGTCAAACAATACGATAAATTCAAGTTGACAAATATGTGGAACTAAATATATTCTATACTTGAGGTGGTTTTTTGGTACTAGCATTAGTTTCACCTTACTATAAGCAAATTAAAAACAAAATAACAATTTTTCTCAACAAAATTGAATAGAGGCCTAAAAGTGAACTCCCATTTAAATTAAACATCTTGAATTAAATTCAACCCAATGTTCAATTATACGATGATAGCAACCAAGTTGTAATGGATAAACTTATAGAAGAAATAGTTAAAATACTTTCGTCACCTGCAGTTTGACTATTTTTATATATGATTCACGTTGAAATTCAAACATAAATATGATTTTTGTATTACAATTTTAAAACATGTTAACTTATTTTTTCTATGACAATATATATGCTTCATGTCGAAATTTAAATATTAATTCACATTGCTAAATTCTATTTTTATGTTTATACAAATATTATATTCACAAAAAAGCTGTAAGATTTTTCATATTGGTGGCATATAAAAAATATATACATATTTCTATAAATTTGAGAAAAAAAATAGATGATAAGTTGAATGTTATAAAAAATATAGAGATTGGAGAAGATGCAAGGAGATGTGACGAGCTGTAAGCTGTAAGCTAAATGCTCCTAGTCGCAGACAAGAACAGAGCCTTTATGTATTTTAGATGTGTTTTTTTTTTCTTTTAGACTAGTGGAAGTTTATATTGTCATTACTACTAGGTTTCTGTTACAACAAGTCATTTTTTTAGTAGTGTGTTTATAACCATGGTAGACAGCTATTGTCTCTGTCAATAGTAGTTCTTCATCCTTAATTAACTCCATGATGAGAAAGGTATCGTTGTTATAATTAATTTGATAGTAGTCTGGTTCTTGCCCTAATTTGATTATATTCCGATTTAAATGATAATCTTATATAGAACTCATAGAATATGTAAGAGTCTGTTTATATGGAGGGATGTGTATGTTCTTATGAGCATTATTCACTACTCATTTGTGCTTGAAAACATAGAAAATAGCTGCTAGCTAATATCAATTTTAATAGTTTGTTTACCTCTTTGTCGTAGTTCTTACACATTTGGTTTCATAAAGTTTGCATTTTTAATCATATTGAATGAGAAAGAAATAGCAGTCATTCAATGTCATTTTGGCTATAAACTGCCTAAAACTTTTAATTTAATGAATTCTTATAGTCCTACCCAAAGTTGGTTTCCTTGCGGGTCCTCTGAACCAGTGCTATGGTGAAGTGCTTATGGCATCCCTAATTTTTTTTCTGGTACTTATTTCTAAATTAAGGTACATTATACACTTGTCCTTTGGCGATGGGAAGTCATTTTAAGATCGCTTGATTTTGTTACAGTGATCTGTTGGTTTAGAGAAATTCGTAGCTGTATTAAAGATGGTGTTATGTTTGATTTAATAGAATGAAATTCTCTGGTTTTATAGTAAACAAAGAAAAAACTCCTTGGCAAGTAAATCAATCATGGAACTAAAAATGCATTTGCAGCATAGAGTAATAGAGGAGACTCAAATGCCTAATATAACATTCGTGGTTCTAACTTCAACTTAATGAATGCCAACATTGACCAAAAAAAAAAAGAAAAAAAAACTATCCAAATTAAAAACCTAACATCGCTCGAAACTAATTAAAGTCTTATAAAATTTATTCCAGATTTCATTTTTAGTGATTTTTTAAATAATTTTTTGAATAATCATAATGTAGTCTATGCCACCAAATCATAAGCAATACCAACATCTATATTGGGTTAAAAATAAACTGTTGGCGTTGAAATAATAATACTAAAAGAAAAATTAAATGTTGGGCTTCCAATAACAATACCAATAGATCATTGAATAGTTTCTGTTGCAAATTAATATTGCCATCCATTTGAACAAATTTAGAAGAGTAATTTTATACAATTAGAGAAAAATATATGTTGAATGATTAGCTCTTACCAATCGAGCCAACTTTCTATTATGACCGTTCTATTGACATAACAAACATTTCTTGTAGTCTTTCTCTCTAGCTACAACATCTCTTTTCTACCAAACAATGGGTTGAAATTCATTTTCATTAGAAAATGGTTTTACATTGAAAATAGAAAAATGAAAAATCATTTTGTTTGCAAATTAATTTCACCCCAGCCAAACACCCTTAATTGAAAATGTTTTTTCCTCCGACAACTTCTTCACCTTTTTCAATGCGTGCGTGCGGTTTACACTATTTATCATACAGAAACTAAATTACTTCTTACACTTAGATACATGCTGGACTAATGAATAGCAACACAATTTCTTTGTTAAAGTAGCACATGCACGATCCATGTTCAGATTGCCTTTCTGCTACTATTTTTTGGGAATATTTTGACCTTCCAGCCCATGAGGGCAAAAAAGAAATCTGAACATATTAATTATTCCGTAATTTAATTTTAGTAATATGTACTAATACGAATTCAAGAAAATTAGGATAAAAGGTGGCAGTAAGAGTACAAAAATGTAAAGAAAAGGCAGGGGCATTGAATTGAAGGAGACGTTTCCTAGTTCTCTTCCTTTTCAGCTGTCTGCATCTTATGGCAAATTCATAGGGAGAGTTAAGAAGTTACTATGACTCTCTCTTTTTATCAGCCATTCTTTTTGGCAACACATCATCATTCATCAACACTATGCAAAACAAATCAGTCACTTTCTCTCTCTATGTCCTCTTGTCAACATTTCATTGATGCTCATTCAAGGTACCCCTTAGCTAATCTAAACATGTCAATTGATATTGAAACGACTGTCAATTCATTCAAGTGCCCTTTTCTCTTTTTATCTTTTTCACATATGTACTCTTTACCAAAAGAAACATTAATATATGGGAATTTTATGGCTATGAGAGAGACTTTGATAGATAATAATTTGAATAGCAAAAAAATAGGTTTTTTCATTTTATACATCAGTAATTCTAATTCAATTTATTCTCTTGCTCCTATGCAAACATATTATATTACCTTTTATATCTACTATAAATAAGATCTTAAAAAGGTAATAAAGTAAATTACAAAAAAGGTGAAAAAAATTAGAAGGCATCCGAATTTTATACGTTTTCAAGTAATAAATGTAAAATATTTTTACCTAATAGTAACTTATTTTGATTTCCCATGTGGAATTTTTTTTTTCAAAAAACAAAAAACGGTCTATATCATCATAAAGTACATCAAATATTTGAACTTTGAAATAAAATTCTAACCTTTTTCTACGAAATGTGAGAATAAGTATATTTTAGGTAGTCCTTATCTCAAGGACTTTCCCTAAAAATATAATCATAAAGTACATCAAATAGATCCTAATGCAAAACAGCTGCCTTATAATCATAAATTGTGTATGGAGCTGTTAGGAAAATATATGGCCATGCAATCTCAACCTATACACACACCTAAACCTAGCTTAATTCCCAAGCAACCATATGACTAATTCTAATACAATTAGGTATATTCCTTGCCACTCCTGATACAATTTGGAAACTAGGAAAAATGTCTAACAAATATTTTCCTAAGAGGAGCCAAATTTTGCAGGAAAGTGGACAATCTTTATGGATTCATGCACTTAGTTCTACAATATAAGTGTTTCTGGATTTGTTTTTTAAAGTAATTTTCAAATACGTTGCAAGGATAGTAAATTATGTGCAGGTAAGCTACTAATTAGCTCGGCTTTTAGTTGATAATATTCTTAGTTAATCACTTAATCTATGTCTTCGTGTGCTTTATTGATGATATGGTAGAATGCTGGAATCTAACGGATTGGGTTCATTATAGTTCTCTTACCAAAAGGAGAACATCCCTTGTAGTTGCGCTATAGACAATTCATTTGCTTTAAATATAGATTTTACAGAATATCTAATTTCTTAAATGTCATTCGGAAAAGTAAAATTAGTAAGAGCTGAGTGCTTAAAAGTTTGATTAGACGACAATTCTATGAGAAAGCCTTAGATTTGTGTTGACTTTCTCTTTATCCTTTAATATGATATTGTTATGTTGTTTTGATGAAAGACAAAAAGGAAGCTTAGATATTGATATTGTTTATTGATTTGAAATATATGTGGTCTGGCCTAAATTAAGTAACTAAATATGGCCACAATATTTTCAATATCTCTTCCTAATATCTTGGATGGCCTAACTTAAGTAAATAGACAATTTTGGAGATGTATATGCAGAAAATCTGGTAACTAGCCGTTGGACGATATCAAAATAGCCGTTGGAAGAAATCAGCTGAAAATCAGCCAGTTCAAGGCCTTGAAGACGCTGTTTAGTGCCTTGAAGTTCAATGTGAAGATCAACTTCCTATATTTAGGTGTAACGGCCAGCTCAAACTCAAGGGGCCTATAAAAGGGAGACAAAGCAGCAAGAGGAACAACAAGAGAGCCAGCACACAATTGACATACTACTTCCTCACGCAAGAAGAGCATTCATTGGCATACTCATACTCTCAATTATTGTACTCATTGAGCTTCAAATTGCTATTACTCTTTGCCTTGTTCAAGTAGTGATTAGGTGGGATTATAGAGTTGAAGGGTCAACTCTACCAAGCCTTGTTGAAGGTGTCAACTTGGGACTTGGAAATTAGAGTAGGTGTACTCTAGAGTTGTGTAATCAATCCTCCTAATAAAAGTTCGGGTTAATCCTAGAGTTAGGGAACTCTAGGCGGGGATTAAGCCTTTTGAGGCCCAACCTCGTTAAAAATTGATCGTGTTTTGTCCCGATTTACTTATTCGCATTTACATCTTGATTGTTTAGCAACCTTGATTATCACCGTATTCACCCCCCTCTAGGGTGATCTTATGGCCTTTGATTCTTTAATTTGTTCTTCTAAGATAGAGTTTTCTTTTGTTGGACTTATTCTATGATGTATCCAACCTTTTTTTTTTTAATTTTCATTTGTCTTGCATTTTCTTAGGTTAATAATTTTGTAAGTGTCCGATCAAAAGAATAATAATAATTAGTTAAGGGAGACAATTTCACTACTCAATCTTATTATTTATGCTATGAGCAGTTACATTTATAGTATTATTTATTTTACTTCCATATTTTGAATCTTGAGTGAAATTTTTTAGATAATACTTCAACTTTCATTTTATTGTACGACATTTTTTTTTCTCAATAGAGACTGAGAAGCACAATTACTCCATGAATTGGAGCCAATGTGATAAGTAAGGGGGGTGGGGGGGGGAGGGAGCAGCTAATTTAGTAGTTTTTTGAAAGATCAAGGAACTGAACTTTCATTGAAAATTTATTCATAGTACATCATCGATTGACATGCAAATTTAATTGATTGCTCTCTTTAGTTGTATTGTATTCACTTTGTTTCAGTAAAAAAAAAAAAAATTACTCCATAACGTACACGTATTACTACGAGAAAAGTTCAGTTGAAAATAAAAGTTAAATATAATTTACAGTTTTTATTTTTATATAATTTTTTGGGAAATTTTGTTAGTCAAAGTCAACCAAATACAAGAATCTTGTTACAGAGTCTGGTTCATGCATGTTTATCGTATAAATTCTGAATGAGCATAAAAGCATGCACGTACAATAGGAGTGACATGACCTATGCATCCATGCGTGACAATTATTATTATGTGCATACTTAATTATTAATTAATGGGTCTTCACAGCTGCACTTGTGCAAGTATATGACAATGCATGCTCATTGAAAATTTTGTAAGTTAAATACATTTTTTTTAACATTGTAAATATGGGGCACTTGTTGGATCCCCTATCCAATAAGGAAAGACTCAATAGGTCAACTAGTCCAGGAAAAGGGGGACAAAGCTGCCAGGGCCCAAGGCCCAACCCGCACCCCTCCCTCTTCCAATTAATTGGCAAGCAAAGGTGGAGCAAAGGCAAGCATGTCAATTAGCTACAAGCAGATCAGCTTGTATGTTAAATACGTAGAGAAAACATATTTGTATGTTAAACACATACTATAGAACAAAGTGTGGATGGTGATAGAGAAAAATTTTCCTCTTTTGTTCTTTTATTTTTACGAATAGATGATATACAAAATTAAGTAAATATTTACTATTACATTCTTATTAAACTTGTGAAATTTTAAAAAGGTAAACATTTAGGAAATTGATTCTTTATTTAGATTATATTCTTATTCATGTATTTTAGTGAAGGATTTTTCTTTTACGTTATAAAGAAAATTTGGCAATATTTAGTACAGTCACAAAAGAAAATTTTTGGTACACGAGTAACTTTTTTTTGGGGGGTTAGGCAATATATACAGCATAAATAAATAGAATGTTGTAGTTCAGAGGTGGCTTTAGTATGTACACTTAAATAATATATATTTGTTCATCCTTTAAGACTAATTAATTTAGAAGTTCTAGTATCATTACCCTAATTATTTAGTGACCCTTCCTTTTTAAACAATATAGTTGTATGAAAATGTGTAAGTATGAATTTACATAGTCCTCACTAAATCATATTCTAACTAATTAATTATCTATCGTTTATTTTCATTATTTAACCCAGAACTTTAAAATTTGCTTAAAAAATCATATATTGCTAGCTATAATCCAAGAAGATATTTACTTAACAATGTTTGGCTTAGGTAGATAGAGGTAGGAACCAACTAACAACAATCAACTACTACATAGAGGATAAGATAGGGTAATTATTTGGGGAGAAAAGAGGAGGCTAACAAACATAATTTTGTCAATTGGCCTACCAATAACATGCTATGAGGGGCCATGAACGAATCAGTGAAGAGAAGAAAAGACTCATACGTAACTTTAATTTCCTGATGATCGACTAAAATAAAAATCAAAAGAAAAGGCGGTATACATGCACATAAAATAGGAGAGCATCTTTCGCAGTGGGAGCTTACTTTTCATTTTAACCCCACAATGACAATTCCCAACTGCTCTTCTCCCCTTTTTTCCTCACTCATTCTCTAGCCCCCCCCCCCCCCCCCTCCTCTTTGTAACTAAAGTCATATAGATTGGAGTCTGACAAGGAGCAATCTCTCTCTAAGCTTTTTTTGGGAATTCAGTTCATTCAAGCGGAGCAAACTCTCAGCATGCATAAAGGATAATCTAGCTTTAAGGAAATTGAATACCAAGAAGTTGTACCTCAAAAATATCGTCTAACACCACACGCGTTAATGGTATTTATTTTGTATATGTTGTCATTAAGTCAAACTGACTTTTGACTTAGTGATTTGACAATATTAGAAACTATTTATCACATTTGAATTATGGTGTTGGCAAACATGAAGGAAATTAAATATATAATCCACGTATAATAAATCAACTATGACATCATCAAAATGATGAGTTAAAGTGGTTATGAGTCGGTCTTCATACAAGCAAATCAAATTTCCCTAAAATTAAGTGATGGGATGACATTTGTAGTGTATTTATCAAGAACAACAAAGAAGATGAAGTGAACGACGGCTATGGTAGATACAGAAGGAGGCATATTCGATGATAAGGACGTGAATGACCATGCGTTGGGATCTCCCAGGGTGCAAGATACCCCCAATATGAGGATATGTGACAGGTTGGGGCTGGGGGGTGTCGTATAGAGATACTCTTCAACGCAATAACCCTAACCTGACATTTGAGACCATGGACAATCCGATTTGGAACTCAAGGGATTACTTGGACGTATCTGAGGATGATGAGCCTCCAGAGGAAGAGGATCCCATGTGCCCTATTATCCTCCTTACCGCGCAAGAAAAATGAATGCTTAGGGAACCTTGGAGGAATGCACTTACTCTAACAACCTTTGATAAGGAGATTGGGTATATGCAATTGAAGAGACGACTCAAAGCCAAGTGGCCGCTTCGAGGGGACTTCTCACTGATAGGCATCGGTTGCGACTACTATGTTACAAGGTTCACGAACATGGAGGACTATGAACATGTCATGACAAATGGCCCATGGATGCTAGGAGACAATTATTTGGTGATTCAAGAGTGGGTACCAAATTTTATCCCTGAGGATGACAGCATAACGCACTTACTGGCTTGGGTTCGTATACCCAAACTAAGTGTGGAATACTTTAACAAACACTTTCTCCTATGCAAGATTGGAAACAAGATTGGTAAAGTGATTAAAGTGGACAACACTACGACAAATGTTGAGAGAGGACAGCATACACGACTCTGCATGGAGATTGACCTCTCTAAGCCCCTACTGTCTAAATTCAGGCTCAATGGGAAGATTTGGAAGATACAACAAGAGGGCTTGTGAATGATTTGCTTCAAATATGGACGTCAAGGCCATAGAGAGGATGTTTGTCCATTATCTGGGACTGGCGAAAACTCCATAGAACATACTGATGTAGCCTAACAAGTTGGGTGTATCATACATCCAAAAGTCTCGGAGCCCTACGGGGCATGGATGTTGATGAGGAAACTGTCCAGGCGACGAAGCACGAGGCAGGCGAACCACTACTAAAAAATCGGGTTTTTTTGACTGAATTTTCCGACGGATTGGTCCGTCTGAACGGCCGACGGAATATCGAAAAAGGTGAAGTGGGCGACGGAATTTCCGACGGAATATAAGTCTGTTGGGATTTCCGACGGAATAACCACAGTCCGTTGGAAATTTCAAATTTTTCAGTTTTTTGAATTTTTTTAAAAAATAAGTGGTCTGACGGAATTTTCCGTCGGACAGCCGTCGTCGTCCGACGACATAATCCGTAAAACAACACTTTTTTCTAATTTTTTTTAAAAAAAAATAAGTGGCCTGACAGTCTGGTCGACAGTATGTCCGTCGGACCACACCTCTTTAAAAGCCCGATTGCTCGGGCAATCGGGCACTCCACACACACACACACACAAACATTTCTCTCTCTCCACCATCGCCAGTGCCACCGGCCTTCCCGGTGCTTGCAACTCACTGCCGCGTCCACTAGGGGTCGTTATCGCCGCACTCTTCCAGCCACCATCGCCGCCATCTATGGCCGTCCGACACCCTTCGCTCCTCCCTCAAAATCGGCCCCTTCACTGCCTCTACTGGTCGCCACCACCTCTACCCGCCGCCGCCTCCACCGGTCCCTGCATTCAATGTAGCACTAAGAAACTCCTTATCTTTCAAGTGAGTAATTCAACCTAAATGTTATTAGAGAGAACATTAAATTGCCATTGAAAGATGACGAGTTTCTTGGTGTTACATTGAATCCCGTCAAACGATCTTTTGTTGAACGATATCATGATTTTGCAGTGGCAAGATGTATAACTCAACCTAAATTTTCAAAATATTTTTTTTAAAAAAAAATTAAATTTCCGGCTGCATTTGCAAATTTCGTCGGAATGGCCGACGAAAATGGCAAATTCCGTCGGACAACCCGACCCTTCCCTTGCGGATTCTTGCACAAAAGTACCAGACGACCCGATGGAACAGATCCGTCAGACACCCGATATCCGTCGGCTTCCGTTGCCCACTCCGTCGACCCGCTTCCCGACGACTGTCTCTTTCTGTCGGAATGTTTCCGAAGGGATATGCCGTCGGAACCAGCAGGTCTACGGGACTTGTTCCTATGGCCGTTTTCCGTCGAATTTTCCATCAAAAAATCATTTTTCTGATGGAAAAACATGCTTTTTCCGTCGGAAAATCCTCCAGAAAAAGCACGTTTTTCAGTAGTGCACACTGGAAGGAACAACCCAGGCAACAGACCCAAGACAAACCGGGCAAACCCACATGTAGAATCGGAAGCGGAACTAAGAACAAAAGCTGGCCTAAATCGAGAAAGACATAACCAGTTGCCTTTTTTATGGGAGAATATTAGGCAAGCGGAGGATGGCTCAAATTCTAATGGATCAAGATTTTGTGCTCTTTGCAATCTTGACCTTAATCTAGATATGGAAGATACTAGGGATATGAGAGCTGAAGACCAAGGACTGGAAAGGAATCCCGGTAATTCAGGAAAAGATAATGCATCTAACATAGAAGTAACAAGTCAGGAGGAGTCTATGGAGGATATGTAATAAGATAAAGAGAATATTCCTCAGGCAAATCATAACAAAATCCCTTGCCCTAGTCACGCCCGGAGTCACTCACAAGGTTCACCACGTAGACTGTTAGTGGGTCAGAGAGCTCATGACAACGGTGAAGTGGCCCAATCCCATGTGAGGCTATGAAGCCCAATTCAGGGCAATCCCCACTGGGACAGATGACCCATTACAATGGCAAGTACAAGGGCCACCTGGATAGCCACATCTCACTCTGGGACCTCTATGGGGGGGACTGCACGCACTACTTTTCAGCTTCTTTGTGGGCCATGACAGGGGTGGCCCCAGTGGCAACACAACACTAGTGTGTTAATTGACGCATTCAGGGGACCCACTAGGAGCCCAATGTGTTTTTATCCCTTAGGGGCCACGACGAGTGGACATCAGCCCACCCCAAACTAGGGCCATTGGTCATGAATGGGCTGCCTCAGTAGCCTAATCGGGAGTCCGGGATGATGGTGAGCATTGGG
Source organism: Selenicereus undatus (assembly GCA_017589665.1). Taxonomy (NCBI): domain Eukaryota; kingdom Viridiplantae; phylum Streptophyta; class Magnoliopsida; order Caryophyllales; family Cactaceae; genus Selenicereus; species Selenicereus undatus. The sequence goes on along the minus strand of JACYFF010010365.1, from coordinate 87,579,196 downwards.
ACTCGATTAGAAGTGGCACTACATAGTTGGGGGTTTCCTAGGCGTTGTAGGGATAGAAGTACACCTGAAATAATTTTTTTATGGATCACGACACTCAGACTGTTCTTAGTACGACGTGAAGTGGTGTTGCGAAGGACATTAAGATTTTGGTTTGGAATGTGCGAGGAGTTGGAGGCAAGGATTTCTTGAACGTTCTTAAAGAACATATCCAGCTGCATAGACCAGCCATACTGGCATTACTTGAAACCCACATCAGTGGGAGGAGAACAGATAGAGTGTGCAATAACATTGGCTACCAGAAGTGGTTTTGGATGGAAGTGGGGGTTCCAAGGCGGAATATGGATATTATGGATACTAGAAGAAGTTGATCTCCATTTGATACAATCCCATGAACAATTCATTACCGTGGAAGTGAGAAAGAGTGGCTCAAGACCCTGGTTTTTCACTGCGGTGTATGCCAGCCCCCATATAACTCTACGTCATGAATCATGGGAACAACTTCAACAGTTTGCATAGAATACTCGGGAACTATGGTTGCTAGCAGGTGACTTCAATGAGACCGCAAGCCTGGATGAACAAGATTATGGTGGCCCAGCAATACAGAGGAGATGTTCGAAGTTCTGGTGTTAGATAGAAAATAATGGGTTGATTGCCATTGGATTCTCCGCTCCGAAGTTCACCTGTATTAGGGGGGATAACGTCGAGACAATGAAGCGAGCTCGAATAGATAGAGCACTAAATAATTTGGCATGATGAGCAAATTTCAAAGAATGCACTGTTTGTCACCTCATCCACAGCCACTCCAATCATTGCCCCTTGCTCATTGATACGAGTGGTTTCGCAGCTATCCCAAAGACACCAAAACCGTTCTGATTCCAAGTGGCCTGGGAAACACACTCTGGTTTCCAGACGTTTCTTCAGGAGCGCTGGAACTCGAGGGCTCCCTTTCTAACAGCATTGGACAATCTGGCTAGTGATTTGCAGCAATGGAACAAACACGTGTTTAGCAATCTATTTCAGTGAAAAAGGAGAATTTGGGTTAGGCTTGAATGCATCCAGAAAGCAAAGGCAAATTATGGGGCACGGCACGTCACTAAGCTGGAGACTCGGCTGCGGAGAGAGGTTGATGAAGTATTGAATCAACTCGAACTTTATTGGCTCTAGAAGTCATGCACTGACGCCATACAGGATGGTGATAAGAAATATGAGATATTTTCATCTCAACACCATTAGTGGCCGTGTTAATAGAATTGAAACTCTGCAAAATACGGAGGGGGAATGGGCGCAGGATCCAGCGCGGTCAAGCAGCTCATTGTTGGTTACTTTACGGACCTCTACTCTGATCATGAGTTGGAGCATTCTCATAACACACTCCTAAGGGGTTGCTTCCCCAAGCTTGCTCGTGAGTCCTCTGCAGTGCTAGCTAGGAATTTCACCGCTCAAGAAGTTAAGATAACGGTTGATACTATTGGTCTATTTAAAGCAACCAGACCGGATGGATGTCATGCTTATTTCTACCAAAAACACTAGGATTTGGTATGTAGTAGCCTTTCCAATATGGTTCTTAATGTTCTACGAGGGCAGAATCTGCCAAATGGCCTTAATGAGACATTCATGTCTTTGATCCCAAAAGTTGAGAATCCTTACCTAATTTCTTAGTTTAGGCCAATTGGATTGTGTAACGTGGGTTACAAGGTTATCACTAAGGCTATAGTGCAAAGGCTTAAGTGCGTCCTCCCTGAGCTCATCTCCCTAACGCAGGCCAGTTTTGTTCCGAAATGGTAGATAGGTGACAATGTAATTATAATGCAGGAAATTCTTCATACCATGCACAAGAAAATCGGCAACATTGGGTGGATGGTGATTAAGCTTGACCTTGAGAAAGCCTATGACAGGCTCAACTGGGCCTTTATTCGGGACACACTGTAGGATATGCGATTACCCTAATCCTTGGTGGAGGTAATTATGAGAAGCATCACTACCTGCTCTATGCGCATTTTGTGGAATGGTGAGCCAACATAATAGTTCTTCCCAAAGTGAGGTATAAGGCAAAGAGATCCATTGTCTTCACATATCTTTGTGGCATGCATTGAGCGTATAGCCCATTTGATTAATGAGGAGGTTTGAATGGGTCGATGGAAGCCAGCTCAGTCGAGTAGAGGGGGGCCGAAGATCTCCAGCTTATTCTTTTCCGACGACGTCGTAGTTTTTACTGAGGCCAATCGCGATCAAGCACACTTGATTAAGGCATGCTCGGATTGCTTCTGTTAAGCGCCGGGACGATGTGTGAGTTCTTTGAAATCTCATATCTTCTTCTCCCCAGATACAAACCTAGTAGTTGTGGAAGGGATATGTGAGACCCTCGGCATAAGGCCCACAGACGACCAAGTACCTAGGTGTCCCTACCATTACTGGGAGGGTTACCAAGTCCACCTTCCAAGAGGCAGTGCACAGAGTGGGAAAAAGGCTAGCTGATTGGAAGACAAAACGTCTCTCCCTTGCGAGGAGGGCAACCTTGATTAGTTCAACCACATCAGCGATACCGACTTATATCATGCAAACTTCCTGGTTACCTCGGAGCATTTGCGATGAGTTGGATAGGATAACGCGGAGGTTTTTGTGGGGAGCAACCTCTAATGAGCGGAAGATACATCTCATAGTGTAACACCCCGAGTGTGGCTTAAAAGGATCGAAGTGAGTACTTATATCACCAAAGGTGCACCTTTTTTTTCGGGAAGCTCACTCCCAAGAACTCCACAGTTAAGCATGCTTGCTGGGGAGCAATCGTGGGATAGGTGACCTCCTGGGAAGTTTCTCAGGCAGCGTGTGAGCGAGGAAGAAGCACGCCGGAAAGACTTGTGGTGATTTGTGGGGCTAGTCGACGATCCTTGAAACTGTTATTGGTAAGACCTGCGACCAAGAAGGGTCGGGACATTACACATAACATGGGATGTGGTCATAAAAAAGAAAGAAAGTGGTGCACTAGGGCTGCGATCCATGTGACAATTGAACTCTGCATTGATGGTAAAGCTTGGGTGGTGGTTGAGATCGGAACCAGATGCCCTATGGTCACATGTTCTCAGGTTTAAATACTGCAAGGACAAGTATATTCTTCCAAGGTCCATTCATAGCAATTCGTCCAATGCATGGAAGGGAATTATGACGAAAAAGAACATCCTTCATGCTGGCATTGAGAAAGCGATTGGTGATGGCACTAGCACTTTTGGCTAGATAGTTGGGAGGAATCTAGACCACTAAGTGAGGTCATAACCTCGCCAATTCCGCCGAAGGAACTAGAATTCAAAGTTGCAGAGTACTGGGATCGGGGATGAGGGTGGTGATGGGATGCCCTTCGTAATCGTCTGCCCATGGAAACCCTAGAAAAGATTGCCTCATTTGAGCTTCATGAAGTGAGTACCAAGGATAGGATCTTCTGGAAAGTGGAGTCAGCTGGAACCTTTTCTCTAAAATCTGCCATTGCACTCATACGACAAGACCCAACTCATGGAAATGGGTTTAGAGATTGAGCGTACCACAATGAGTTAGAATGTTTCTATGGTTGACTTTAAATGATAGACTATTGACAAATACCAACCGTGCCCGTTGACGGCTAACCGCAGACTCAACGTGTGCCGCGTGCGGGTGCGTGCTGGAAGATATGGATCATATTTTGCAGCAATGTCCACAGGCAGGTACCGTTTGGCAAGTTTTGTCCATCCATGGTTTTAAATGTTTGGCAAACAGACAGATTTCCACACCTGAATCATTTCCAACGTAAAGCCTACAGGGCATTCCGAGACATGGGGTACCAATTTCGCGATCACACTATGGCATTTGTGGAAATGGCGATGCATGTTCTGCTTTGATTCTGTAGAACAACTGCCCATGGACAAAGGCAGGTTCCTAATCCATAAATTAAAAGAAGTACGAGGTGCCTTTTCTTTGGAGGAATCGGGACATACCACGATATCAAGGCCACAGTCAGATATGGTGGTGGCGTGGGTTTTTCCTCCCTCGGACTGGGCATTACTTAACATCGATGGTGCATCGAGGGGCAATCCAGGAAGGGCAGGAGGGGCAAGGGGGATTCGGGGAGAAAGAGGAGAGTGGTTAGGGGGTTTCATGGAGAATATGGGCATCTACACCTCAACCAAGGCTGAAATCAAAGCAGCATATTGAGGACTGAGGCCAGCCAAAAGCTTAGGATTTACTAAAGTCTGGTTGCAGCTGGACTCAATGGTAGTCGTGGGCATGCTTAAGGGCAATTACAATTGATGCCTAGTGCAGGAAACTTTTAGAGCTGCCGGTTTGGTGGTAAAGATCTCACATTGCTACCGAGAGGCGAATCAAGTAGCGGATAGATTGGCGAACTTAGGAGCATCTATGTCTTTCGATTATTTTGTGGCATTTACTCCAACTCCTCGAGGTGAGAGAAGTTTTGTATGCAGATAGTGTAGGGGGTGCTTTGGCCTCGACATGGATTTGACTAATAAACTCTCTTCTGCACAAAAAAAAAATAAATCACATGCAAATGGTAATATTGGAAAAAGTGAAGAAAAATATACTGCTTACATATGATAAATAAGCGAAAAAATAATCAAATTAATAAGCCAAATATATTTGTCTCAGTGATATTATACCCAAAATAAACATCATAAAAAAAATACAACATGCTAGCTGCAAATTCTAAAATACGAATAGTTGCAATCCAATGTTCATAAAGCTAGAATTATTGAGATCCAAAAACCTTTTAAAAAACACTTATTGTTTCAATCAAATAAGGAATGATTCATTCAACAATAAAGTGTCATCTGATAGCTACAATATATATTGGGCTAAAAAATTACAATTTTTATTGTCAAAATGAAATTCTAACTTCATGAAGTCTAATTTGTTGCACAACAAATGGTAGCAACAAATGGGTATGAGATCCTCAGATCCATCGTAATCTTCTTCAAAATGTGAACCTAATTAATGATCCATCAAGTGTGAACTTTGTGAATGAGAAATCAATCTGACAAGAAATACTATACATGAATCGTCAAACACTATTGGAGAGCCTTGTTGCCATTTTTAGATAGTTCATTCCACAAGTAACAAGAAAACAACACAAAACCCCAACATATATCAAACAACTCCCACACCGTTGTGGAGACAAGTTAGATAAACAAGAAACTACATATCGTACAATGGGGAGAAAAACTTAATAAAGACTAAACAACAACCATCAAACCTATAAACAGAGTAAAAGAAAGCGAATAGAGGCCAAAAACAACCAGTAAATGATCATTTTCGGCCTCTATAAGCTATCGCATGGAAGCTGATTACGGTGGAAGAATGGTGACTTTCGAATACAGAAGGAAAGACAAAAATAGGGGATTTAAAAAGTTATTACTATAACACTTAAAACTGACCCTTTTTAATAATAATAATGGCTAAAAATAAATGAAGTTAGATAACACTTTCTCAAAATGGCTCTATATACGTTATTGTAGGTTAAAAATTAAGATAGAAGTAAAAGTGAGCTCATTACTGAAAGACCAAATCACAAGAGTGGGAACAAAATGCTCCTATATGTTCTGCAGTCAGTTGACGGACATATTATGAAATGTGCTTATTGATTTTTATTGTAAATAGTTAGTAAATATTATTAAAATCTGTTTAAAATTGTTGGAAGTCATTGAAAATTACAAAAAAATATAAAAATTATTAAAAATTGATAGAAAATGTTAAAAATTATTGACTAATACTGAAAGTTATTAAAATTTAAAAATAAATATTTATAATAAATTGAATACAATATGAGCTTAATATACTTCTCAAAAAACGTAATGATTGTGAAGTCGGGGACTTGGAATATACCTATGCGATTTTTATGAGGCTGCAATTAAGTACTTGACACGTGGGATTTGGTCTGTTGGTTGATTTTTGTGTCTACCAATGCTTTAAATTAGCCCACTGGGGGTGGGGAGAAAGGGTAAGATTTCAGGGATCACAGTAAAAATTCCCCATGTCTCCAGCAGCAATAGCAGATGATTGCGGAACACGTGCACCCTCATGTTTACAGCCACGTAACAAAGCTAAGCTTATCAATTTAGACCTGCCGAACAAAGTAAGCTAGTCTTGATCCTAGTCATGTTTACTTTTAGACCATGGTGTGCATCGTTTGGACCAGCTTATCGTTTTGTAAATTTTTATGTGAATTTTTTCTAAAGCTTTCCTAATCTATTGTGATGTACATGCTAGGACGACAAATGAATGACTGTAGTATTAATATCTAATATATTTGTTTTTTTGGATGACCGTGTTGTATTATTCAAGATTAATTAAGAGTTTCAATTGAATCCTGATAATTTGAGATGATATTAAGACTAATTTGTTAAGGAGATACAATTAATTTTATTAAAGATCATTTAAATTTGACAGTTGTTTTAAAAGGATAATATTAAATCCTAGGTTTTGGATCATCAAGCAATCATTAAGTTGCCATAAGTTTTGGTCAAGTTAAATTACAGCCAAAATTATCTATCATTTATAATACCACAAATATGGCCTTGTTCTTTTCATTGGTAAATTTCAATTTGCCAATTTTATTTCACTTCAATCAATTTCAATTCATTTCACAAATTTTAATAAAAAAATATCCACTTTAACCCACTTCAACTAACTTCAACCCATTTCAACCCACTGTTTTAACCAACTTCTATCCATCATATAAAAAATATACAAATTTCAACCAAGATCAATCCACTTCAACATGCTTCAACTCACTTCAACAAACAAAAATACTCACTTCAATCTACTTAAATCAACTCACCCATTTCCCAACCCCTATTTCCAAATGAAAAAAATAGACCCATGTAATCCTATGTATCATTTAATTGGTTATGCATATTTTTAAATAAGACATTCTTGTGTACAAAGACCAGCTTGTGAAGCTATACATTAACCTCAATTACAATATTTTCATAAGTAAAACCACCATTTATCTATGTATTATCCTCCATCTCATATATAAAATTAGTTTCATTTTGCTCTCAGTAGCAGTGAGAATTTGCACCCATTGGATGGGTACAAATTATTGAATTATTAAAATTACAATGAATTAATTTTTTAACCCTTTACTAGATAATAATTCCGTTTGTAATTTAGGACTAAAATTCAAGTTCAACAGTTAGAATGGAAACTTGACTAACTGATTTGAAAGATTAAAAGAAGGTTAAATCCAAATTTTGAGTTCAATATTCTTTTGTTTAGTCAACATTTATTTCCGCCACGACAAATTAGTCGACATTTTTTCTCACTTAAATAATTTAGTTGTCAATTTTGGCCAATAAAATAATTTCAACGCTTTAAATCGAAACTTGATTATTAAATGGAAAAAATTAAAATAAGTTCAACTCCAGATTTTGAACTCAGCATTCCTTTGTTTGGTCAACGTTTTTCTCCACCACAATAATTCTATTAGTATTTACAATAGTGGGGATAAATGTTATTCAAATGAAAGAATTTGCGGCTCAAAATTCATATTGAGTTTTTTAAAATCTTTCCCACTAGATGATTTAGTTTCAATCCAAACCATTAAATTGTTTTAATTGCTAAAAATGTCAACTAAATTGTTTTAGTGGCGAAAACATTAACTGAATTGTCGTAGTGGAGATAAATGTTAATCAAATTAAAGAATTCAGAACTCAAAATTTAGATTTGAACTTCTTTTAATATTTCCTACTAGATATTCAAATTTTGATTCAAACCTTTGAAATTGAATTTTCCTTCTAACTTTTGGTAGACCATATCGTCAATTTCTTACTTGTAGTTATGAGTATTCGGTTGTAAATATGCAAACTTATGGATACCCAAGGATAATAACCCATATGAATTGTATCTATATAGGTATTACTCATATGAATATTACTCATAAAAATAGCGAGAGCTATGAGTTGAGTATGGGTTGAATAACAATATTTTTAAATAAAATATGAATATGGACATACTCTATCTATATCCTCCCAATACCATCCCTAACTCTCAGAAACATCATTGTTACCACACAGCTTTGTGAAGAAGCTTTCACATCTTTGACTATAACTAGCAGAAGAAACCAATGGATTCAATTAGTCTTTCTTTAAGGTTTTTCTAGTATAGAGCAAGGCTCAAAGTTCATTCGAAAACTAATTGATTAGCGTCCCTTCTACAAAAATTTATTACTTGAACGGAACTAATTTTATAAGCAAAATGAAGGTTATGCTGTATCCTGAAAATAATACTATCTGACCAAAAAAAAAAAAAAAAGTTTTTTTCCTTTTTTTTTTTTTTTTAAAAAAGGCAGATAATTTAAGCGAAGGACAAGCCAAAGGTGACCCAATCATATTAGCTGACACACCCAATCAAGTCGTCCCTCTCCCTGTCACTCTCTCTCTCTCTCTCTCTCTCTCTCGCTTCTACTGTCTTGCTCGTCAATAGACTTAAGCAAAAAGAGACTTGAAGAACCAAACCAAACCGAACCAAACTAAATGAAGCCATCCCCAATCTTCAATATTTTCATGGCCGCTTTGCTGTTAGTATAATTACCCTTAATCTGAATAACTGATATATATAGACCAAGCTAGCTAGTTGAAACATCATCCATGGCGGCCTACTTCCACACCCATGGCGCCACTGAAATCCCGGCCACCGGCGACCATGGCGGCCTCCACACTCTCATCCTCATGAACCCCAACTTAGCCGGCGGTGGTGGCTACCATGACTCCCACCCTCCACCACCACCATCTCGTCCTCCTCCTCCTCCTCCTCCGCCGTCCCACAACATCCTCCTCCTCAACTCCGCCGCTGCCGCTGCCGCCCTCTCCCACCCTCCGCCGCCTCTTCACCACTCCCAATTCGGCCGCCTTCCGCCTCACCAGGACACCATCACTCTGTACGGATACCCTCCTCCAGATGCGCGTGACGTCACGCGCCGCCTCCACCTCAGCCTGTCCTCGGAGAACCCGCCTCCGTACGGGGTTCTCTCAGCCGAGACCGGGAGGGAGGGCGACGTGGCTTGCACGGGTGGCTTGCATAGCTCGGTGCTGGGGTCTAAATACCTCAAAGCTACCCAGGAGCTCTTAGAGGAGGTGGTTCATGTGGGTGATGGGATCATACCCAAGTCATCATCTGAGTCACCCAAGAAGCCCCCCGGGTCCGGTAAAGGACACGCCGAGTCATCCTCCGAGGAGGAGAAGCTCGGTGCCAGTGGTGGTGCTCAGCTGAGCACGGCGGAGAGGCAGGAGATTCAGATGAAAAAGGCTAAGCTGGTTACCATGCTTGATGAGGTATCTGTGTATCTATCTATCTCATCTTATATTAATAAGTTTCTGCGTGGATTTTGAGTATATTTTTTTTGGGGAATTGTTTTTTTTTTTATAATGAGGGATTGATTTGAAGGGTCTTTTTCAACTGAATTTGATTCATCTGCTTTTAACGGCAAAAATTTGTGCATCTGTGTCAGAACTTTCTGTTAGGAGTTACCATCAGTCACGCCCGTCAATTTTTTTGTTTTCCTTAAAGTCTTCTTGAGTTGTAATTTTTTAACAAAAAACACCAATCCTTTTCTCCTCGCTTTCTCCTTCTGATTACAACACCCCACTCTCCTTGTGAAACTGCATATTTCCATTCTGCTTCTTCAAATGAATACAATTAAATCTGACAATTCTAGAATTCAGAAACTAGTCAGTCATATTTCGGATTCAGATCATCTAAACAACTGTGTATTGATGAATGCTTTTAAGGCAGAGCAGAGGTACAGGCAATACCACCACCAAATGCAGATAGTGATAGCCTCGTTCGAGCAAGCAGCAGGGGTTGGCTCAGCAAAGACATACACATCCTTGGCCCTCAAGACCATCTCGAAGCAGTTCAGGTGCCTGAAAGACGCGATCCAAGGCCAAATTCGAGCAGCCAGCAAGAGCCTAGGGGAAGAAGAAGCAGGTGGGTCTGGGGTGAAGCTCGAGGGGTCGAGATTGAAGTACATCGATCATCAGATTAGGCAGCAGAGAGCGTTGCAGCAGTTGGGGATGATTCAGAACCATAGTGCTTGGAGACCCCAACGAGGGTTGCCTGAGAGATCCGTCTCTGTGCTCCGCGCTTGGTTATTTGAACACTTCTTGCACCCGTATGTCAGCTTGGAATTTGCTTCCTCTGATTCTTGATTTTATACTGTTTTAATTGATTTTGGTAATGCAAATGGTGGTGATGATGTTGACCTGATACGGGTATTCTCTGTTTTTTTTTTTTTCTGTTCAGGTATCCAAAGGATTCTGATAAGATCATGCTGGCCAAACAAACAGGACTCACAAGAAGCCAGGTAACTGGGGAACTTTTAATTCCAGACTCAGTATACTCGTCATTTGTGTCCGTTTAAACTTTAGGTTGGATTGTATTCGACTTCAGCAAAATTCGCGTCTGCTGTCAGTTTGTCCAATAAACTTATCAGGAAATTAAAAGGCGTCCAAATAGTAAGAATCAGCTAGCCCACACGATAAGCTCTTGAAGACACAGCATAAGAGGCATGGTACTAATGATATCAACATTACTGTAGCAAATTTCAGGCATGTTTAGTTCAACTGTGTATGGTTAACATGAGTTGAAGTGAGAATCCAGTTACCATTTTTTGTGTTTAAATTAGATGTGGTTTCGATTCGAGCCACCCTAACTAGATTATTAGATATGCCTTGGTATTGCTAGTTATGAATACGTTATAACTGAATCTTGTTATGGTTACATACAGGTGTCTAACTGGTTCATCAACGCACGCGTACGTCTATGGAAGCCAATGATTGAGGAGATGTACGCAGAGGAGATGAAGGAACATGAAAAACTGAATGCAACAGAGGAGAAAACTAGCAGCAAAGAAAACAGCAGCAATCAGGATCATCAAGCAGCGTCCAACTCACCGACTGACCAAAACCCGGAAACCCATGTCATTAACAAGGGTACCAAAGACCTCAATCCAACTACTTCTTCATCCCCACCTGTATTGATGTCGATCCCGGTAAACTCGACAACGCCCCCACCTTCATTCCAGCATGGGTTCGGCCTTGCTGACATGGAGGGCATTTCCCAGGGAAGCCCGAAACGGCAAAGAAACGATGAGATTCTGATCAAATTTGGGGGTGATCAAGAAAAACAAGGGAGGGAAAGTAATGGGTATCATCCCATCATCTCCGGGGGTATGAACTTTGTAGGAGGGGAGTGGTTTGGAACCGAGGAATTCCCACCACAGGCAAGGTTTCTTCCTCCTGGGAATGGCAATGGGATCTCCCTTTCGCTTGGGCTTCCGCCCTCTGACCACCATCAGCACATGGACCTCTCCGCACCAAATCACACCTTCCTCAACCCAACTCAAAACATGCAGTTTCGAAGGCCAAGCGATTTCAGCAGCGCGACATCCCACTCATCAGCTGCTGTATTCGAGTGCATTGACATCCAGAATCGGAAAGGGTTTGCTGCTCAGTTGCTTCAAGACTTCGTTGCTTGAAGGGATTGGAAACTGCAGACATTTTAGTACATATAGGCTTGCTATACTTTGTTTTTGCATACAAGTATTTAGACATGTTGGAATAGGTTAAGCTTGGGAAGACAAGGATGCTGGGAACTATGTATATTATTTTTGTAGTATGTTTTGATTATCTGTATGAATAGCAAATAGATTACTCAATGGTATAAGGAATACAGAATGTTTGATCATAAGAATGGGGTTCATGATAATTTGGGTTATTGGTTAGGGCTGCGATTTGCAATTTGATAAATCCAGGAGCCAAAATTGTGTGGAAGATGCATGAAAATTCCTGATGTACCATAGTTTGTGTTTTAGTCAATCTCAATCCATGATTAATATCAACCTCTAGTATGGTACTTGTAGCTAGCTCATGCGGGATTCTTCTGTTTTTTTATTGCATTCTTTTTGTTTAGGGGTCTTTGGACATATGTTTACTAAAGTCGGGTTACTGTTGATCTATAAAGAAGTAGAACTCTCATATCACAAGTTTTCTACATTATACAAAGTTTTGAGCATAGCAACTGGAATTGCAATGATTTAGGCAATGGATTAGGGTTGCAATATGCAAATTGGTTAAAACCAGGATGCAAATTGCACGCAAGAAGGTTAAGGACCTGGTGTATACTATAGCTTTTGTGTTTCAGTTAAGCTGATCTTCGTTCACCATTTAGATGAGTTCAGGTTTTGATCAATAATTTTCGATTTATAACAACTTAGCTTCTAATATGATACAACAAGTTAAGCTGGGTCTCATACAAGATAGAATTGTTATTGCTTTATGCTTTATGACTATCTCTCAGTTGATGGTTACTGATGTGCCGCAAAAATGACTGACAGAGTTAGTTGGTCAGCTTCTCAATGACGAGATTTGAGGGCTTTTCCTTCACGCACGTCTACACTACACAGTTTATCTTTTGAGTTGCTGTTCTCTCTGTCTCTCTCTTCCTTTTCCTCCTTTAGTTCCTTTGCCATATTTAATTTGGCGTTGTATAGGAATTGTCTGGTAAATGAGTCCTTTGATGTCAAAGTCCCAATCTGTTTGAACTAAAATCAAACCTTGTTGGTAAAATATTTATGTCATGTGAAATTTTAATTTAATTATTTTAGATTTTATCGTACTTTTATAATGATTGGGTTGAGATATGAAAAGTAATCAATATATATAGATATATTGAAGCAAACTTCGATTTTCGTATAATGGATTAAATTTGGTGGAAGTATTAATGTGTTCTTATTTTTAATTAGAAGTTCGGGACTGATCTTGAGTACGTTATTTAAATTGTGTACTTGAGTACGTACTAATTTTATTTGAGATAATTAAGACGAAAACAAAAAAAAGGGCAGTGTAACAACCAACTGATGGTGGATACAAAATTGATCTTTTCAGATGATAATTGTGTCAATAGTTGATGGCTTGATATGCAACGACCTTTTCCTACAAGATCCTACGTACAATCATTATAAGTAGTATGGGCGAACGTTTTTCAAATATTTTACTTTGATCTCTTACGATATTCATAGAAAATGACTTCTCTTGATGTCATTTGCTTCCAGTGGATAAACAGCATTAAAATAGATGAAAAGTGTATGACCCCTAAATATGGACGACAAATACAATAGACAACCCTTTCGGTAAACTGAACTACACTATCACAAACAATAGATTAGAAATTCCCCCATCCCACCCCGTAACAAAAAGGAAAAAGAAAAAGAATAAACTATAATATTACACCTTTCATGATCGATTAGAGAGAATCTAGCACTCTCAAAGTAGGGATAGTTGAGCTGAAAGGATGGTGTTTTGTCAAAGGATTAGGATTTTTATGCTACGAATGAGGTTGCTTGTCAGAGTAGGATACTCATATCCCCAAATTGTCTTTCTTGGATCATACATAATTTTAAATTTTTTTTCCCCGTTATAGGTAGTCCAAAACTATATGAAGATACATTCCATAAAAAATATTACATAAAATGATATGGTTAATTTAAGAAAGAGGACTACTATGTGAATATAATATTCTTTTACCCATATCTGAATAGATGTGATTAAACTCTTATACGTATTATTTCCTAATTCATTCATATATTTTTAGTATAATTTACAGTGCTTTTGAAAATAAGAAAGTACCGTAGAACAAACATGATAATTTCGCACACTCAGTGAGTTTAAAGCCATAAATTCAGTTTTTATTTCCTCATTTGACTCTAATTTCCATTACTTCACTCCTTGAGCATGCTTCAATCAGCTAGCTTTTTAAATTCAAATTTTATAAATAGATTCAGATAAATATTCTACATATATGAAAACTACATTTGAATTGATATGCATACCATATCTATATAGGTAGATGCTAACTTTACGTTAGAACTTTGTCGTGTTATATTAACCATATACACAAATAGATGGTTAGGCTATTCAATGCTGTGGACCACATTTAGCTAGCTAGAAAGAAATTGTCCCTAACTTAGTTTGGTCACTGTCTTGGGTTAGGGGCCAGACATATGATGATGCTTCTACTAACTGATGATGCTGGGACCCTCTTTTTCACCTGTCCAACCTTTTCAAGGGAAATTAGGTTCACAGAACTTGGTCTTTTTGACAACTTCAACCCCCTCCCCCCTCCTTTTTCTTTAGAGTTCTCCTCCACTATCACCAGTGCCCTGGATAGAGAGGAAGAGATCTAGAGAGAGAGAGAGAGAGAGAGAGAGAGAGAGAGAGAGATGGGTTTTCGGTTCATAATCTTTTGAGTTGATGGGAAGAATCAAGAATATGTAAGTTAGGCAAAAGAGCACCTAATGATGAAGTGATTTCCTAATGCATATGAGCCTCGGCTTGTTTTTATCCACCGTTTCATAGGTGAAGGAATCAAGGAATGCTAATGTAATCTAAGGTGTAAAAGAGGCAAATGGATGTAACAATGGAATAGAGGATTATTCACTTTCCATTTCCCTTTGTTTTTGGGTTTGCCCAAATAAGATAGAGACAATATGCTGGTGGTTCTTAAGTTGTGTTTTTGCATTTTGATAGTATTATGTGAGTCGTGATCCAAGTTCTTAACTGTCTATATACTTATATAGTCGCTCCATCCGCTTCCTTTCGAAATATCTTTGATTCTGTCTCTTGCAATACTCATCTTGCAATTCAGAAACATTATATATATTCAAGTTGGAGATGGTGGCATATACTAAAATTAGATAAAAAAAATATTTTGTTTAAAATCTAAATAAGTTTTAAGTAGACATGGAATCCTCATAAAACTAACATGTATGAGTGTGGACTACATTCTGGGCATGAATGTCATCATTTACTCCTAACTACAACAACAACAATAACTTTCAATGTAACTTCTACTTCCACTAGGTTTTGGGAGATCCAGATATAAGCGGATCTAACTTTGCAAGCATTTCTATCTGCAAATAGTTCGATTCCAAGAGATCCAGAAAAAAAATTGAAAACATTTTGGAGTTGAAAAGCTTTTGACACATGAAATTTTTTGGAAGATATTAAGTATTAAAATCCAACAACAATATAAAAAAATAAAAACAAAAAACAGAGGTATGAGTGATACATTAAACAACACTATGCTAGATAATACGAACCCATGTTAGGATCAAACTACCGCTAGTATACAAAATTATAAGAAACACAGGGTAGTTACAGGCCAAATCACACACCCGTGTTTCCTAGAACTATTGACTTTTATGTACCTCGAGATGTAATGCATTAATTTTTATGACTATGACATTTTTGAGTTTATATTTAGATACCCTCACTTATGAATTCCTTACAATTTAATCCTAAAATTAAAAAATACCCTTACTATTGTCCTTGTTCTTTTTTGATAGTACAACCCTCAAAACTATCTTTCCACTATTAGATAGTCTATCAGTGGTGTTGTGGGCACTTAAAAGAGAGGGGTTGAGGTTTTTTTAAAAAAAAAAAACCAAAAAGGACAATAGAAGGGTACTTTTGTAATTTCAGGGCTGAATTGTAAGGAATCCATAAGTGAGAGTACTTAAAAATAACTCCAAAATTTAGGGTCATAAAAATTAATGCATCAAATCTCAAGGTACCTAAAAGTCAACACTTTGTGTTTCCTATGCACTCATAAGCTGAGGGAAGGACAAACCGCAAGCTACCTAAGATCCGTAACCTTAATCATAGACCTCTTTAAACTCCTAGCTTAAGTAATGTCCTCAGTGAGTCCATTCAAATCATGTTTAATCACTTTATTCCAACTCTTCTTTGGTCTCTGTCGACCTCCTCTACAATTCATAAGGTTAATCCTTTTACATCTCTTCACCGGAACGTCTTTACTCCTCCTTCATACATGATCAAGTCATCTAAGTTTAGCCCCTTTCATCTTATCCTATATGGGTGCCACTTCTAATTTTTCCCTAATCATGTCATTCATAATCCTATCTAATCTTGTACGGGCACACATCATCGAATCATCCTCATCCCTGCGACCATTACCCTCTGGACTTGGGTCTTCTTAATTAGCCAACACTTCACACCATAGAACAATACTCGTCTTATAACCATGTGCTAAAATCTCCCTTTCAATCCTAGTGCGATCCTCTTATCACACAACACTCCTAAAGCATTATCCTATTTGTGTTATCCTACGTTTATTCGTTGGTTATTGTCATCACCTATGCCCCTTTTTCTTGAATGACTGAGCCTAAATATTTGAAATTTTCAATGCTTGGTATTGCCACCCCACCAATGGTCACCTTATCTTCAACGTTACCTTCCTTTCCACTAAATCAACATTTCAAGTATTTAGTCTTTGACCTACTCAACTTAAAACCTTTAGACTCTAGAGTGTCTTTCCATTGCTCCAACTTACTGTTAACTCCTCCTAAGGTCTTAACTCTCGTCCTTGCTCCCTCATACACATCTTTGAGGACTTGAATATATGTAGTCGGCAAATCTTTCTTCTCTAATTATAAGCACCTCAATAACACTTCCCTAGATACTTTATCATATGCTTTCTCTAAGAGGATGAATACCATATCCTTTTTTCTATCCCTCTAGAATTCCATCAGTCTTTGTATTAGATGTATAGCTCCTATAGTTGATCTACTATGCATAAAATCTACTTCTATAGTTATTGCAATTACATCACCCTTATTTTTGTATAAAGGGATGACTGTATTAATCCTCCATTCGCGGGGCATTTTTGCGGCCCTGAAAACAACATTAAATAGCTTTGTCAACCAATGAAGTCCCTCTTCACATAAACACTTCTAAATTTCTACATGGATATTATTTGGGCCAACTGCCTTTGTAGTCTTTATCTTCCTTAGTACCTTTTTAGTGTCCTCTTCGGTGATATGACTACAAAGCGTAAAGTTTTGTTGTCCCTCGTGACCCCCTTGTTCATCACATTGGGGATTTTCAATCCTCTCTCCATTAAAGAGTTTATAGAAGTAGTTTAGTCATCTTCCTTTATTTTGTATTCTCGACTAGGACTATACCATCCTCATCTTTAATGTACTCAACACTAGCCCCAAGTCTTGTGTTCTTCTTTGTCTTGCCTTTGCTAGCTTAAAAACCTCCTAACTCATTTAATAAAACAATTGTATTTATAAGTTGGGTAGCTTGTTTTGTGAAACATTATCAAACATTATTATAGTTAGACATGTAGCAAAAGCAAAATGTAACACCCTTACCCCCTAGGGTTAGAAGTGTTAGTGATTTCTCGCATGTGGGAGCGAAATGGACAGAGTTCCACCTAAAACTGACCACAACAATAGCTTAAAACCTTACAATAGGTACCTGTAGCCATAAACATAAAGAATCCACAAACTCGACAACTACACATTAGAGACCACAACTTTACGGGTCACACGCTCGAAGTACATAAGCCATAAGGCTAAGTAAAAGAAAGAAATAAACATACAACTCAATGAATCACATATCTATAGCACTAGGGTTTACATCCCAACACAAAACTCAATTTTAACCAACTAAAGGACTTACTATTTTGATAGTTTGGCCCACACGGCCTTCAAAGTGACTTCTAGTCAATATACATTACATCGACTATAGCAATTAACTTACATATGCTCAAAAATTTAAGAATACTTGAGATTACATTGCTTAACGTGAGAATCTACTTGTATATACCTATAACACCTTTTCCCAACACAAAAGGGAGTTTTGGACTCGACGTTTCCGAATTGACTTCTACCTGTCTTTTCGAGAACCTGGGGAAAAAGGGGATTAGAGAGGGGATGAGCTACCACACGCTCAATGAGTGATTTTCAACCCTAAGAAAACAGAACAGTTGCACGTAATATGTTTAAGTAGCAATCATACACAACTTGATATTTAATATCACAAAATAAATATTTAAGGTCCCCTATTTTCATCAATACCTCAATAACCGTCAGAATTCAAATGACATCCTTTCCCTTCTTCTATTCCACGCACAAGAGTTCTCAACTTGCCCAACCTATGACTCTTGTAACTTAGCAGGGACAACCCCGCACTACACTTACTTAGCATCACATAATACGCACACAAGACTTAATAGCAAGCTGCCTCATACTAAATTCCAAGCATTAAGAATAGTCGGTTGTTCAGTTCACACATAAGCACTTAGCATCAAGAAGTTTAGTTAGAATTATCAACCAGAATTCTTTTCAAAAGAAAATGGAATTAATACATAGGAGGGCAAGGCCCTTTACTTGAACCACACTAAGCATTTGTAAAGAAACAATCCCTTCACAGGGAAGTCATTCGAATCTCCACGTAAGCCTTTACAAAGGGCACATGCACATCTCTAAACATTTGCGCTAGCATAATCCTCAAACGAGGAGTTATCAACTCATAATGAGTAATAACGCATTTTCTGGGCATCAGATTCACACATTAGTGCTCTATTCAAGTGAGTGTTTATTGTTGTTAGGATCTCCTATGGTTTCCACTTTTGGGTCTACTCCCTAGGAATTAGGGTTCCCGCATATTGGGTTCAATCTCTAAACTTGTGTATGCTCCCTAGGAACTCACAAGCACTATCCTCTTAACCCAAAATATTTTAGATGCATCTCAGTTTAAACATGTTTTACATCAATCTCCCATTTAATTACAACAATGGTATTTCCATTCTCAAGAAGGCTACAATGCCTTCATAACGTCAAGTGAACTTTTGAAAAGTATATAACCACTCATTTTGAGAAAGCATGCTTGTGAACAAGTTAATGGCTAAGTAAGCATTCACTTTTCAATGGAAGTGATATTAAATCTTGTTTTAAAAGCTACTACTTTGCAATTTACTTATAAGTAGTTTCACTTAAAGGTACTCTTGTCAAACGAATAGTCTAACATTCATTATTGATCACAAAAGTCAGGGAGCTTGCCATATCAAAACAATTCTCATACACACTTGTCAACGTATGCCTTCAAGCACATTACATACATATTTATTCATAATTCACATTGCTTTCCAACTCAATAGCTATCTTAAACAATTTTTGGAAATAATGAAGAGATTATTAAACATTCTGCTTACTTGTTTAAGTAATCAGGATGTTGCTTGGGTTACTGTAACAAACAAGCGACCCTTAAACTAATTACTTAAGGAATCCAATCATTCGAAAGTCTCATGCAAAAATGGTTGGGCATGGTTAAATGAATCAAGCGAGATTCCATTGAAACAACTCATAGTTCACAAATCATTCAGTATGAGAACTTTAAATGCACAGGCAACCTAGAACAACTAAAATTGCAACAATTTGACATAGAACTCAACCCAATACATAAACAGAAAACACACACATGAGAATCAAAGGCTAATAAAACCACAACCCAACTCAGCAGCATGCAGTAACCGTATTCAGCCACTTAACAAGTAATAACACAACATCAAAGCATGGCAATATACTTCATAATTCACGAAACTCACACTCCCTCTTCACAGCTTCGTCCACAACAATCCTCAAAATCATTTCAATATCAACCCAAACAATCTAGCTACTCCCCATAAGTTCTCAGTTCATCACGACTTTAATCTAATTACCAAATCAAGTCTCACGAACAATTCAAAAACATTTGCAAATTATTAGTAATTTAGGAATCAAGAACTACCCACTTCAATCCCAAGCTAATAGGCCTGACTAACGGGTCATGTGGGTGGTTTTTAGGTGGCCTGAGTCTCGGTTCTCACTTACCCTCGCTGCTGGTTCTGAATTCGAGCCCAGACCTGCGTTTTGGTCTTCTTTTTTCTTTGTCCCGCAATGCTGTTGTGTCTACCCCATGCCCCTGTCTTTCGCTTTCTCCTTCTATCTCTATCTTGCTCTCACTCTCTTTGTCACTCTCGCAATGCACTAGCCATGGGCCAATGACACCCGATCACTTGCCTAAGGCAATGACCACTACTGTCAACATCGTCGGCCTATGCATGGCAGCCTCCTGCCCTCGACATCTCTCTCTCTCTCTCTTTCTCGGTGCGATGGGTCACGTGGGTCATGAGAATGGGGAAGCAGAACCCCCCTTGCTTCAGTTCGTCGCGAAGAAAGGGGCTCTAGCCCCTTTTTGTTATTTGTTTAATTTTTTTCTCCTTAATTGGAAACTAGCTTGAGTTTATATACACCAAGCCTAATTAGTTCTAACATTGGACTGCCCATTCAGCTTTGCTAATCTCCTATAAGCACAACTCAGCCTAATTTTACTTAAACTTACTAATTTCGTGGAATCGTCTAATAAATCAAGAGAATTCCATAAATTAATTAGGGCTGTGAAACAGGTCAGCTCGGGTTGAGTTCGTGTTCGTGTCCAACTTAAACGGGTTGAAAAATTCTTGATCTGAACATAACCCGTTTATTAAGTGGGTTGAAAACCTTGACCTGTACCCATTTATTTTTTAAATGGGATGACCTGAATTTACTCATTAACCCATTTAATATAAACTAGTTAGGTTCAGGTTATTCGGTTACCCATTTACCCACTAAATATTTTGTCTAAAATATGATTATCAAGTACTATAAAATAATATCTTGAGTTTAATACATCATCATAATGCAACCATTGCCCATGATCCACGAGACCAATATTACAAAGCAAAGATCAACTTGATTAAACCCCACATTTTTACAGTTCCCCCCCCCCACCAAAGTACATGGTCATTGGGTGAAGAGGTCAACCTATTTAATCCATATGTTTAATTAAACGGGTTAAATAAGTTTTTTTTTTGGTCAAAATTCTCAACCTAAACCTAACCCAAATAATTAAACGGGTTAAACGTGTCAACCAATTTAATTAAATGTGTTGAAAAGCTTTACCAAAACTGTATTCGATTCGGGTTGGTAATCAACAACAACAACAACAACACCTCCCAGTGTGGGTCCTACTTTCGCGGGATCTGGGGAGATCCAGTTGTGGGCAACCTTACCCCTACCGGCATTCTTACCCGTAAAGAGGCTGATTCCGAGAGACCCACAAAAAGGTATTAGAGAAAATCTTTTAAAGAAGAAACATTTTGTAAAAAACATTAAATGGTAAAATAAAGGACATATAGCAATGAATGACTCTGATAAATTAAGAGACAAGTTGCTGGAGCTAAGTAACATATGAACAGTAAATCAGAGGAGGGTAAGATACCTTAATAACTAGAGGGAAGCAAACGGAGCCTATTGCCCAACGAACGAACTACCTGCAAACACACACAAAATACGAAAAAGACCACTACCAGCACGCTACCACTACAACCAGAAGCCAACTACGGGGTCGACTCTCTACGATCTAAAATGTTAATCCTATCCTGCCACAACTTCCTATCCTGAGCCATGTCCTCCGTCAAACCGACAACTTTCAAGTCCTCTTTAATCACCTTGTCCAGATTCTTCTTTGGTCGACCCCTCCCTCTTTTGCCTCCGGGGATGTTGATCATCTCACATCTCCTCGCTGGAGCGTCCACACTCCTCCTTTTCACATGGCCAAACCATCGGAGTATTGTTTCTCTCATCTTATCTTCGATGGGAGCTACTTTAATTAAGTCCCTGATTACGCAACTCCTAATCCTATCTATTCTCGAATAACCACACATCCACCTAATCATCCTCATCTCTGTCACCATCGACCTTTGAACCTGCGTCTTTTTAAGAGGCCAACATTCCGATCCATAAAGAACAGCTGGTTTAACTACCATACGATAGACTCTGCCTTTCAAACCAAGGGGCACCCTCTTATCACACAACACACCTGAGGAATACTTCCATTTTTGCCAACCTACCTTTATGCGCTGGTTAATATCTTCGTCAATATCCCTATTCCGTTGTATGATCGAGCCTAGGTACTTGAACTTATCAACCTTAGGTATCGAACTCCCATCCAGGGTGACTTCTCCCCCTGCATCCACCCATCCACTGAAACAGCAATGAAGGTATTCCGTTTTCGATCTACTCACTCTGAAACCTCTAGATTCCAGCGTATGCCTCCAACGCTCCAACTTCACATTAATTCCCTGTCTGGTTTCATCAAGAATAACGATGTCATCTGTAAACAACATGCACCAAGGTAACTCATCTTGAATCCCTCTTGTAAGTTCATCCATAGCTAGAGTGAAAAGAAAAGGGCTTAAGGTGGAACCCTAATACAGGCCTATACCAACAAAGAAGTCATTGGTGACCCCTCCTGGCGTCCTAACACTCGTCCTACCTCCCTCATACATATCCTTAATAATTCGGATATACACGGATGACACTCCTTTCTTTTCCAAGCATCTCCATAACACTTCACACAGAACTCTGTCATAAGCTTTCTCCAGGTCAATGAACACCATATGAAGATCCACCCTTCTATATCTGTACAATTCCATGAGCCTTCTAAGAAAGTAAATCGCCTCTAAGGTTGATCTGCCTGGCACAAAGCCAAATTGGTTCTCTGAAATTGAAACATCCTTCCGCAACCTTTTCTCAATCACCCTCTCCCATAACTTCATAGTGTGGTTGAGCAACTTTATACCCCTAAAATTATTACAATCTTGAATATCACCTTTGTTCTTGTAGAGAGGGATAACTATACTAGACCTCCATTCTTTGGGCATCTTAGCGGTCCGAAAAATAACATTGAAAAGCTCTGTTAGCCACTCTAAACCTTCTTCCCCCAAACACTTCCACACTTTCACCGGGATCTAATATGGACCTTCTACCTTCCCCCTGGTCATCTTCTTTAAGACCTCTTTAATCTCGTCCTTGCTGATGTGACCACACACTCGCAGATCCAGACGCCTCTCCGTACGCTCTCTTTCCTTACTTTGGGAAACCTCCATCACTTCATCATTGAGGAGTTTGGAAAAGTACCTTTGTCATCTTTCCTTGATTTCTACATCCTCAGACAACACCTTGCCATTTTCATCCTTGATGCACCTCACAACACCTAAATTCCTTGATCTTCTTTCCCTAACCCTTGCTAATTTAAAGACTTTCTTATCCCCTTCCTTTGACTCCAGTATATTGTATAACCTATCATAAGCCAAGCTCTTAGCCACCGTGACTGCTTTCTTGGCTACCTTCTTTACTGCCTTATATCTAGCTCTACTAATCTCTCTCTCTTCATCCCCTGCACTGTTCACGAAATTAGCATAAGCCTCTTTTTTCTTCTTGACTTTCTCCTTTACCTCCTCGTTCCACCACCAGGCACCCTTCATTTTGTTACCGCCTCTTCTAGAACAACCTAGAATTTCTTTAGCCGACCTTGTAATACAATCTGCCATTGCGTCCACATTGCATCTGCATGCTCAACCCGCCTCCAGGCTCCTTCTTCCGAAATCCTCTCTGCTATAAACACTGTGTTCTCCTTCGTGAGGTTCCACCACGTAACCTTAGGGCCCCCGACTCTCCTCTTCTTCCACTTTGAGCATTTGAATACTACATCCAATAATAGCAACCTATGCTGAGCCCCTAAATACTCACTAGCAATCACCTTACAATCCTTACAAAACCTACGACTATCCGCCCTTGTCAGGAAGTAGTCAATCTGGGTCTTTAAAGAGCCACTCTTGAAGGTCATCAAGTGGTCCTCGTTCTTCTTGAAATAGGAGTTTACCACCAACAACTCATAGGCCATCGCAAAGTCCAACACAGAAACTCCTCCGATGTTTCTCTCCCCAAAACCGAAACCCCCGTGGGCTATGTCATACTCCTTGGTTCGGGTCGATAATCGCGTCAGATTAATTTTTGACGACCCAAAAATTAATACACTTGATTAACACCCAACATCTAGTCAAGTATAGCTCAAATCATAATTCTTAGACAATAAAATTATTAATCTTTAATAACTAACTCTTAGAAATTTCCCTGGCTATTACACTTCGCCCCTTAAAAAAACTTCATCCTCAAAATTCTAACACTTTGAATAATGGTCAAGCATAGAATTCATGTACTCATATCACATATCACACGAGATAAGCTAAAGAAGTCGAAGTTTTACTTTATAATTAAACACAGCCTTCAAATCAGAAAAGAAGCTTATGGTATCCAGCCTCCTTCGCACCAATCCTCTGCTAGCGTCCGCTCACTCTGTTAAGGCATCGAGGGCAAATCAAAAAGAAGAGGGATAATTGGGTTCGCATGGATCACCATATCTTGTTTCAAGGTGATGACCCAAACAAAACAAATTAAGGTTATATACATGCAATCAATTGATTTAAGTTCATTCTAAAACATGAAATCAAATTACTTTAGAATCATGTTAGTTAACCTGGAAGCTTCTTTAGCACACCAGAGTAATAAAGGCTTCACATAGCATTACGTAGTTTCACATTAGTACAATGAAATCGCATAGAATTAGCAACTTAGCATGCTCAAACCCAAGAACCATAAGCAACATAAACTAGTCTAGCATTTATATAACAAGCAACTTATAAGAGGACGGTATATGCAACTACTTATTAACACGCAAAGCAACAACTTGGGAAAAGTTATATGACAAGAATGTGGGTTGATGAGCCGTAAGTCTAGTATAAGCCTGTACACAAGTTGTTTAAGAGAGGCAAGAAAATTGGTTTCTTGGTTGGGGTAGGTTTTGCACACAATCCACATGCCTAACAACAACTTTATATAGATGAACTATCATTCCATGAGCGTTTAACTGCCAAGGTAAGGTGGTTTTGCTTGGCATTGCCACAAGGAGACTTGTATTTCATTGGGAAGGAAGTCTATTTAGTATTTTACTCAGAGCTCCTAGGTTAATGTCCCCTACTAACAACGAATGGTCTCTCATCAGAGCGCATGGTTTAAGGAAGAAGAGCAATCGAGGTAACCAAAATAGCTCAACTGTTGCAGAACTCTACCCTAGGCCATCATATGGAACTGATTATCCTTAAATCATAGAACATGTAAGTAACATAATATGTTCATGAACATGTAAGTAACATAATATGTTCATAGCCATGTGAACATTGATCCCAGGTTCAAAGAATAGTAGTGATACTATGCAAAATGGTGGTAAAACAATCCAATAACAAGCCATCCAGAATGGAGGGAAGACCACGTACAATAACCACAATGTGGTGAAATATAAATGGTAGCAAGCATAATGGCTAACGTAGCACAACTCTAAAATTTCCTATGAAAACTACCACGGAGTGAATGCCACTTATAACACAGAACATAGTACAAGATAGCTTAGTTATATCATGCCAAGTCATTTCGTTGGGTCATTCCATAAATTATATTACACACACTTATTCATAAGCCTTCGAGTCAAGAATTCAATTATAAGTATGGGCACACTAGCATGCGATCCGA
This sequence comes from Selenicereus undatus, assembly GCA_017589665.1. Lineage (NCBI taxonomy): Eukaryota > Viridiplantae > Streptophyta > Magnoliopsida > Caryophyllales > Cactaceae > Selenicereus > Selenicereus undatus. The sequence goes on along the minus strand of JACYFF010010365.1, from coordinate 87,553,902 downwards.
TCAAGCATAGAGCACAAGGGTGAGAATATGCAGATCCAAATTCCCGTGGTCATCACATTATGCATTAAGCATGTGTATATACAGTTATTCAAACTATAATATCAGATAAAGAATTCATGGAGTGCAAATAATGACTTAGAGATCATACTGAACAATGAATTACATAGGTTTGATCATTTAGCTAATCAAAATACTTGCTTAACCAATACTTAAGACAAGCAACTCCAAGAAGTGTATTTACTATGTTATTCATTCATAAAACACATAAATTGATCATGCATAACGAATTGAAATAATACAAGCTTCCGTGTCCTTTAGATTGTACATAATGTCATCGTTATGCTTTAAAACACACAGGTTCCCAATAGTGTCCCACGGAAGGACATCTAGATGAGTATACATAAGTGCAACACTCATTTGCAGCCTGGGATCAAAGGTATGCCTTGATGCTTGTCCAAAATTATTAGAAGCTAGCCATTGATTAGCTAACAATTGTTTACTGGTAAGGATAGTGGCATTAGTGGCCTTACAAACATCCTCGAGGTTCTATAAAGCACATCTGTCTCATCAGGTGATCATAGGAGTCTTAGGAGCTTGTAGTATGAAAGAAAAGGTTCAATCTCCTATAGAGATTTCTGGTTTTTGCACTAGGTGTTAATGCTTAAGAAAGTACTGGAAAGGTATGGATCATCGCCCCAGGAGCTGATGATGTGACACGTGGTACAACAATTTCAAAGTCAGTGAGGTTCTCCTTCTTGTTTCCTTTCCGGGTGTATTGGGGTTTGATATAACCAAGCTACTACCAATCCCATAACAAGAATGACATCCCGTATGACATTAAGCATAACACCTAGTTCACTAATGGTAGTTGCATGATGGGAACCAACAGACACTTTCCATGTAAACAACAAGTCTAGATTATGACAATGTATAAGTAACAATGACAAGCAATGAAAAGTATACGGGATGCTCAAAGTAACACTTATACAACAATCAACCGGACCCAATCACGTTCATTTAAATTGGCATGCATGTATATGAAAATCTCGCTTAGTTTCCTTAAACCAATTCAAAATTCACATAAAACGGGTACCATCTAAAAGAACTTTAAGTCATGAAAAGCAATGTTTTAATCACTTGCTAACAACTCATTAGTAACACATCCAACAATGTATACATCTTGGCATGTACACAACCAAAAACATCAAGTTACACAGTGGGACTTATGCTCATAGAACTAGATTCAAGTATCATTGTAAAGCCAATGCAGGTCTTTATGTGCGACAGCAAGACCTAACCTAACCATTAGAAAAGTCTTTACAGTGGAAACAGAACCCAGACCCACTAATTAGGAAAAAATTTAACTTTTTAAAATCTCTAGGTTTTCAAATAGGAAATGGTTTAACTACTTCTAGCCCTCTCTCTACCAACCTTTGAGTACGTATGCTCACTCCATTACAAGGTCCGAGGAGCAAATTGTACTTTACTGGTAAAGAACGAGCTTGGAGTTAAGACATTTGCAATTGTTTGAGTTCAAATGAATCCTCCTCTAAATTTTCAATTAAATCATCAAAGGTGTATGCACAAAAACAATTACTGATTGAGCTAACACTCGGCTTACTCATGATAATACAAGTCATTTAGGCCATCTCTAGCAAATAGCTCACTTTTTCAATAAATCAATTTATTCAATTCACACATAATTAATCAAGCACATCAACATACCAAAACCACATTTACACACAAACGCAAGCCATATGTCACATCATCACGAAGACGACCCTATATGGCTATGTGAGATGCAAGATTCAAGTCGTAGCCTTGATCGCAGGACCTTGCTCTGATACCATCTGTAACACACCTACCCTCCAAGGGTTAGAAGTGTTAGCGATTTCCTAATTTTGGAACAAAACGGACAATGTTTCACCTAGAAACTAACCATTACCCTAGCTTACATCCTTACATTAGGTACCTATAACCATAAATATAAAGAATATACTCCACAAACTCGGCGGCTACACGCCGGAGACCACAACTCTGTAAGTCATACGCCTAGAGTGCATAAGCCATAAGGCTAAGTAAAAGAAAGAAAAAAAGATACAGCTCAACGGATCACATATATGAAGCACTGGGGTTTACATCCCAACACAAAACTCAACTTTAACCGACTAAAGGATTGACTATTTAGATGGTTGGCCCACATGGCCTTCAGAGTGACTTCTAGTTGATATACATATGCTCAAGAATATAAGAATATGTGATGTCACATTATTCAACTTGAGAATCTACAAGTACATACATATAACACGTTTTCACCAGGCGAAAAGGAAGTTCTGACTCGACGTTTGCAAATCGACTTCTACCTGTCTTTTCAAGAACATAAGGAAAAAGGGGATTAGAGAGGGGATGAGCTACCACACGTTCAATGAGTGATTCTGAACCCTAAGAGAACAAAATAGTTGCACGTAATACTTATAAGTAGCAATCACACATAGTTTGATATTTAATATCACGTAATAAACATTTAAGGTCCTTCATATTCATTAATACCTCAATAACCCTCATAATTCTAATGGCATCCTTTCCTTTCTTCTATTCCATGCACAAGATCACTCAACTTGCCCAACCTATGACTCTTGTAACTCAGTAGCAACAACCCCACATTACACTTACTTAACATCACATAATACACACACAACACTTAATAGCAAGCTGTCTCATGCTAAATTCCAGGCATTGAGAATAGTAGGTTGTTCATTTCACAAACGAGCAGTTAACATTAAGAAGTTTAGTTAGAATTACAAACTGAAATTCTTTTCATAAGAAAATGGAATTAATACATGGACAGGAATGCTTGTAAACGTGTTGATGGCCAAATATTTCAGATGCATCTCACTTTAAACATAGTTTGCAATAAATTTCCCATCAAATTACAACAATAGTATTTCCATTCTTAAGAAGACTATAATGCCTTCATATAGTCAAGTTAACTTTTAAAAAGCATATAACCACTCATTTTGAGAAAGCATGCTTGTAAACGCGTTAATGGCCAAATAAGCATTCACTTTTCAAAGGAAGCGATATTAAAACTTGTTTTAAAAGCTACTGCTTTGCAGTTTACGCATAATTATTTTCAGTTAAAGGTACTCTTGTCAAAAGAATAGTCTAATAGTCATTATTGACGACAAAACTCAGGAGCTTGCCATATCAAAGCAATTCTCATACACACTTGTCAATGCACGCCTTCAAGCGCATTGTAAAAATAGTTATTCGTAATTCACATTGCTTTCCAACTCGATAACTTACTTAAACAATTTCTGGAAACAATCAAGGGGTTATTAAACATTCGAGTTACATGTTTAAGTAATCAGGATGTTGCTTGGATCAATGCAACAAACAATCGACCCTTAAACTAATTTCTTAAGGAATCCAATCATTCGAAAGCCTTAATGCAAAAATGGTTGGGCATGATTAAAGCAAATCAAGCGAGATTCAATCGAAACAACTCCTAGTTCACAATTGATTCAATACGAGACCATCAAACACACAGGCAACCTGGAAGAACTAAAATTATAATAGTTTGGCATAGAACTTAGCCCATGACATACACACATAACACACATACACACATGAATCAATGGCTAACAAAACCGCAACTCAATTCAGCAGCATGATACAACCACATTCTGGCAATTAACAAGTAATAACACAACATCGAAACATGGCAATACACTTCATTAATTCCCGAATTTTTCAGACCACAGCACCATCCATAATAATCCTCATCATTTCAATATCAACCCAAACAATCCACCTACTCCTTGTAAGTTATCAGTTGATAACAACTCCAATCTAATTACCAACTCAAATCTCGTGAACAATTCAAAAACATTTGGAAATTGCTGATAATTTAGGGAATCAAGAATCACCCAGATAGATCCCAAGTAAAGGGCCTGACTAATGGGTTGTGTGGGCAATTTTTAGGTGGCCTGAGTCCCAGTTCTCGCTTCCGCTCGTTGGTCGTCAATTTGAGCCTAAACCTGTGTTTTTGTCTTCTTCGTCTTGCGATGCTGCTGCATCTACTCCATGCCCCTTTCTCTCGCTTTCTCCTTCTATCTCTACCTCGCTCTCGTGCTCTTTCGCACTCTGGTACTGCACCAGACACGGGCCAATAGCGGCCGGTCACTCGCCTGAGACTACAACCGCCACCGTCGACATCAACGTTCTGTGCATTGCAACCTTCCACCCTTGATATCTCTCTCTCTCGGTGCTATGGGTCATAGGGGTTGCAAGAATGGGAAGCAGGACCCCCTTGCTTTAGTTCATTGTGAAGAAAGGCGCTCCATTGCCTTTTTATTATTTTTTAATTTGTTTCTCCTCAACTGGAAATTAGCTTGAGTATAAATAAACCATGCCTAATTAATTCCGACATTGGACCGCCCAATCAACTTTTCTAATCTCTTGTGAGAACGACTCGACTTAATTTTAGTTAAACTTACTAATTTCATGGAATTGCCAAATAAATCAATAGAATTTCATAAATTAATACACTTGATTAACACACACACAATATTTAGTCAAATATAGCTCAAATAATAATACTTAGCCAATAAAATTATTAATCTTCAATAACTAGCTCTTACAAATTTCCCCTGCTATTACAGCACATAAGTAGGATGTAGATTCTTGACAAGTATAGCACGATCAACAAATAAAATAGGCTACACCAAATGTAACTTAGAAAATCAAAATTGAGAAAACCCACAGGCAACATAAGCAGGACGAATCCACTATGATAAGAGTACTGTACAAAACAATTTATAGAGCGATGCGATCAACGAGATCAATAAGAGTAAATGATATCAAATGAGATATGAGTGAATTACAATCTCATAAATAAACTCACAAAGAGGAATTCTCAACCTAGACTAGAATAAAAGAACAGAAAGAGAAAAGCCTCTCATAAGGGGTCAATATGCGCATGGGACCTCACCTCTTGATAGGATATAATTAACCACCCCATACTAAATTAAACAACCTAACATATTTAGTCAAAAACCTAAAATAACCTAAGAGTTTTCGCTGCGAACATAAGTCATGGATATGAAGAATCAATTTCGAAAGATATTGGGGTTAAAATTAATTAAGCTAGCAATATAACAGGCTAACATAGGTTGTGTGGTCCAACATCGACCACCTATGTTGGCTACGGGGAACACGAAAAAGAGGTACCAAAGTATTAGGCTGTTGCATGAGCCATGGGACAACCACAAGCTACTCGTGTGATTCAAGAAAAGTTATTGGATAGGGCACTAGACAAGCAATGATTCTAAGGTACATACCTATGTACCATGTTAAGATACACCTTATAAGAGGCATCCAATAATTGGGCTAAGTTGCTGCTTCATTTTCCCCATCCTAGGAAGAAAGCATACACCTAACTCCCTCAGCCCTGCCCATCTTGTAATTGGACCTTATCTCTTTCAATTTGGGTGGCCACTATACTAACTTAGAAGGCCTGAAAAATACTTTTACAATTAGCAAGAATACAAAATTGGCAGTGTACATAATTAGTAGTTGTACAAAGAATCTTGCAATCAGCAAGATTAGCTAATTAGCAGTTGTACAATAATTTTAGAAATTCTTAAATCAATTAATTTTGAGTAATAAATTGTAGTTGAAGAAGAAATATTGCTCATTGAAGAGTTACTGCTGCTAGGAGTTGAAACTACATGTATGTGTGATTGATAAAATTAATCAAAGAAACAATTATGTATCAAAATTCAATGCAAAGTATGTCTACCAGATCCAAACTTTTAAATTGCAAAATTCTTGCACATAACATGTTCGACAAAATTTCCCCAAAGAAATGACTGTAACACCATAAGATGATAAAGAGGATACGTTAATTTAGTCAAACTGTTAACTGTAGTGTACGAAAGGATCACTATATCATGGAAAAGATCCACAAAAATTTATCAAGTAATAACAGCCTCAAATTGTCTTATTTGTAAAATAACTATAAGTAAAATGAATATAATAATTATTGACATTATTGTTATGTTGGAGGTCCCCGATATCAAGAACCCCAACAAACAAGAATATGATCATTAGGCATTATTATTACAAGAAGCTATACATACGTGCAATTTATACTACAAAAATTCAATGCAATGTCATCTAGCTAATGTAATTTCCAAATTAGAAGATGTAGATGCTACTATTGATTCTTATTTGGTGATGGTGGATTCCTGATGAATTTACATGACAATTTTGCTATAATGAATCTTTCATGATATGTAGTGAGCCTTTTCTCAATTGCAATGAATCTTTGGTGCATTGCCTTAGCAATTTTTCTGTTTCAGCTACTATTTCTCCCTCGAAACACATTGATGAGTATAGTAATTCTGACATTGTTGATAACCTATATTGCAGTTCCTCAACATCAAAAACTCATCGAACAAGAATCTATTAAGAATGATGAAAGTGACTTGATTGGACAAAGTATCAAATCTGACCAAGAAGCATATGATTTATATAACACTTATGGTCTAAGACTCGGGTTCAGCATTCGTAGGGATTCACAAGAGACTAAAGAAGATCGAAGTGGCATAACAACAATGAGATATTATTGTTCAAAGCAAGGCACAAAGAGAAATGCAACTAAGAAAAGTGAAGAACATATTGACAGAAAGTCATATAGCAAAAGAGTAACTTGAGTTGGTTGCAAAGCAATGGTTCAATCTTCAATACATAAAAATGGTGTGTGGACTATTACAAGGTATGACAAGGTCCATAACCATCTACTTTGTGATCTCAACAAACATTATTTGTTAAAATCTCAATGAACAGTCGTAGAAGAACAAGTGGAACTGTTGAAATGTATGCAATCATGTAGAATCCAAGTGTTTGATACTATGAGAATGTTGAAGAAAGAGGTAGGCAGTTCACCAACCCTTGGGTTCATCAACAAGGATGCATATAATGTGATTGCCGCTGATAAAAGGAAGAATTTAGGTGGTACTAACTGTAACACTTTAATGGGAAAGTTGAATCAATGGAAAATTTAAGACCAAAAGTTTTACTTTGCTTTTGAATTTGATGAAGGGGTGAGTTTCAAAATCATTTTTTGGGGAGATAACATGATTTGTTCACTGTTTGTTGGCATGAATAATCATAATAAGAACATAATGCTTGGGTGTAGGTTTATTTTGAATGAAAGAATAGAATCCTTCATATTGCTTTTTCGAACTACCTTGGCATCACTGAGTGAAAAGCATCTAAGGACTATAATGGTAGACTAAATACCTTAAATTGCATTTGCTATTAGAATTAGACCTGGCAAAACTGACCCGAGACCCGAAACCCGAACCGAATGACCCGGACCCATACCCGACCCGACACCCGAAGTATGCTCACCCGAAAGCAGACCCGAAACCCGAATTGACCCGACCCAAACCATACCCGACCCGAAATCTTCAGCAAAGTTGCTTGTTTTGGTATGACGAACATATTTCACCAAAAATTGGTTGACCCGAAATCGACCCGACCCGAACCATACCCGACCCAAACCGAAACGACCCGAAGTGTCACTTAACCCGAACATGACCTGACCCGAACTTAACCCGACCCGTACCCGAACCGAATGACCCATTTGCCAGGTCTAATTAGAATAGTCTTCCTACAAGCAAAGTGTAGATTGTATATATGACATATTATTGAAAATTTCAGAATTCATATCAGAATGTCGAGAAACCAACGTCGATTTGAAGAGAAATTCAACAAGATTCTCATGCATTGTGATACTGAAGCATAATTCAATCACCATTGGACTAGGTTTTCCTTTACTATCTAACTTTTGTTTTCATAATGCAAAGAGATGCACTGTAATAAATTAAAGATTCACTTTAAAGGGGGAAAAGATTCTTCAATTTATAGATAGATAATCTTAGGGAAGATTCACTACAAAATATCAAAGATTCACTGCAATAGGTAAAAGATCCACTGAAAACATCTTTTTCCTTGGATTTTTCTAGGTTGATTAAAGAATACAATTGTGCTAACAATGATTGGTTAAGAAAGAATTACAAGAGTAGGGAACATTGGTGTCTTGCATTCAGTAAAGATTACTTTTATGTGGGAATTTTGTCTTCATAAAGGGTTGAGTCAACCAACCGTTCAATCTCTTGGAGATTTCATGCAACCATTGACTTGCACGAATTTTATGAGAGCGTCCTTGATGTTGTTGCTGAATGAGGAGTAAGGAGAATGGAAACAACTATGACTCTTTGGATAGAAGGCCGAAACATGTTGCAAATGTAAGTATATTGAATCATAGAGCGGATGCATATATAGCTGAACTTTACCATATTTTTCAAGAATAGTACGCAAAAGGGCAACTTGTGCCCAGGAAAAAGTTCAAGGGACCAATTCATGCGTGGTATATAAAGTGTGGCGGGACAAAGTTGATGAGTTTTTCCACATTGTCAACATTGATTGGTCAACTCAAATGCACATGCAAAAAATTTGAAGAGATAAAATTTTATGCTTTCATATCCTAAGGATGTTCAATATGTTTTGTGTTAAAAAAATTCCCAAGAAGTACATATTAGACAGATAGAAGAAAAATATCCAGGGCTATGAAGATGTCGATAGCGCAAGATCTTTTGAAAAGTATTATGCACTTCTTCATCTATTTAGGGATCGCAAATGCTACAAAAATTCAATACACTCATCATTGCTTTAGCCACAAATGCAAGAATAAGAGCTTTATGTGAAGAATTATCTCAAAAGGCTAAAGAAGCTATTGAGATGGGCATAGGCCTTATATACCGTTTTGGATCAGAAGATAAAAATGTAAACTCAACCAAAATAATCTAGAATCCCACTTATTGAAGAGAGAAAGGATAAAGGAATAAGAGAAAGGTAAGCATCGCCAAAAGAAAAGCAATCAAGTGAAGGCAAGAAAGAAGAATGTTGCATGACAAGCAACAACAGTTTTAACCCTCTCATCATCAGCCCCATCATCTTTGTAGCCCAGATATTACTATACTAAAATTGTTATAATTTAATTTCAGAAATAATGGAAAAGTTTCACTTTCACATTATAATTAAAGGAATAACTTCTATGGTTTTTTTAAGGCAGCAAGTGATGCAAGGCATCTAGAGGATTCCAGCATGTCCAATACTAACATTGACGCGACGGTTACTGAGGTAAGAAACTACAAAATCAATCTATATTTTTGAAAATATAGAGTGAAAAAATTTTACAGTTAAAGGACACAATATTTGTTGATGCACAAGGAATGTACCATGGCGTCTATCGGAGATGATGCACCTAAAAGAATTTGGTGAAATTATGAATGTCACAATTGATAGCAAGAGGACACCATTATTTCTTTGAGCATAATTTATTATTTTGTTATTAAAAACATACATGAATGATGCTCATTGAATTTGTGGATATTAGAACTGTTTGTTGATTTAAAATTGTAGATGTGCATGATACTATTGATTCTTAATTTCGTAATGGTGAATTCTTGGTAAATTTACATCTTAATTTGTTTCAATGAATCTTTTATGCTATTCAGTGAACCTTTTCCTAATGGCAGTGAGCCTTTTGTGCATTACTTTAGGAATTATAAATCTATAAATTGCAATGAACAATTTGTCTTTTGCAGTGAAACTTTACTCACTTGCAATATACCTTTACTCCACTGCATTATAACTTTAACATCAAAATATCAGTAGTTGTTTAACATAACTACTTATGTGGACTTAAAGCTTCTAACCATGTCTTTTGCACTACCCCTAAGCATAGGAGCTAGCTACTTTATGCATAACTATTTTAACCAAAAAGTACAACCTATTCACAATTGTTCTAACAAAAAATAATGCATAGCCATCAGGCCTTATCTTTCAACCTTTGACTTTGCCTTGTAATACGAGAACCTTCTTTTAGCTTCTACAACTGAGAACCATCAGTCTCCACTTTCTTGATGCTATTATGATAAGCTTTAACCTTATCAACAATCTGAGAAGCAATTATATTTTTTGAACCAGTGATAATGTTATAGAAATATTTTGTCTTGAGCTTCTTCAACAAGGGTGACTGTTGAGAGAAAAAAAAATACACCAAAAAATTTTCAAAGTTTTGATGATATAGTTCACTTAAATATTACATGAAAAAAGAATTTAACTAACACTGAACTTCTTAAACCTATCTTACCATTTCTCAACATCTCCCATGTAAGCATCCAAGTATCGTATTGCATACACCCCTGAGTCAGGATAAGTTTCTTTTGAAATGCAAGGTAGTTTTAATTGCTCCAATGGCAAACTCTCCACAAAAATAGTTTTACCTATTGCTGACTTGAGGATTTTATTAGGAAAATACTTCGAAAAGCATTGAACCTTTGAAAAAGTAGTGTATATTTATAACGTATAACATTAGGGGGTGTTTGGTAACAACAGCTATTTAGGAAAAAATAGCTATTTGGGAGGATTTTAACTGTTTTGACCAAGTTAAATAGCTAAAGGCCCTGTTTGGAAAAGAGCTTTTTGGGCAAAAAGAGCTTTTTTGACCAAAATTAGCTTTTTGACCAAGTAAAAAAGCTAATTTGGGTGTTTGGTGAAAGAGCTTTTTAAAAGAGCTTTTTTGGTCCAAAAAGCTAATTTGAAAAAGCTAATTTCATGAGCTTTTTTGGAAGAGCTTTTTGAAGAATTAGCTTTTTGTCTCACAACTTTGTCAGAAACAACTAATTTTACCAAACAGTTTTTCAACAAACAGCTAATTCAAACAACTAATACAAACAGCTAACTCAAACAGCTAACAACTGTTTGCCAAACACGGCCAAAGAGTGTTTGGTAAAGAGCTGTTTGCAAGAGCTGTTTGGCTCTAAAAAGCTCTTTTTAAAAAAGTTATTCCCATTAGCCTTTTGAAAAGAGCTTTTTGTGAAAATGACATAATTATTCATAAGTTTGAAAAAATTACACACATCTCATTAAAAACTAATTCATAAATAAGGGCATAAATGAAATTTTACCAACATATTTTTTTGAAACAGCTAATTTTTACCAAACACTTTTTTTGAAAACAGGTAATTCAAACAGCTGATATAAACAACTAATTCAAACAGCTAATAGCTAACAGTTGACACAAACAGTTAACAGCTAATAGTTGTTTGCCAAATAGGGCCTAAATATGGCAAACACTCTTTCTGTCAATTTTATTCTCACAATTTTACCCACATCAAAATCAGAAGAAGTTTTACACTTTGATCGTAACCTAAATATTAGAGGATTGGCATATCAAAGGAGGAAAACGTAAGATCGAAAATTACCAAGAGGCTGATGTGGACAAGAGTAACGTCATTTTCCACATTGTTGTGACTAACATAATGGATAATCTCCACTTTCTTTACCAAGAAATTGAAGTACACAACAAAGTGATGTCCATTGTGAAATATTGGAAAGAATATTTGCATATCAACACAGCTATAAACATATTTATGCTATTAAATGGAGGATAAAACTCTCACATTAAACATGAAGTAAGGGAACTGTTTTCCGCATCTCCTCAACTATTGTTTTAATTCCTTTTTTCTTTGGAAACATTGTCGTTCAGAGACATACCATGTGTTTCACTTGCACTGCAACCAAAAAGAAACCATCACATTACTGAAGGAGGTGTTATCACCACGCCCATTCCAGTAACTACACTCATCAACCTAAAATGTGTTCATGCTCTCTCGTTATCTGTATTCTTATACTCTACTAATCTTCCATAGAAATATGAGGATTGATGAGAAGACATTGGTTAAATGGATTTACAAACCCATTTCGGTTGCCAGTACACATCTTGTGCCATATTTCGAATATGCACTCAACATTTATTCAAATATTTTATAGAGGAACCTTGTCGACATCTATGAGTAGCAATTCTAAGAAATATTACCTAGTATCTTTTACCAAAATCTAGAACCAATAGCCTATTCTATGCTGCTCAGACTCTACCATATGCATTGCCAAGTTCAGGAAACTAAGTCTTCATTTCTACTTGGCATCCACAAAATACAAAGATCAAATGGTCATCTTTGAGCTTAATGCCCACCACTCCAAGCTAGAAAGAAGTCCTGAAGAACAAAGAACTCTTATACGCTTGTTTAGCTGGCAACAATCCACGTATTGACCTTAGTATACTAAGCAGTGGGTTGTCATTTCACTCATTTGGATCACTAGTAGTGTCTATAAAGAGAGATGTAGGTTACCAACTTTGGAGGCAAAAAAATCCTTAATATTTAAAATAAGTGATCGATATGAAGACAGAATAGTATTGGTGTACAATCCTACCAACTTTGAGTTTGAAAAATTGAGCCAGTAGGTCATTTGAATTTCATGGTCCTAAACATTCTTGAACCTTTTATTCTAATGTGCAGAGAATTCAGCACCCCTATCTAATAGTTTAGTCTACATTGTCAAAAATATAAAAAAAGTTTAGATAAAGAAGAAGATCTAATTTAAACATTTAAGGTGAATATCATAAAAAGAAAAAATTACTTACACACACATTACAAGCAAAAAAGAACCTTGGCGATGATGATTGAGGATCCTTCAGCTTCTCCGAATGATTTAACAAGTAAATGAACATATCAACAACACTAGGATGCAATTGACTCCACAATTAAGAGTCCTAATTATAGATCTAGTGATGTTGAAATTTACATATGCAAATAATATCTCACTACCCAAAAAAAACCATTAAAAAACAACAAAAATTAAAAACAAATAACAATAAACAAATATAAAATCAAAAAAGCAAAATAAAGGTCATAACATTACATGTCATAATGAACTTTATCCAACGGAAGAAAAGGCCAATAAGAGACTTGCTTTTCTCTACGATTCAAGGACTTCAAGACATCGATGTGTCTTATAAAAAGGAGATCTAAAATCAGTGGCTGACATCTTCTTCCTTGACCGTAAGCCATGTACATCTCCATATGAATCTCCAACTAGGCTGTCTGAGCCCAAATGGGGACTCCTTTATATAGGAGTGCTAGGTCTAGATTGGCTATCAGATTCAATACCATTTTCCCCTTCGTCCCTACTTCAACATTGTTTAGGATTGTTAGTTTGTCCTAATTGAGAAAGTCTACAACCAAACCTTAAGTCAATCCCTATAGGTGTGAAGTTATCTAGACAAGCAGTGCAACCATCCCTCTCATAAGTTTTCACTAATTCCACATAAGCATCCCAAAATGATGAATCACTTACAAATAAGCCATTATCTTGACTAAAGGGAGTTGCACAATAACTACCATCAGCATCTCCGAGCTGTGTTTGAGGTGGACCAACTGTATCATTGAAAGCTCCCAACTTCAAGCAATTACTCTATACCTCCACCAAAATACCTTGAGCTTTGTCCATTTGGGTGCTTATTACAAACATCTATTGTGCATTACCTACAACATCCACAACTTCAATTACAGAGTGTGTAAAGTTCTTCAACAATCTGGAAATATTTTGAGCACATGCCTACATCGTAATTAGTTCAAAGGATACATTGCAGGAAACTAAATGTACACTATAGGGAAGAAAGGATACACCAAAGGCAAGAAAAGATGCACTGCATCAAATAAAAAGGTACATTGCTGGCAAGGAAAAGATACACCATAAGTGAGAAAAGATAGGAAACAAAAGACACACTGCAGGAGGTCAATATAAGTCATATAGGAAACAAAAGACACACGCACATAGCACTTTTAAGTCATATTTGGTTCTAAGGTCTTACTTTGAGAGATTTCACTGATGTAAGACTCAACAACATTTTATTTTGGCATCTGTACTACACTATTTGTCCAACACATCCGCTCAACACTCTCGGAGATCAAAATCTACATGTGGATGTGAACAAGGACATGTGAGTTGCCCTCTACTCAGTGAATCATCAATTGATGGTCAATATAATCATGTGGTCATTTACACAACACCATTACTAGGTTCCCCCCACCGTGCCCCTTGGGGTGTGGATTTGGCTTTAACAGGGTTGAGGGAACATCAATTAGGCAATCCTACCCACTCTTACCCATGCCTTGCAAGAAGAGAGATCTATACAATTTCGTTATCATTTATGATGAATATGAACAACTTGGACATGTGTAATAGAAGCACTCATACACCATCTACTATGGACAAGTTTGGGGGGTAATAATACCTTAAAAAACTTGGAAGAACAATATCAGCCCATCACGGTATTCCACAAGTTACATAAAACAAAGTTAGCATACTAGCTTGATCTATTATGATGTCTTTTGCATTCATCAACATAATGAATGAGTTATCCACTCTAATAGTCAATTGCTAGTTATAACTACTAATGATCTAGTGTTATTTAGAACATTCAACATGCAATTTTAGGTTAGAAATATATATATATATATATATATATATATATATATATATATTACGTTGGGTCAAACTTCTTTAATAATCATACATAAAACCATGTCCATGAACACTAGATGAGATCACATCATATTTGGGAATAGGAGGAATTTATTTTATATAAAAGAAATTGCATCAAAAGAACCAAAACTCCTGCAGTGTTGCCCTCACTTATACCATTAGATTTGCGCAAACTATCATCAACGCCATCCCTAACACAATTCTCTAATAATTTGGAAACCTTTTAAATAAAAACCATACATTAATAGCATATAGGTCACCCCAACATTGTGCCATCATAGAGTAAAAGGCGAGCAATGAGAATCACATGTGATATTAGACTAAAGTTGTAGACATACATTGAAGAAGACAATGATGCACTGCAACTAATAAAAGGTACACTAAATGAGCTAAAAAGGTTCACTAATGAACTTGAAGTATAAAATAGAACTTTTTTACCGTAATATCTTCATCTTCTTCTTGAATGCATAGAGTTGGTGTCTTAGGGGCCTTAGTTCTATCTTCTTCAATCCCCTTACCGAAACCTTGACAACTCTCCATCTCAAAACTCATTCTAGCCCATAAATCTTTACTAGTTTAATTTGATAAAGTAGGAAATTCTCTACCAATTTTTCTTTTCTTGCACAAGACACGATCCACATAGCACAACTATCACAAAACATAAAAAGCAAAAAAAGAATTCATTAGTACATAAACTTCAATAAAGATAAGAACAAAAATAATACTAACTTCAAAAATGTACAAGTTAAAGCCACTACGTGAACAATAAAATAGAGCCTCTATATGAACGTTTTAGTTGCCTTTTCCACTTGTCTGTGCCAGAAATCAAGTTATCCAATGTAAATTCACACCAATTGAATCCTTAACCTCTTTTACATTTAATAAAATTTTCAATACAATATGATTGACCTTTATACTTTGTTGTCCTTTGATAAGAGTGGAACCAACATACACAACAAAGTTTCTCTTAAAAAGATCTCCCCTTTGCCTTTGATTCCTCATTTGTGCAAGAATTTGATGTGTCTTAGGCAATGCACCTCCCCATTGATCATTCCACTCATTAAACTGCTGCTTATAATCTCCCTTGTCACTCTTCTTTATGTTGTTGACATATTCACATCCCACTCGAAAACCCCGTCAAATACACATCTTCTACTATAATCCTCAACTCATCATTACCAACCAACTTCACTGATTGCCTACAGGTATCAAAGTTCTCAACAAGCCGTCTAGCTAGCCTTAAGGGCTTTTTTCAATTCTTAAAGTCAACAAAAATTGAAACCCAAGCTCAATTATGTCTCTCTTCCACTCATCCAATATACTGGAAAGAAAGCTACATAATCTAGAAGGAGACATTCTTATCCTTAGTTTGTAGTATCAAATTCCTTAGCTTGATGACCTTTTGGTTGTTGCTTGGAGTCACCCTCTACAATTTTAAAAAAATAAAATAAAAAACTTGTTAGTTGCACATATGAATATTCAATGCAGTCTTAATTTATCAAAAAACATACCTATGCCCATATCATCTGCGTTAGCATCTTCATTATCATTATCAGCTTCTAGATTTTGCTCCTCTGATTTTTCACAATTTTAATATTAGAAATTTATCAATAAAATATTTGAAGGATAGTAATATGTGGAGTCTTGTGACTGCAGTTTTGACAACTTTTTGGTAATGAAAATGCCACATGTTAGGAGCGTACAAAGATCATCCCCTGCTGAGCCTTTTCTTTTTGATGTCTTAGATGCCAGATGTTTGATCCACTTCTCCCTTCTATCATTGTTATCAATGAGAAAAATCAAAAAGTAATTCAACTAAAAATAAACTTGAATCTTACTTTTAGGCGCATCATTAAAAGGTTCAGTGTTAAAAGGAGAAAACATACACACTATGACATCAAAGGTTCACAGTAGCAAAGAAACGAACCAACAAACTTTGAATCAAGGCCTTTAGTGATATGCATGGGTCATAAGCCCAATAAGCATTGTGATTGTAACTATGAATATCACCTAGTAGCATCAAAACTTCTAATAGCTGATGTGTTATGATATCCTCCAATTTTTCTTGGGAACACAGAGAAATGGACTATAGTACCTATTCAAATTATTCTCCCATTTTCATTTATATAAGTGTATTGAATAATGCAACTCATAAATTTGTGACTTACAAATAAATACCTATCAAATAAAGTGTGTTGAAACTTGTTACTCTTATAATTTTTGATAAAATGTCCATCAGTTAAATGGTGAAAGCCTTCTCATAATGTATGCAATTACTCTGACGTCGAAGTATACATACCACAAATATTAAAGAAGTGTACACATACCAACATCACTTTGCTAAAGCTCTGCTCATCCCAGTTATGTTTGATTCCTAAAGACTATCACCAAAGCTTGTGACTCAGCCTTTCCACAAGGATAGTTGACCTATTCTATAGTTTCTATTGTCTCTGTGCTTAATCATTCCCAAGCTACTTGCCCCCCTCCCCGCAAACTGTATTGGCATACTTGATTATATGCAATTAAACAACTACTGAAATCCCTTTACCTATGAGATTGCCACATACAACAATTCACACTACACAGCAGTTATTTAACCTGTTGTTCCACATCATGATCTTTATAGTATCTGAAATTCTAATATGGTGTAGAGATCGCAACATGTAATTATGGTTCTTATTTTTGATGGGGCAATTACCATTTGCATCCTCTTATTGTTTCTTTCTCATAAACAGGAATCTCTTGCAACCCTGTTTTCATCTTACATACATGATGCTGGTTCAAAAGGTGTTGATGCTGGGTGGCTAAGCAGACAAGGTGTAGTATTGGCATTGCACTCGACAACTGATGTATTACAAATGAAAGACCTTCCTGTTGTCATAGCGTTTCTTATTTCACAAGCCCTTGTAAGTGGATCCTCTACCCTGTGCTGATCTTCTAAGGTCTAATTGATTAGAGTAAATGCCCGATCATATTACTAATTACTTTGACACTCCTAGACTCACTTCACAGGATTTCCTAGCACACATTGTGACCTAGCGCCCATGACTATTTGCATGATGAATTTCATGTTTTCCTTTCTAACGAAAACTTCCTAGAATTGTCATATACTTAGGGAAAACAAATATCTTCATTCACACTCAAACAATCATAAAATCTACTACACCGTGCAGAATTTTGCTCAACATTCCAAGATTTTCGGAATTAGTCTACTATAATAAGACAAAGAATGACCTCAATAGAAGATAGTACCAACCACACAACAGGCTAAAGTTGAAACCAAAAAATGCTAAAAATGATGATTAAAAGGGAAAATGCAACATCCACAATTCGAAACCTAGAAAACACAAGTCATAAAATCTGAAAACACCAAAACTGAATATTCAAGTAGTAAACACCAAAATAAAACCAAAAAACAACGTAATTGAAGTAGAATTAGAAACAAATACCTATTTGCAGCATTCTCTGCCAAATCTTTTGTAGCCATATTCTTTCAAAGAACCTAAAATTACAATGAACGAAATTTAAAAAGTTTTGGCAAACATGCATTAATAAGTTGAACAATGATAAATTAGCTGAGAACATTTGAACATTACCTTAACCAAAGAAAATAATGAGCTAAATTGAAACTTTAGGAAAGAGAAAATAGCATGAACGAGAATCAGCGAACCAAGAAGGAAAAAATGGCAAACAGAAGCGAGAAGAGAGACGCAAGCAAACTGCCAAAACAGAGGAGAAAGAAAAAGCATAGGGACAATGAGATTGGTACAATTGAAATTTCAAAAAAAAAGTTTTTTTATTATTTAAATGACTCAACAAGTGAAAGGTAGACACATGAAAGTGACCATATGGGACATGCGCATTGTATGTATCTAGCAAGGTAAATATGTGTAATGTGTGCAACATAAAATTTTCCTAGACCAGGATGAAGGGCTACAAGCTTGGGCTGAGCACTTGGGCTTTACAAACACAAGAATTTAGACCACAAACTTAACACATAGTACAATTTAAAGGGAATTTGCACCACCAATAGACCTTTACAAGGGGATTGTCTAATTTTGCTTATCTTGGATTCACAAACGCCTGTTGTATTCTGATGGTTTAATTGTAGTCAAGAGCAATTTTGTATGAGATGAGCATCAAAACTTAAAAATGGTGTTTCCCGCATGCCTTAAGTCCGGATTGTATGCCCTCCAACTCTAATTTCCTGGCATTATATGGCCTTGTTTGGTAAAGAGCTTTTTGGCCTCAAAAAGTTCTTTTTGTGGGTATCAGCTGTTCGACATGGATCAAAAAGCTCATTTGATTGTTTGGTTAGATAGCTTTTTGAATTAGCTTTTTGGGTACAAGAAGTTAATTTAGAAAAAGCTCTTTGGAAGAGCTTTTTGCATCAACTTATTACTGTTCAACATCAAATTTACCATATTAGCCCCTTTCTTTTAACATAATTACATTTATGGTAGTTAGTACAAAACCCTCTTCATTTTCTCATTCTAAGTTGTTTTGCTACTGGGTTTCTTCTCCAACCCTTCCTCCTTTCAACTCCAACCCCTCCTCCTTCCAACTCAGAGAAAGCCATCTTCGAGGATTGTTCAACCAATAAGGTAATTCTTCAACCCCAAATGCTTTTTTCATGTGCCTTTTTTTAATTTTCATTCTCTTCTTTCTCCTTCAATAATTATTTTGTGGGTTGAATTTCTCATGGAATTGAATGGATGGATTTAATCAAACTTTGATGGTTTATTGTTTTTATGTTATCGAATTTGTGTATTGTGGTTATATGATTCGAAGAACTCAAAGAAAATGAAATCTTTTCACAACGCACACCAAGTGCTCGATGAAATGCCTAAACCAATAATATTTTAGTTTTGCAAATTTAATATAATTAAGCATCATATCACGGAGTAAAAATGAGCTTTTGTTGTGCCAAATAAGTGTCATGTATTGGATCACATTTCACTCTTATGTTCCAGAGTGAGTAGGAAATTTGAAACCTATTTTTCTTTTTTCTTTTTTTTTGAAAATATTATTGTTTCAATTTACTTCTAGTGTAGTGAGAATGCTTGCATATAATGATGTACATAGATAAATCCTTCATCTTGGCCATGCTTTTTGGTGTCAAAATAGCAGTGTAGGAAGTATGGTGTCTTCTAAGGCCGCTTCAGTCCTCCCACCCCCTACGTCCAAGACTTTTCTTTCGTTATCTTTCTACACCCAGGCTATTACTGCATTGTCATTCTCAAAACCAGCGTCCAAGCTGAACTTCTTGACACCAGTAGGGAGCACCACCCAGTTTGCAGATAAAGGCATCTCCTATATCCTTTGCTTTCTTTATCTTACACATCATGAACTTAGTAGAAGATGCCACCATTCGGCGCAGCCTATTTACACCAACCTCATCTCCCAAGTTTCATGCATTATTATGTGCTATGCAAAATCTAATCCATGAAGGGCACATATATGTAAAAATACATCCACTTTTCACCCCATAGATTAAAGTTGTTCATCCCCTAATGTAAATTTCATCTTCTCCTGCACATCCATGACCCCTAACTCTCCAATACAAAGGCGTCATTCAGAGCTAAACCAGACATATTAACAACGAAACACTTCGCAAAAAGATGGTGGGCTTTTTTCACTACCATGATGACACAACAAACAATCAACCTATGCAACCTTTGCACTCGTAACCTACCTTTTTTGTTGGCAACAAATCTATATGAATCCTCCACAGAAATGGGCTTTTTTTTAGATTTTGTCCCTGCAGTGAGGTATCTTGTTCTTCAATGTCAGGCTTGATGTATTTCACTAGATGTTTTTCTTTCTTTTGCCCCATGTCATATGTGTAATTCTTTAAATTTCACTCTGCTTTTTTAATTAGTTAATTTATTTATTTTGGATCATTCTAGTTTAAAATATTCATTTTGGATTCATATTTTTTTGGATGGCACTGTTTAGAGGAGGGGATAAGCAAAATAAACAAGGGGGTAAAGAGGGTCGTGCTAATTGGTCTAAAGAAGCTTTTCTCATATTTTGTGATCTATGTAGTGAGCATGTTGAGAAGAGTAAGGGTAAGAAAGGAGGGACAATCTGTCAAAGGTTTTAATGGAAGGAAATAACAACAGTATTTCAAAAGAAAACCAATTTATTGTGGACTATGAAACAACTAAAGAACAAGTATGACTGGATGAAGGCTAGATGGGATTTATGGAAAAAATTAAAAAGAAAAGAAACTGGCCTAGGATGGGACCATGAAAAACGAACAATTGCAGCTAGTGA
>JACYFF010010365.1:87490079-87513157 GCA_017589665.1 Selenicereus undatus | reverse complement strand
CGGTTCATGTTGACTCATTTAATAAACGAGTTAATTTTGTGTCATTCTTTGAAGTAGTTTAGATTTATTCAAAATTAAAAAATAATATGTTTCATGCTAAAAGGTCAAATTGTGTCAACTTCGTGTCGAAATCAGTTTGGTTCGTGTCGGGTTCGTATTTCTCTCACTAAGTTTAGGTCGGGTTCCGGCTGTGTTATCATGTCGAGTCATGCATTCCAAACTCTAACCGTGTAAAAATTAAATATAATAAAAATCACCCACTTTTCAAGGGAGAACAATCTAGAAACAATATATATAAAACCTAGAAATATAATATCTAGATTTTTACCGAGGATATTGCAGACTTTTGCAAAGATATCTAAGATATTTTTTTAAGATTATTCTAGGTTTTAGGAAAATATAAGATAGTGTATTAGCTACTAGAAATTTCCTAGGAAAAATATGCGATATGTAATAATAGGCCTTTTGAGATTGTAACACTTGTCTCAGATCTCCACCACACCTTACGGAGGTGGAGTTAGCATAAATAGAGGAGGTGTTCCCTAGTTTAGGCAATCCACAAAGAGGCACGACACAATAAGAGAGTAAAAGAGAGGAGTTCTAAGAAAGTAAGAGAGCGTTCTCCCACATATTTTTGAGGGAGTGTCTGTGTAAGTCTTGTATCAAAGTCTTGCCCACTTTTTGTACGTTTTATTAAAGCTTATAATAAAAGTATTTTTGGTACCATATAACTTGGCCCCCTCAACAAGTAGTATCCGAACAAGGTTTTGGGAGGCTTGTTTAAGCTAGATCCTATTTGTCATTTTCGGTAAAGGATGGAAGTATGGGGGACACTCTGCCAGTATAGCCAGGGACTATGAGATTTGTTGGTTTGGCACTAAGTCTTCTTAGCTAAGTGTTGGCCTCTTACTGGGTTACTATGGAAGATCTTTTGGCCTCAACAAGCTCACTTGAGAAGTTCAACAGGAGCAATTATAGTTTTTGGTGCACACGTATCAAATACTATTTGTAAGGGCAAGATTTGTGGGAAATCATTGGTGGTGATGAGAAAAGTATGCCAACATATCCGAAGGAGAAAAAGAAGTGGGAGATCAAGGCAGGAAGGGCTATGTATATACTCTCCATCACAGTGCATGACAAGTTTCTACATTGAATCAAGGATTATAAAATGTTAAATGATCCTTGGGGTATTTTAGAAACACTCTTCATAAAGAAGAATAAAGCCAAGGTACAACAATTGGAGAATGAACTCATATCCATCAAACAAAGAGATATAACAGAAAGTCAATAATTTACAAAAGTTAAATCCTTGTGCGATGAAATTAAGAAGATAGACACTGAAAGTACAATTAGTGTGGCTAGAATATTGTTAGAGGCTTGGACCCCAAACATTGTGGCCTTGTCATAGTAACTCATGGTTGAGTAACTCAACCCTCTTTAACAGAATTAGAAAGTATCTTCGCCAACCAAGAAGACCCAGACAAAGAAATGTCTAAGGTCTCGATAAAGGATGAAGAAAAGACTCTCTTCACAAAAAGGAGAGCAACTCAAGGGCAAGTAAGGGTGTGAGAAGGTACAGTGATGTTGGAGAATCATAAAAAAGAAGGCAACTAAGACGGAGATCGGCACAACATGGACAAGGTCCATCTTGAAGGAGAGAAAATCAAGCTCAAGAAGAGATAAAGGAGATATTGCCATCCAGAAGATCGATGCTACGAATGTGGGAGGAAAGGACACTTTGCTTGAGATTCCAAATCTTCTCAAGTTGAAGGTAATGTAATCACTTTCACAAATAATGACAGTGAAGAAGAATAAGACTTCTAGGCATGCTTTGCAATAGAAGAAAGAAATCAAGCAACTGATATACAAGTAGCTATATCATGTCCCCGAGGAGGTAAAACAAGAAACCACTCTTGTCATGATGAGTAACAAATTCGTAAACTGTCATGAAGATTAGATTGTGGATTCAGAGTGCTCGAATCACATGATGGGAGACATGAACAAGCTTCAAAGCACGGCTGAATATAAAGGACATATGGTTGTAGTGATGACAAACGACTCTAAAATGTTGATCACCCATATAGGTAACACTTTAATTGCTCCTCGATTTAACATGCATCGGCTGCAACTGCAAAAATGTGTGCCATGTGCCTATAATGAAGAAGAATTTATTATCAGTGTCTCAGCTAACATCCTCGGGGAACTATGAGGTCCTTGGGTCTAATGATGTAAAGGTATACCACAACTCAAACCTACATCTCCCTCACTTATGGAAGAACAAAGATTGCAATTTGTGTATGTGATGTCAACCTAAGATGCATATGTAGATAAAATAAGAAAGGATGAGATAGCAAATTTATGGCATGCAAGACTTGGCCATGTGAGCGAGCACAAATTAAAGGTGACGATGCAAAAGTGAATGTTGAAGGGCCTTTCATAACTTGAGATTTAGGATTGTGCAGGAAGCCAATATGTGAAGGCGCATCAACTTCCTTGCGAGGAGTCTACATTCAAGGCTAAAGAGCCACTCGAACCTATGCACTCTGATATCCTTGGAAAAGTGACGCAACCATCAGTCTTTGAATAAAGATACATGATTACCTTTGTTGATGATTTCTCAAGATATTTTTGGGTAGATTTTATGAAAGAAAAATCAGAGGCACTAGATAAGTTTAAGAAGTTCAAAAATAACGTTAAAAGTGAAGTGCCTACATACACATAATGGGGGAGACTACCTATCCTAGCATATGCCAACATAATGAAGTGGCAGAAAGAAAGAACCCATATCTTTCAGAGACTTGTAGAAGCATGCTGCATGCCAAGAATGTGCCAATGCACTTATAAGGTTAGTGTATGAAGACAACTATCTATGTCACAAATAGACTACCATAAGTAAGACTTGGGTTGATTTCTCCATGTCAAAAGTTATTGAATGTTAAGCCTACAGTAAGTCATTTTAGTGTCTTTGGATATGTGTGCTATGTCTTTGTACCAGACCACATAAGAAAGTTCAATAAAAAGGAAATTCGTTGCATCTTTGTGGGCTATGGCAATGAAAGAAAGGGAAGTTTTATGACCTAACAATAGGACATTGTAACACTCTCTTCAATGAAGCATCTTCGTGATGGCCATCACAAGCAATTGTACTTCCAGATTCTAAGGAGATGAAGGAAAAGTTGGAGCCACGACTTGAGGAGCACTCCAAAGCTAACGAGAAAGAACCACGAGAATGATCTATAGAAGGAGAAGGAGATAAATATGAGACACCAAACAAGCAAACGAGTTCATAGAAAACATGTGTACTTCATGCATCTCAGGGAAAAGAGAGGCCGAATTAACTTAAACATGTAGTGGAAGAAAAAACCTCTGAGCCACAATTATGAAGGTCTGAAAGCACACGAAAACCGAATCCTAAATATGCAAATGTAGCATAAGTGGAAGGACTAAACACTGAGGAACCAAGTAGCTATGAAGAAGCATGTCAAACAATGGAATGATAATAGGCAATGGCAAAAGAAATGCAAGCATTGATTCAAAACGAGACTTGTGAGTTAGTACCTACGCCTAGGGATGCAAAGCCCATTTCTTGTAAATAGTTATACAAGTTAAAGATGCGGCCTGATGGCTTGATAAAAAGGTATAAAGCTCAGTTATTGGCTAAAGGATTCTCACAGACATGTGGTATAGATTATGAAGAAACATTTAGTCTAGTAGCAAAGATCACCACTGTACGTGTTTTATTAGCACTGACATCGATCAGGTCTTGGAGACTATAGGAGATGGATGTGAAGAATGCTTTCTTGCATGGAGAAATGGATTATGAGATATACATGGACCAACCTAACGGGTTTAAGAGGCAGAATAATCCAGAGTATATGTGCAAGTTGAAGAAGGCGTTGTATGGACTCAAGCAGATCCGAAGAGCACAAACTAGCTGAGTTCTTAGTCTAGATTGGCTACTCTATGACACCAGTAGACTCCGACCTCTTTGTGAAGGCTCAAGAGGGGATGGTTGCTATAATGTTGGTCTATATGGATGACCTTCTCATCACTGGCAATAATGAAACAGAAATTTGATAGACAAAGGCTAACCTCTTCGTATGCTTCCAAATGAACGATCTTGGTGATTTAAAACACTTTGTCGGTCTTGAAGTTAAAAAAACTCAGAAGAGGTTGTTCTCGTGGCAACACAAGTATGCTCAAGGCGATCTTGAAAAGTATGGCATAATTGAATGCAAACCAATCTTAACTCCCATGGCATCGAATGCTTAGGTTTGTTCATGTGAAGGGAAACGTCTTGAAGAACCACCAACATATCGACAATTTGTATGAAGTTTAATCTACCTCACACTGACTAGGCTAGATATTACTTATTCGTTAGTGTAGTGACTCGGTACATGCAAAATTCAAAAAAGCCCCACTTGGAAGTTGTGCAGTGAATACTAAGGTACATAAGGATTATACTTGATTATGGGCTATACTATAAGAAGAACGATAAGTTTGAATTAACCAGTTATTGTGATGCCAATTATGTCATTGATCATGACACTTGTCGATCTACTATAGGTTGCATATTCAGCTTGCGATTAGCTACCGTGTCATGGTACAGTAAAAGACAACCCATAGTGTCATTGTTGAGAATAGAAGCAGAATATTATGTAGCGGTGATGGCAGCCCAAGAATGTACATGGTTGGTGCAACTATGTAAAGATCTTCATCAACCTACAAGGGATCTAGTTATGCTAAGATGTGACAATCATTCCGACATATAACTAACGAAGAGCTCAGTGTTCCATGCCGGGACCAAGCATGAGGAGGTGCATTACCATTTTATACGAGAAAAAGTATTAAGAGGAGAGATCAAAATGGAGTACACAAATACCAAAGGCCCAGTAGCCGATATCTTGACGAAAAGTTCGATGAATTTTGACCAAGTTTCGGAATGATCTCAAGAATGACATTGACAAAAAGTGCGTGTTGAGGAGGAGTGTTAAAAATAAAGATAATAAACACCATCCACTTTTTAAGGGGGAATAATCTAGAAAAAATATATGTAAAATCCTAGGAATGTAATATCTAGATTTTTACCTTAGATGTTCTAGACTTTTGCAAGGATATATGAGATATTTACTTAAAGTATGCTTAGTTTTAGGAAAATATAAGATATTGTATTAGCTATTAATCCTAGGAAAAATCTAAGTTATACAATGATAGGCCTTGTAAGACTGTGACACTTGTGTCAAATCTCCACCACACCTTAAGGAGGTAGAGTTAGTATAAATATGGGGCAAGTCCCTAGTTTAGGAAATTCATAAGTAGGTGAGACGCCATAAGAGAGTAAAAGAGAGGAATTCTTAGAGAGTGAGAAAGAGGTCTCCCACATATTTTTTAGAGAGAGAGAGCTTGTAAATCTTCTATCAAAGTCTTGCCGCTTTTTGTACATTCTCTTGAAGCTTATAATAAAAGTATTATTTCTAACATTCCACTCGGTCCCTTCTTTCTCAACAAATAGAGCCCACCCTGGCTAAACTTGGCATATTTTAAAATATTTTTATCCCCAAGTGTCCGTGTATGATCCTTAAAGGATTCATCATTTTCAACGTTCAATGTCCTTGATCTTCGTGGAAAGGATTCTGTATTTTTTAGTTTTATGAGCAATGACTACATTCTATCAATGGTTAACATTTATCTTTGATATAGGAATGTGGAAGTGACATGATTAATATATATACTTTGGTTGATGCAATGCTTAATTTTAATACGGTAAGCATGCAACCAAACCTCTAGGGTTTGGTTGAAAAGAATCATAGTATGAACTTATATGTGGCCCCATTCCCCCTGCAGTACTTTGACATTGTCATCATTAGATCTCTGATCCATGCAAGGAATTTTGAAGCTGATACAAGTCAGTTAGCACGATCTTGGCAAAAATTATGGGACCTTGAGGCTTATGTGTTCATTAATTGTAGCATAGATAAGTATCAATATGGATTGTAATCGGACAATTATTGTACATTTTGTACATTGTACATTTCTATTCATCAATTAGAAGGTCCTGGAAAGTAGAAGCAAACCATATGTTACTAGATGCATGAAGTAGTAACTATATGTGCTACTCCTAATGCCCTTTATTAGACCAACTCATTTGGGGATAGCCAATTTCATGTATGAGCTGGAAAATTA
The DNA here is from genome assembly GCA_017589665.1 of Selenicereus undatus. Classification (NCBI taxonomy): domain Eukaryota; kingdom Viridiplantae; phylum Streptophyta; class Magnoliopsida; order Caryophyllales; family Cactaceae; genus Selenicereus; species Selenicereus undatus. The sequence continues at coordinate 87,506,974 of JACYFF010010365.1, read as the reverse complement.
GAATTTGTTCGGATTGATTGTGTAAGAATTGAATGCAACTAGGAATTAGAAAATAAGATAATAAAGCAAGATAAATAAAAAACACACCAAAACACCAAAATTTACATGCAAAGCCCAAATCTTAAAAAAACACCGTCTTTTCTCTTTCTCTTACCTTTACTTGGACCCCTATCTCTTATTAGAGATTTATCCTCATCCTTTGGATCAATAAGTTTATTTTCTTCTTGTTGATCTTGAGAAGAGTCATGTGTTTGTCCATTTCTTCTTGTTGATCTTGAGAAGTGTCATTTGTTTGTCCATTTGCTTCTTGTTGATCTTGAGAAGAGCCATGTGTTTTTCCATTTTCTTCTTGTTGATCTTGAGAATCTACTATGAGATAGGAGGGTAGAACATTGATGTCAAAGAAAAATGCTCGATAAAGAGACTAACACAAGTGGTTACAAATTCACTCAAAATACTCTCGCAAATCTAAGAAAAAATAGTAGAATAATTTTGGTGTCGAAGAATGATGGTGATGATGATTCTTGATTGAGATTGAAGCCCTTAACACAATCTATAGCTCTCTTCATCAATAATGCTAAGTAAATCCACATTTGTACATTAAAAATTCAGCCAAAAACCATCATTCCATGGCAGTCCAAAAGATGATCTTGCCACGAACCATGGCCTAGCACAGGGCTCCTCCGTGGACCTCACTAGCACAAATCTGTTGGGTCAGGCATTGAACAATGATGAGGTCAAATCTAGTCAAATTCGAAACTGGGCAAGCTAGGCAATGCGACACAATTAAAACAATGAGCTGAAGAAATTAGCATATGCTAAACTATTATAGCCCAATCACACAAAGTTAATGCAACTTTGCACCATGGATAATGATTCCTCAAGGCCATGCATGTATCCATGTGAGAAGCAAATTAAGTTTCATGATTCTATGAATTTATACCCATTAAAATAATAACCCATGCTAATGGATTTTGGGCCACTTCACCCAAGAATATCCACCTTAGACAAAGATTCTTCAACACCGAAAATCATCAAAGAACCTGAAAGGATAGAGCCCTATAGGGTGGAGCCCCAAAAGGCAATTATAAGATGTGAACACTAAGCCCAAACAATGTTTGAACCTACTAATAGGAAGTGGTTTGGTGAACATATATGTGAGATTATCCAAACTATGAATTTTGTTTACAACAATTTCTCCAATGGCAACAATATGTTGAATAAAGTGATACTTGACACTGATGTGCTTGGTCATGGAATGATAAGCATCATTCTTGGTAAGATGAATTGTACTCTAGGTATCATAAAACACAATTGTCGTACCTTGTGCAACTTCAAGCCCAATATTAAGACCTTGTAACCAAGTAGCTTCTTTGACGCCTTCAACCACATACTCAGCCTCAGTTGTAGATAAAGCTAGTACAAATTATAAGGATGCTTTCTAAGAAATAACACCCACACATAAAGTGAAGATGTAACTAGAAATAAAATGCTCATGGTCAAGATCACCACCACAGTCAGAGTCAACATATCCAATAACATCAGGAGTTGTAGAGTTGTAATTATTAAATACCAAAACTTATCAAGAGAACCTTTCACATAGCGATGAATTCATTTTACAGGCCAATGATCATTGCCTGGATTATGCAAAAAGTGGTTAACAACACTAACCGTAGAAGATAAATCAGGTCTGGTGCAAACCATAGCATACATAATACTACCAATTGTACTAGAATATGGAATATGAGACATTTTCTCAATCCTCCCCATATTTTGGATAAGATTCAAATGACAACTTAAAATGAGCAGTTAAAGCAGTGGACATCGATTTACAATCACTTATATTAAGCATATCAAGTGCTTTTCTAAGAAACTTCCTTCGAGATAGGTAGAGCTTACCGACCCTATAATCCTTATGAATTTCCATACCAACAATCTTCTTCGCTGCATTGAGGTCCTTCATTTCAAATTCATTGCTAAGTTGATATTTTCATTTGTTGATGGAGGACTTGTCCTTAGAAGCAATGAGCATGTCATTAACATATAATAGGAAATAAACAAAGGAACCTCCAAATTGCTAAAAATACACACAATTATCATAGTAACAACATGTATAACATTGTCCAATCATAAAAGCATCAAGCCTCTTTTACCATCACCGTAATGGTTGTTTAAGACCACGTAAAGATTTCTTTAAGCGACAAACAAGATTTTCCTTTCCAAGAACAATAAATCCCTTGGGTCACTTCATGAACATTTCCTCTTCCAACTTGTGATGGAGAATATAGTTTTGACATCAAATTGCTCCAAGTTTCAATACGTTCCTTTTGGTTTCAACCACGAACAACAGAATGTGTTTTCCACCTTGTATCTTCAACCATAGGGATGCCTTCTTTGGACTTGTAGATCTAGTTAGTAGTTCACGCACGAGGATCATTAGATAACTCACAAAACTCCCAAGTCCCATTTTTGTGCAAACTCTTCATTTCTTCTTGCATTGTCATGAGCCAATTAGAGAAATTAGGGCAAGAGATAGCCTTTAAATAAGTAGAAAGTTTAACACATTTGAGAGTCTCCTATGCAATGGCAAGAGCATAAGCAATTAGCCCACTCTCATTATTAGTTGCACAATGAGCAGACTTTTAATGGCTCTTCGCGGTCTATCATGAGAAATAGAATGTGTATCCTCCACAATAGGCTTATTGGGACTTGTGCTGCTCGAATTGTGCTAATCAATATACATCTCCCTGTTAGAATAAGGTAATATGGATCTAGTAGCTCCACCTTGAGATATATTGGTAGGAACCTCTAGCTCTACTATCTCACTGGCATCTTGTTGATCACCTATACCAATAGAAGAAATAGTAGACTTTCTCCCAGTAGTAAACTTAGTAGATTCATTAAAAGCAATATCCTTACTTTGGATGGTCTTTTTGGACCCATGACACCACAAATTGTATCCCTTAGACTTAGATGCATAACCAAGAAACATGCATTTGATAGCCCTATGGGCTAACTTTCCATCATTAACATAAGCATAAGTAGGACATCCAAATATTCTCCAAATGAAATAGTCAACGAGATTACCTAAACAAACTTCGTCTAGGATTTTGAAGTCAATGAAGGGATGTGGAGACTGGTTCACCAGGCCGTTAAAATAGCCTTTGGAATATTGATCTACTTTTCAGTGGTTTCGGTTAATGTTTAGTGGCATGGGCGATGAATTTCGATTTTGTTAATTATTTGAGTTAGATAGCCCCATTAGCTGTGCTAGATTAGTTATGTGTGCTAATTGAATGCGATATTCAAAATTACTTGATTTTGTAACTATATGGTTTTAATACTAATTACTTGAGTACAAGGTTCGGTCAAAGTCACACCAAGAGTTATAGCACTACTTAAGCCCATCTAGAGCCTTAGCCTTCTTTATCCTTTTATGTGTTAAAAGAAAAAAAAAAGAGCAACAGGCCTTATCTTTTATGCAAAAATGTGGTAGGACATCTTTACCCTTCTTTATTTTGCTCCCCCAACCTGGAGAAAGAGATAGAGAGAGAGAGAGAGAGAGAGAGAGAGGAGTGGTGACAGCTATGATAGAGGCTGGTTGTCACCAATGAGGAGGTGAATGGGGTGGCCATGAGGCGTGCGCACAGAGAAGACAAGGTGAGGGGCAGCGGGTGAATCACAACATGACATCAACACCACCACCTTCATGGTTGGTGGTTAGATAGGCCGAGGAAAGGACGAAGAATCATAAGAATCACAAAAGAATGACTGCAGAGCAAAAAGAGGGCCAACACAACACCGAGAGGGGGAAGGGAAATTTGAACCTAGCTAAAATTACGCAACCCTAAAATTAGGTCCATTACCTTGGAATCGAGGTGGGTAACTCCCCATTCACAATATGTTATTAATTTTGAAATGATTTTAGCTTAACCATGATTTATGCAACTTTAGAAGGATTGAGTGAGTAATTGAGATGTTTTAGTTCTCTAGATGTGAATTAGAGGTGTACTTTGGGACAATGATGTGATCAGGGAGACTGGGGCATTGAGTGTTGAATCATGATGAGTATGACTTTCTAATTTATGTCATGAATGTTAGTTCATACTCAATATGTGAAGTAACCACAATGACGATGTTGACCTGCCAGACCAAACGTTGAAGTGTATAGGATGTATATGCACATATGTGTTGTTTTTGTTTTCCAATTTCACTACTAGAAATTTGTTTATTTACGACCACTTATTTACGATGGAGGAGAAAAACCGTTGTAATTAGTTTGTTTTTAAGAAGGACTATTATTTCCGTCCTTAATACTTTTCTACTTACAACAGATTAATTTTTTTGTCCTAAATGTTGTATGGTGTCCATCCTAGATAGAAAATAAAGCGGGAAGTGGAAATGATGAGCGGGTGTTTTTTACTGAAAAATTGAAATGAACGCGCCTAGCTAGAAAAAGGAAAAAGAAAAAATTGAGCGGCCTGGCTTTTGTTCCCAAACTCGCGAAGAAGCATGTTTTGCCAGGTCTGAATTGAAGCTACTCCTCCTCTGTTCATTTCTGGAACCCTAGAATGGAGATTTCTTCAATTCCATGTCAAAACCTCAGAATGGCAGTTTCTTGAGATTTACTCATTTTATTGCTCGTCGTTGCCACCATTACTGCAGCTGCCGAAGTTCGAACCTCCTCTAGCCCTCATTTCTCTTCTCCGTGGGCTTCTACTCTCGCTCTGTTACTGTTCCGACCGGTGGGTGATTATTCATTGTCCAGTTCTAATTTTATAAAACCCTCACTCCCATCCTCCATCTGCTTTAGTTCGTGTCTTCGTGTTTGTCACTTTTGGTGATTTGATTGCTAGATCTGATGAAAAGTGCCTTTGCTACTGAATCCTCATCTGGGTCACTCAGTTATCTTGCTGAAGATTGCTCATTCAACCGCCACTAAGAAGGTTTCTTCAACAAATCCAAGTACCTGAACTAGGACTTCCATTGATTCGCTGCTAGCAAGGTTTGTTCAACGTTCTACCCCGCTCTTCATATATAGAAGGCAAAATTGCATCCTGTATCACTTTTTTGAGCAGTTTTAGATCTGAGCTATGTTGTGATTGTGCGTAAATTATTGGGTTACTGAGAAATGCCAAATATTTCTAAGGGATTTGGGCAGAAAATATCAAATGTTTGGTAGGCTTTCTTTTTTTTTTTAATCCAACGAACAGAGTATGGATTGTCCCCTGGTTATTCTGTAATTATTGACATTATTAGAAGCATGTCAATGGGTAGCTGATTCATACGTATTGTGAGGGAGCATGTATATGTGGGCAATAAATGTTTTGACCAATTGATTCCACATAGACATTTTGAAACAAGTGTTCTGAGGTCTCCTATCTTTATTTGCAAATTGCCTATGTGTAAAGAATTTGAGTAGTTGTGTTACTCCCAGGTAGTTGTGTAAAGAACTACTCCCATAACCTTTATTTTAGCATTGAGTTATCAATTGGATGTTGCTTAGAATCCTAAGTTAATGGGAATGAGCACAACCTTAGGGTTGGCATGTCTATGTCAGAAATTGACATTAAGGATGAGAAATGTTCAAGTTTGAGACTGAAATTAGAGGAGTTACTGAGGTTTGGTTGGAAATTCAGTGTATTCTCACGTTGATTATGCCAAGAAAGGGCATATTCAACAACACAGAAGCAAAAATTACAAAAAAAGGCGTATTTAATTTGTGTTAAAAAATTTTAAACTTTATTTTGGGCTACTCTATTCTGTGCTTTGGAGTTCTTTTTTTTAAGCAATTATTTAATAGTTTTACTAGATTCATTACTTAACATTCATTTCATGTCTTCGTTCTATGTATTGGTGCAAGGCTAGACTAGTTGTGCAACTCACTCTTCAAATTCTCACTCATCTCTGTTAACAAGAACTGCTATTGATTTGTTCATATATTATCTCCTTTGTTGGCCCCAACTCTATTAGAGTTTGAAGGTAAGCTATTTAAGTTGTTTAAATTTCATTTAGAGAAGTACTTATCAAGTCTGATTTTGTTAGAGCGATCTAAGTTCTATCTTGTATGTTGAGTACTAATTAGTTTCTATTTGTAATGTCTTTTACTTGGGAAGTTTCATGAAGAACAATAATAGTTAGAACTAGTTGTAGAATATTTCCTTGATACAAAGTAGTACAATCAATGTAGGGTTATGAGCATGTTAGATATAAAGTTGTGAATGGTTCAATTTCGATTGCACATTAGTCTTTATTGATTAGTCTTTACTTGTGCCTAGCCAATTTGTCGACTACCTCCACGTTTTACTTACACATTAGTGTTTATTTATTAGTTTTGATAGGTTTAATGAACGTTTGTGTGATCGCTATGATCATCATGGACATGATAACAAGCATTGTCATTGTTAGTGAAATTGTAATTCTAGTTTTCCTGTTAGTTAAAATGAGCTACATTTCATGTACTTTGGTGAGAAATCTCCATATATAGGTCTCCTACAATTAGAATTAGTTTCTTTGAAGAACATACCACATGCCGTAAATATTTAGAGTGAGGAGATGAGAGCCTATTTTATTTTCTCCAATCATAAAGTGTAATTCATTAAAAAAAGCATCATGAGTGGCTATAGGTTTCCATTTTCTAATTGCACTCTCCTAATGTACTGTATTTAGTGTGGGATATGATAACATTTAAATGTTTCCTTTTAGTTCAACAAGTAGTTTAATTTGTTATCATATTTATACATCCAAATCACAAACTTTAGGAACGTGATATAACATGACTTTTTGAACAATTTTGCATGCTTTACTTTAAATGCCAAACATGCTTTATTTTTTAAGTTTGGTTAGAAAATATTTATTTTGTCATTATGTTAAGGTTTTGTACCCATTATTACTCTTCATATCATACCATGTTTGTAATTCTTGATACAGTTTCTTATGCTTGTTATTTGGAATATGGTTGGGTGCTCATTGTATGTAAATGCCCTTTTAAGACACAGAAAACTAATTATCGCATGTATATGATTTTTAGAGAATTTTAGTATTAAACCAATTATGTTGGTGTAGTGTGAATTGTGCTTTTATGTGTGATTTAAACTGTTTTTTTGTTTATTAGTTTGGTAAGGATTCAAGACGACAGTTGGTGTAATGTATAGTTAAATTTATTTAAAGATTATTGTTTGATAAATCATTGTGTTTTTGTTTTCTATCCATGGTCATAACTAGTTTTAGTAATTATCATTTCATGATTATAGATAAAAAATGGATGAGCTTTCTTCCAGATGAGTTTAAAACATCATTGAATACCTTTCTTGATGACATATTCTCGACAAATGCTGTTGGGAATCAAATTTGTTGTTCTTGCGAAAAATTTGCAAGACGATTTTGTGATTATTAGGAGGATGTATAAGATCATTTGATTGTGAATAGGCCTTTCAAGGGTTTCAAGTAGTGGCTTCCATAAAGGGATCATTCACTCCCCATCATATCGGTGCCACATGAAAGTGGGGAACAAAACGATTATGATAAATTGATAGATTGTTGCATGATACTTTTAAAAATGCAAATAATGAGTTCAATGGAAATGAGGGGGCTACAAAACGGCTAAAGGAGGAGGCTAGAAAAATCTATAAATTAGTAGAAGTTGGAAATCAAGAATTCTATCCAACATGTGCGAATTTTCTAAACTTTAATTCAGCATTCGTTTGTATTTTTCAAATGCCTTAATGGTCAAAATAATGTGGCGTTTACTGAATTTCTATTTCCAATTATTTGCTTCTAGTTAATCTCGTATTTTGAAGCCTTTTCCTCTATTGTACGTGCTTAATAACTAGCCTATGTCTGATTTATAGGTTAACAAGGCCATAGAGAAACCTTTCAATGATCACTTACCTTTGATCGAATCCGTTGGTCAAATTTCTATTTCAAATTATTTGCTACTAGTGAAACTCATATTTTGAAGTTGTTCTTTTATTGCGCTTAATAGCTTGCCTATATTGGGTTTATAAGTTAAGAATGTCATAGAGAAACCTCACAATGATCAGTTGCCTTTGATGGAAGCCATTAGGTATGCAAGGCCTCGATGCGTCTTTACTTGTAGTGTTTAGGTTCTTGATGCTTATCTCAAAGTGTGAGACGTGGATGCTTGATGCGTTTTTCTATGTGGCATGGAACTTGTATCAACCTATAAGACTCGTTGGGCAAACTTGTGTCTATCTTTGGATGGTCCTAGACTAGATTATCCAATCCTTTACCAGATCCAAGTGATACTGTCTGTAAGAGAACTAATTTTACTTGATCACCTTAGCATATTATTTTGAGCTAAGAGTTGCCTAATTGAACCCATGTTAAATGCAATTTTCTTGACAACGTATCTTAAACTAACTACAAACCTAAATACTTGGACCTGATGTGATTAGGATGTTTCATCAACGCATTGTGTTACAATATGAAATTGACATGGGTTCTTTGCTGGAGAAAAATGCACCTCAGGTGGCTTGTTGCACTACTAGAAATTTGTTTATTTACGACCACCCATTTACGATGGAGGATAAAGACCGTTGTAATTAGTATGTTTTTAAGAGGGAATATTATTTTCGTCCTAAATGGTCACTGTAGTGACGTGTGAGTGAATGTGATGGCCCAAGGGAAGAAAATCTTGTAGAAATGAGCTTTATATTGATGTGATTTTTCCTTCTTGTTTCTCTCCATTTTGTGTCTTCAGAGCCATCAAAGCGTTTTCTTGTTGTCCTCTTGGACTATAATTTTATACTGTCATCTATAGATGCTACTATAAAATCTTTATTGGTGAAAGATGCCATGCTTCATGAGACTAATGATGTGATTTTTGAAATTGCAGATGCTTTTAGATTTTAAAATTACATTGCACTTCCATTATGGGGGTAACTTTGAGAAAAGGCATAACAAAATTCGTTATGTAGGAGAGATTGGTTGTACTAAACTTGACTATAACTATGATAAATTGTCTTTCATTGAGTTGGGTTCTTTGTTGAAAGAGGATTGCAATTATAAGGGTAATGTGACTGAACTATGGTGGAGGAGCTCTAGAGGAGGTGGTGAGTTGAGAAGGATTATTGGTGACAAGGAGATTGTAGATATGGCACCCAAACTTCGGAAGTGCAGTATTGTCCATATATATGTGATTGATAAACCTCTTCAAGGGCTTACCTTGCCATTGGTTACCTATAACTTTGTCAATGAAAGTGAGGTAATAGACCAAAACAACAACCTTTTTGAACCTTCACTTACTACAAATGTAGAGCGTGCTAGGAAAACCAATATGACTTATGTGTGTCAGACTCCTATAGAGTTACCATCGATAAGGAAACAACTAATTCGAAGGTCATTGTTTACTTCAAGACAGAAATGAGATGTATCAACTCCTACTAATGGTAGAGCTGGTAAGAAAAATATAAGCAAAGATATGTATTTTTGTGCTTGATTTTTGTGTGATATTTTCTGGAGTTCTTTAGTGACTTGTCAATGTCTTGTCCTTGATTATTTGGTATTCATATTAGTCAAAGTTTGTTGATGAAACATGTTTTGCCAGTATGTTTTTCCAACGTATTTGGCCATAATTGTTTGAGAGCATTACCTTCTTATTTATCTTCACATATCTTCGTTTTATTTGTTTTGCTATTTATGTATAGGTACTACTAATTACTTTATTTGCACAGACATGGCACCTAATAAGAATTGGATGACTTTATCTTCTATTGATCGTCTTAGTGATGAATATAACGAAGGAATAAAGGACTTCCTTTCATTTGCATTTGATCGATTAGGTGAGGCAACTCAAGTTATCAAACGCCCTTGTGTGAAATGTTGCAACTCCAGTGAGCATACAAGAGATGTGGTTGAAACACATCTTATAGCATATGGGATTCTTGAAGGTTACACATTTTGGTATCATCATGGAGAAGAAGCTGATGACCTTGAATCTGACGATGATGAGATGCAAGATGAATTTGATGTAGAGGAAAATTTAGACGGTGATTCTCAAAGTGATGATGAAACGAATGAAATGATTAAGGATTTATTTCCTATTTATTATGGTCTCACTCAAAAAGGTGTTGAGATGGGAGCATCAAACGCTATTAATTGTACAGAGGAACCTAATGATGATGCCAAAAAAAATTTTAGGCTAATAAAGGACTTTGAGCAACCTGCGTATCCATGCTCTACTTGTTCTAAATTATCTGCAATGGTGAAATTGCTGCATATTAAGTCTCTTGGTCGATAAAGTAATGAATCATTTACTATGTTGCTAGAGTTTCTAAAGAATGAGTTGCTGCCATCTGGGTCTACCCTAGCAGAGTCCTATTATGAGGTTAAGAAGACAATTGAAGACCTTGGACTCTCATACAATAAGATTGATGCCTGTAAGAATGATTGTATGCTATTTTGAAAAGAAGATGCAAAACTTGATGCTTTCAAAGTGTGTCATGCATCAAGGTGGAAAGATGAGAAGCATAGTGGGGAAGAAAAGAGAAAGGAAAATGGGAAGAAAATTTCAGTTAAAGTTTTACGCCATTTCCCATTGAAGCCACGACTTTAACGTCTCTTCATGTGTTCCAAGATAGCAGCTAAGATGTGCTGGCATTATGAGGAACGCATTGAAGATGGAGTTATGAGGCACCCCGCTGATTTTGAAGCATGGAAAACATTTGATGAACTTCACCAGGATTTTGCCTCAGAACCACGTAATGTCAGGCTTGGGTTGATGAGTGATGGGTTTCAACCATTTTCCAACACATCGACCCCTTATAGTATTTGGCCTGTGATACTTGTTCCTTATAATGTGGCTCCTTCGAATTGCATGAAACAAGCCAACTTTATATTATCCTTAATCATTCCTGGTCGTGAGGGTCCTGGTGATGCAATAGATATTTACTTGCAACCCTTGATAGAAGAACTGAAAGAGTTATAGGAAATAGGGGTTGAGACATATGATGCATCCAAAAGGCAAAATTTAAAGCTTAATGCAGCTTTATTGTGGACCATAAATGATTTTCCAGCGTATGGAACTTTGTCTGGATGGAGCACTAAGGGAAAGCATGCTTGTCCAGTGTGTCATAAGCACACTCACTCTCTAAGATTGCAACATTGTGCAAAACAAGTTTACATGCGCCATAGACGTTTCTTGCCTAAGAATCATGGTTGGCGCAAAAAGAAAGATTGGTTTGGCAATGTAGAGTTAGAAGGACCTCCTATCCCACTATGTGGAAGCGATGTTGTGAACCAGGTACAGGATCTAGAGGGAATTCCCTTGAGCAAAGCTCCTCATGTGAAATTGAAAGTTAACCATGAAAAAAGGGGCGATAATTGGAATAAGAAAAGCATTTTTTTTTAGTTGCCTTATTGGGAAACCAATTTACTAAGGCATAATTTGGATGTTATGCACATTGAAAGGAATGTGTCTGATATCATTTTCGGAACTATCATGAACATGAAGGGAAAGATGAAAGATACCGCTATGTCTCGATTAGATTTGCAAGCCTTTAATATTAGGGCAGATTTGCATCCTCGTGAAAAGGGTGACAAGCTTGAGCTACCACCAGCTCCTGATGTATTATCTCGAAAGCAAAAGCAAGAGTTATGCAAGTTTCTAAAGGAAGTTAAGGTACCGGATGGTTTTTCCTCAAATATCTCTAGGTGCGTGAATATGAAAGAATGTAAGATTTCAGGATTAAAGAGCCATGATCACCACATTCTTCTCCAAAGATTACTTCCTCTAGTTCTACGCACAGGCATGCATATGAAGGAAGTAAGCGAGGCAATTATTGAAATGTCTATGTTCTTTAATGTTTTGTGTGCTAAGACATTGAAGGTAGAAGACTTGGAAGCAATCAAGGCCCAAATGCCACTAACTTTGTCCAAGTTGGAAAGGTGGTTTCCTCTTGCATGTTTTAATGTCATGTTGCATTTACTTATCCATTTGGCAGATGAAGCTATCATTGGTGGGCCAGTTCAGTTCCGTTGGATGTATTCAGGGGAACGAGATCTTTTTAGACTCAAGTCACGTGTTCGGAATAGGGCATGTCCGAAGGGTTCCATGGCAGAGGGCTATATTGCGGATGAGTGTATGATTCTTTGTTCCAGATACTTACATGGGATTGAGACAAAAGTAAGTCATGTAGGGCAGAATGATGATGGTGGTGTCAAACATGGCAAGATGCTAAGTATTTTTTCGCATCCCGGAAGGCCACTTGGAGCAATGAAGATGTGCGACATGGATGAGAGGGAAAAACAACAGGCCCATATGTATGCTTTGATGAATTGCCCTGAAGCGTTACCTTTTATTCAGTAAGTTGCATCTTTTAAATAATTTTAACAAGTGTCATTTTATTAGGAGCAAATACTAATTTTATATGTTCTTTAGAGAGCATTATCTTATGCTAGAGAGTTGTTCGAGGACAGAGGATGAGAAGAACAACCACTTTAAGGAGTGGTTTAAGGCTAAAGTGAGTTATTAACTTGAGATAAAGTGTTTTGATATTTGTTTTAAATTATGTCTAATTTGTATATTTGATTTTGTTCTATAGGTGGAAGAGTTGTACGAACAAGGAACTTGCCCTCATGGGGAGGAGCTTTTATCGTTGGCTCGAGGGCCTACACCATATGTGAAGAGCTACACTGGTTACATTACTAATGGATTTAAATTTCACACACTAGTAGTTGTTTTTTTTGTTGAAGCTCAGCTTTCAGGTCTGTCTTACTCGGTTCAGGTCCCCTAATATCCTTCGGTTTGACACCGCCTCCAAAGCAAATTACACGGTCTCGATTTTGAGGTCAAAAACATTTTTCTACCAATTCAAATCGAGACATCGATGAATTTTTTCCAGATTCGTCCACAATCTGGTCTTGCCAAAATAAAAATATAAAGGTTCGAACACGAATGAAAATCCGAAAAAGTTGAAAAGTATTACTAGTTCACAGTAAAAATAAGTAAATATGTTGTACATATAATGCTGCATCTTCTTCATTTAATGTGCCATCCTTTCTCTTTCGGGTTGCTTTAAAGATCTCAGCAATGTTTGGTACCTTCCCGTCTTTGCCCCTCTATTGCAACATGTCGAACAAAGTCAAATAATGCTTGATGTGTAATTTTTTTTTCCACTCTAAAGCTTCTATTAACAGTCAAGACCTCTAGCATCAGATGCCAAAAATAATACATTCAAAAAAAAAAATTTACGAGCAAATATTAAAACAATTGCCATTCATTTCATATTCACTGAAGCATACTAATTTTCCGACCAAATATTAAACCAATGCTTCAATGTAGCAAATCCTCGGGGAGCAGCATACAAAAATATACAAAAACAAGAGAGGGCCGCTTTTTTTTTTTATTTGCATACATACCAACTTGTCATAGATGATTTGCCGAATCGGCTTGCTACCAGTACGAGGAAGCATTGTCAACTGAGCTCGATTCTCAGAATTTATAACACTCTTGATCTACAATTCACATTGTTTGAGTTATACAAGAATGAACGTATGTAAAAGAGTAACAAAAAAAAATGGAAAATGATTATGTCTTCAACTAACACAGTTCGGAGTATGTACTTAAAAATCAGGGTCTGTGTAATGCTCTAGCACCAACCATTCCCAATCTTCCTTCAGCAAGCTTTTAGGTACATTCTTCGGAGAGGGTGCTTCCTCCAAACTAGATACCTTTTTCAGGTGTAGTTGCTTCTTTTCTCCCCGCCATTTGTTCCATAAGTTCCTTGCTTGTCACATGATGCTGGTGCGACGATGCTGAAGACCACCTCCTTCAAACTTATCCTATCATACCAAACAAATAAAATATTTATCTCACTTTGCACATGCATCATTCCTGGGTATAAGTTTAATGTAAATAAACAGTAAATACAACTCATCCTATCATACCAGAATAGCATTCCATAATTTGTCCAAATCTTTGGAATCGATTTCATTCCAACTATGCACTTTGATCGGAAACATGTTACGATCACGAACAAGTTTGCCGATATGTCTTGATAGAGGGCATTGGTTTTCACCCACCGGCCCATTGTTGTAGAAGGCTATTCGAAGTTTTTGCCCATCTTTTAGAGTTGCCACTTGCCTAACCTTGTTCCTTCCTCTTGGTCTTGAAACAAAGCCTCGCTTTCTTTTTCGTCTTTCAGCACTAACACGAGCTGCAAAATGAAAATGTCAAGTTTATTTTTAAAAAAAAAATTAAAAGTACCAGGAAATAATACACTAGAAAAGAATAGCCTTGGACTGTTTCACACCTTCATTATCCGGAGAATCATTCTCAGATGGATTAACAGCTTTCCTTGTAAGTGTGAGCTTTCCACCACCTATCAAAGCATCATTACTTGTAGAATTTTCACATCCTTTTTCTTTACCACTGTGTGGTTGCAGGATGTCATGTGTAGTTACAGGAAATTGCTCCGCCGATACATTCTATAAACACCAAATGCAATAAGATGGATAATAATCACAGGAAAACATATAATTTTGAACAAATAAAACAGTAAAAGGCAAAACACATACCATATTTTCCTTCTGTGCATTTGTCGTATCATTATCCTTTTGTGAATTTCTTGTATCATTACCCTCTTGTGCAGTTACCCCATCATTCTACTTTTGTGCTTCGAACAGAACAGACTCAAGCCTATGAATAAAGAGAAGTTGTTAAGGGTGTGTAATTCTTATGACAAAGATCATCATGCTTTGAGATGCAGGGTATATCTTCATTACCAAGCTGGAACTTGCTGGTTGTTATGAATGGAAAGTCGCTCTAACACATTCTAACATCAAACAAAATTTTAGATGGTTTGTAGCCCATATAGAAATATATAATTATGAACAAATACAATAGTGAAAGATACAAGGTTTACCACATTTTTCTTTGCTGCATTTGCCTCATCTTGGGATGTACCATCTAGAGCATTAACAACATGTTGTTCACTTGGGTTTTGTCCGACTGAAGATTTAGGGCAGGAAGGCTTCTTCAGACCTGATAAGCGTCCACGACATAGGAAACCGGGTGCTACGAACCTTGCCTTTGTTGAGTTCTTCCCCGTAGGTGTCGTACTCCCTAATTAGATAAGAAATTACAAGATTAATTATAAATCAGAATATCAAAAATACCAAAAATGTAAGTGTAATATAGGAAAAAAATAAAGCTAAAGCATGAATCAATTTATGATATGCAGCTAACACAAACTCAGATCACACTATATGTAATGTTTGGTTTTTCTATGCAATGAAAGCATTTCGAACTTCAAAATAGAACAAATAATGAAGAATGGTAGCCATCAATAAGCTAATGATAACTCATTTTTTCCTAGATGTTCTGGTTTTTCTAGGCAAAGAAGACATATCAACAGCCTCTGCTTGTACATAATTTCTATAGTACGCATTAGCATATTCAAAGTCTTCATTTGATGTTGATGTAGCAAGTTTGGCATTAAATGAAATGCTCTGTTGGTAAGCTTCATCGTTCTCTTCTACGCTTGCTTGTCCCTTATCTTCCTCAAGAGCTGAGTCATATGAATCTCTAGGTTGAACCTTCACCACCACACGCCAACCCTTTTGAATAATATCATTCACATAGAAAACTTGTGATGCTTGAGCCACTAGCACAAAAGGATCATCTATTTTCAAATGACGTTGACAATTTACGCTGATAAAGCCAAATTTATCTACTTTGACTCCTTTTCTAGGATCTGTATCCCACCATTTACACCGAAAGAATACAACATCATTACCCCCCTGTATACTCCAAGCTGAAGACCTCTATAATTATCCCATAATAGTCTATGTTAGGTTCTCCATCTCCGGCATTACCCACCACAAGAACTCCACCATTCTGTGTTCTTGCACTAATCTCTCTACTTAGGGCCTGTTCTTTTCGTGGGTCAATCCACTTCAACTTACTTCAACTTACTTCAACCTATTTCAACATACTTCAACGCACTTGAAAAAAAAAAACCAATTTGAACCTACTTCAACCTATCTCAACCTATTTCAATCCACTTCAACTCACTGCAACTCACCCCCATCATAATTTTAATAGTTTGTAAAGTATGATGTGAGATTTAGGGCCTGTTGTTTTCATGGGTAAATTGGGTGGGTAAAAGGGTGAAGGGCCTGTTCTTTTTGTGGGTAAATTGGGTGGGTAAAAGAGTGAATTAGGTTGAGGTAAGTTGAGGTAGGTTGCAGTTGGTATTTTTTTTTAGGTCGGTTGAAATAGGTTGAAATAGGTTGATGTTGGTTGAAATGGATTGAAGTTGGTATGTTTTTTATGTGGTGGGTTGAAGTGGGTTAAAATAATGAGAATGTAATTAACGTGTGATAATTTATGAAGTTATTGAAATTTTGTGAAAATTTTGTTTATTCTTTTTTATTTTTTATTTTTTTAATTTCTGATTTTTATTTTTTAGTTTTTATTTTTCATTTTTCATTTTTCATTTTTCACTATTTTATTTTTAATTTTTAATTTTTATGTTTTTTAATTATTTTTTATTTTTTTATTTTTATTTTGTTATTTTTATTTTTAATTTTTAATTTTTAATTTTTTTAATTTTTTAATTCTTAATTTTATTTTTAATTTTTAATTTTTAATTTTTCAATTTTTCAATTTTTAATTTTTAATTTTTTTAATTTCTTATTTTATAATTTATAAATTACAATTTTTATTTCTTAAATTTTATTTTATATTTTTTAATTTGTATTTATTTATGTGTTTATGTGTTTATTTTTTATTTTTAGTTTTTCATTTATTTTTTATTCTTTATCTTTTATGTTTTGTGTTTTATGTTTCATTTTTTTTTACTTTTTACTTTTCATTTATTTTTTTATTTTTTATGTTTATATGTTTTCATTTTTTTCATTTTTTTGTTTTT
>JACYFF010010365.1:87462722-87489979 GCA_017589665.1 Selenicereus undatus | reverse complement strand
TACTTTGTACTCTTTATTTTTTTAGTTTTTTTGTTCTTTATTTTTTATTTTTTATTTATTAATTTTCTCTGATTTTATATTTTTTATGTTTTTATGTTTTTTATTTATTATTTATTATTTCTAATTGTTAATTTTTTATTTTTTGTTTTTCATGTTTCTATATTTTATATTTTATTTTTTATTTTTTATTTTTTCATCTTTTTATGTTTTATTTTTTTATTTTTTATTTCTCATTTTTTATTTTTTATATTTTAATTTTAATTTTTCAATTTTCAATTTTTATTTCTTAGTTCTTATTTTTTATTTTTGTTATTTTTTATTTTTTATTTTTTATTTTTATTTTTTTTATTTTTAATTTTTTATATTTCATTTTTTTATTTTTGTAGTTTTTTTTTTATTTGAAATTCCAAAAAAAAAGAGTAAAAAAAATAAGAAATCAGAAATAAGAAATAAAAACATAAAAACATAAGAAATAATAAATACAAAATAAAAAAATAAAATTAAAATGTACAACATAAAAAATAAAAAATAAGAAATAAGAAATAAAAAATAAAAAAATAAAAACATAAACGACATAAACAACAAAAAAAACAGAAAAAAATTAAAAATTAAACATTAAACATTAAACATTAAAAATTAAAAATAAAGAATGAAAAATAAAAAATAAAAAATAGGAAATAAGAAATGAAAGAATAAAAACATAAAAAACATAAAATCATAGAAAAATGAAAAATAATAAAAAATAAATAAATAAATAAATAAATAAAAAGTAAAAAATAAATAATTAATAATTAAAAATTACAAAAATAAAAAATAAAAAATAAAAATAAAAAACTAAAAATAAAAAATAAAAAAATAAAAAATAAAAAATAGGCAAATAAGAAATAAAAAAATAAGATATTAAAAAATAAAAAATAAAAAATAGAAAATAGAAAAAATATAGAAAATAAAAAATAAGAAAGAATAAACAAAAATTCCACAAAATTTCGAGAACTTCATAAATTGTCACACATGAATTACATTCTCATTATTTTAACCTACTTGAAGCCAGCACATAAAAAATATACGAACTTCAACGCACTTCAACCTATATCAACCCACTTCAATCTAGTTCAACCTATTTTAACCCACCTAAAAAAAAAATACTAACTTCAACCTACCTCAACCTACTTCAACCTACTTCACCCTTTTACCAACCCAATTTACCCACGAAAACAAAAGGCCCTAAATCTCACATAACACTTCACAAAATATTAAAATTATGAAGAGGGTGGGTTGAAGTTGGTTGAAGTGGGTTGAAATAGGTTGAGATAGGTTGAAGTTGGTATTTTTTTTTCAAGTGGGTTAAAGTAGGTTGAAATAGGTTGAAGTAGATTGAAGTGGATAAATATGGATTGACCCACGAAAAAAACAGGCCCTTAGTGAGTTGACAAATCGAGTGGTACACATCGAGCAGCTTGAAGCATCACATCAAAAGAACATTGCAAACATGGAAGCTAGTCATCAAAGAGATATATGAGAGCTTCTCAAGGAAATCAAGCTTCTTAAGAATGCTGTTCTTCCACAACAACATAGCACAACAACACCATCTTCAGCTCCTTAACGTGAAATATAAATGCTTGATGACGTGCTTATGTTTTTTTGGATGAATTAGGTAAGTACACTTTCACATATGTTTACTTTGGTTTTGAAATGCAGCAAAGAGAGATGCATATCATGCTATGGTCAGGGGCTGTGGCTATCACTTTTGTGGTTTTGAAAAAATGAGAGAGATGAAACGATGGTCAGATACTGGCACAGGATTTTAGAGTTTATTGGTTTGGGGTTGGTATCTCTATTGTGGTTTTCCCTGTGCCCGGGCTTGCTATGGTTGCAAAGAGGCGTTGCTACAGTGGCCATACCCTTGTTTTCTTCTTCTCTGCTCTTTCTCTCTCTGGTCAGGTACTTTGGGCTTCTGGGTGTCAAACATGGCGAGGTGCCTTCTTCTATTCTTTTCTATTCTTTCTCTCTTTGGTCAGGTACTCTGGGCTTCTGGGTGGCGAATCAGGCGAGGTGCGTTCCTATTTTTGTAGCATGAGTTGGTTGCAAACAGGCATTGCTACAGTGCCTTCTTCTCTTCTTTTCTCTTCTCTCTCTCTGGATTCTCGAACACCCCCTCTTACTCCAAACTCTAAACCACCCCTCTCTGTCTAGTAATTCCATAGGGAAGAGCCCTTTAATTTAATTTAAATGTCTGAGTTTTAAATGTTTAATTGTATTTTGCTTTGTGTAATTGATTGTGTGGTTTTTTTTTTGTTCTTGAAAATTGTAGTGAACCCAATTTTGGTGTTGATTTTTGGGTTGAATACTTGAATTACGGTGTTGATTTCTAGGTTGAATACTTGAATTACTCGAATGGAGGAAGGATACATCCAGCACAATTTTGTATCCAAACTAATTGTGGGTGTTGGTGATGTACAATTTTATTCCACGAATTTTGCTTCTGAATTATTTTCTTTGAACTCCATACAAGGTCTAAAAACATCCCTGTTATGTAGCAGAATTTTGGGGCTTTTCTGATCTGGGCTTCTGCAGCGAGGTGTATTTGGGGCGGGGGGGGGGAGCCTGCTGGGAAGGATAGTCCTGTTTTTTGGCCTGAGTTGGTTGTAAAGCATTTGAATTTCACCATTCCTCCATGGAGCAAGTAAGAAGCCGCACTGCAAAATTGACAGATGCTAGAGTTGAAAGTCATTTGATGTAGCAATTGTTATACGAGTGTGGAGTTGAGTTAAATTACCTGCATGCAAATAGATTGCTCATGATGAGATCTATTAGTGCAATTTAAAGCTTATCATATCTTTTTTTTGAGATGCTTTAATTTTTCTGTCTGCACAGCTCAATATTACCTTAGGTTTTGGTTGGTTGTCTGAGCAACAAAGAGTTATGATTATCATGTGTTGAAGAACTATTCTGTTTGGTGTACTCTGAGCGGGTGGCTCGTTGAGTTATGAACTCCGACGTGTGGCCGTTGAGTTTCTTTTATATGTTATGCGCTTCCGTTGATTTGCAGGGGATTTTTGTAAGGCTTTTAGCCTGAAAACTGTCAGTTTTTAGGGGAAAATTTGTCCGTTTCACCCCAAAAATTAAGTAAGAAGTAATAAAACGTAACGCTCCTGACCCTAGGGGATGGGGGTGTTACAGTAATTCCATGGGGAAGAGCCCTTTAATTTAATTTAAATATCTGAGTTTTAAATTTGTAATTATATTTTGCTTTGTGTAATTGATTGTGTGGTTTTTTTTTTTTGGTTCTTGAAAATTGTAGTGAACCCAACTTTGGTGTTGATTTTTGGGTTGAATACTTGAATTACTAGAATGGAGGATACATCCAGTACTTTGTGGGTTTGGTCTCCTCTAGACCTTTACATATTGTGTCCCTGTTACTTGAATAATTTCATGTGGTCATTTTGTATCTAAAATAATTGTGGGTGTTGCGGATGTACAACTTTATTCAACAAAATTTGCTTCTGAATTTTTTATTGGAAGTCTATAGAAGGCCTAAAAATTTCCTTGATATGCAGATGCACCGTCCAGGATGTCGTGGATGATCGGGTAGGCCATTTTTTGGTTATGGTATATGAATTTACCATCAAGTAAATGAAGTTCATGAACCTGCTTATTTTCATTGAAGGATAGGCCATTTTTTTGGGGTAAATAGGCTCGGTTTAGGGACCTTTTTTGGTTATGGTATACATTAATTACCATCTTTTCCATGTATACTTTGCACAACATTGTCGTACTGTAATCTTTTGAATGACTTGTATGGTTACGAAGACATCTCTAATTGTGCATGTCTATCTATATTGTCGTTAACGATTAACATTTTAGTTTTTGACAAGGAATTAGATTGTAGCAACCTTTTTTCAACGTTTAAAAAGGTTAAGTTAAATAGTTTTTAAAAAATAAAAAATTATGCGGTCTACGAAGGAAATGGTGGTCGTAAGTAGATTATTTTTTGCAAAATTCGAACAAAATGAGGACAATATTAGCGGTATGAAAGGTGTTGTTAGTGTTAGATCCTTTTACGAAGGACTTAAAAAACTGTCATAAAACGTATTACCTTTTAGGACGGTTTAAAAAACCGTCGTAAAAGCTAGCCATGCACTTCTACGACGGTGTAGTCCTAAAAGGTCTTCTAAGACGAAGCCTTCTACGACGGTCCGCAACGGTGCCCAACACCGTTACAGAAGATCTTCTACGACGGTTCCATCAACTTTCTAGGACAGATTATTCCTTCGTAAAAGGATAAATTTCTAGTAGTGAATTTGTGGGTAGTAGCTTGTCAAAGGCTCATTTATCTTCGTTGGCTGATTTGTATGCCTAAATTGCGTGTGGATTCCTAGCGAAAAATAGTGGTTTGATGGTTCTAGTAGAATCTAAAACAATGGATTATATCGTTGAGATTGAGCAAAACCCGAACCTGAAGGCATTAGCACTTTGAGTACATTCTTATGCTTAGGTATTCTCTATACTTACTGGAAAACTGAAAGGAACCAAGCGAACGTGAACAAAACTTGGAGCTCATATCAACCTGAATTGAATATGCAAAAATTGAACCAAACTGAAAGAGAGTCAAACTGAGTTAGAGCTTAATCTAGAGCTGAAACAAACTTGAACTACACTTGTTGTTATCCTATTTTCCCCTTTTAGTGAGTGCTTGCAATAAGATGTTGCTACGTATGGAATCTGAACTCTGAACCTGCAAATTATTCTTTGGGTGTATGCTTGTCGTCATTAAGGTTAAGTGAGACATATGTGCATGTATCGTGTGCTGAATTATAGTGAGCTTGGCTATTACAAACCTGCTAAGTGCTTAAATAACCCCCCTTGTTATCAACTTGTGAATTATGAAGTCCTTCGAATTGGACTTTCGTCTCTTTTGGCCTAAAATGTGCTCAACCATATGTAAATAAGTATTTGATTTGTTAATTGCACCAAATTTTCAGATTTCAAGACCCTTGAGTAACTTTGTGAAAGGAGAGTCATATGTTTTACTGAATCAGATCAATTGCAATTTTGGGGTTGATAACTAGGTTATGCCCTTTTCAAAATTAACCTATCACATTTGCTTTTTAAGAAATGCTAGGTAATGATAGGGTCGTTTTAGCAAAACTTAAGTACCTGTGCATGTCAACAGTGAGTTATAGTTAAATGTTTTAAGCTCTTTTATAACTTAACTACTGCTACTGCTTCATGCAACCCCGTTTAGAGTCGTTGGACATGGCATGAACTACTTTTACACCTTTGGCAGTAAATTTGCATTTGAAATTTTTGGGAAACTGGGCTGTTTATTCATGGTTGGAAATGAGATGCACCTAAAATGTTTTGCGTTAGGGGGATAATGCTAATTGTATGGACACAATTAGACCCTGTGTATACAGGAACCATAATTCCTAGGCAACAGACTTAGAAGTGGGAACCCTAGTAGACCCTGATGAGGGTAAAAGTCCAGTAAGCATGAGAGGCCTCGAGGATACCATGTGTCGTGAGTTATGAGACTTACTTGAAGAGAGCACTAACATGTGAATCCGATGCCGAGAAACTTATTTCCTACCTATTATGAGTTCGAAACTATGTGATTCTGAATATTCAAGTGCAAGAGTTTAAACAAGTGAACGGGCTTTTATTAAATCAAAAACTGATCTTCTCTATGTAGAATGACTTTTAGTAGGGCTCAACTTGGTTTAAATAAGAGTTTTCACACCTTTTTGGTTGTCATTTTCACGTCTATGCTAAAAGAGTTCACGGCGGTCCCAAATGAACCACTTTGATGTTAATTGTTCACTTAAAAGCTGAATAGGCTACCCTCTTCCGATTCTTGGGCCATATTAAAGTTTAGCTAGTTGTTTTTTTATCATGAATGTTTAGTATGACATATTAAGTGAGAATTTAGTGTGATAGCTACATATTATATTGTACGCAACTGTTTTTGTTTTTAGGATTGTGGATTACCCACTGAGCCTATGGTAGCCAATCCAGTCTTTATTTCCCTTTTGCCCCCAGGTTTTTGAAATGACATGTAGAAGTCCTTGGTTCATGTAGATCGAGTTGGAATCTCCCTTTTTCTTTGAAAAGGGGTCATAAGTATGTATAACTAGATTCATGATCTTAATGATGTGATGTGATGTATTCGTACATTTTAAGCATATGAAAGTTAAATCCATTAACTTATGCATTGCATATTGACTAGTGGTACCTATCATGGCGTTGAGTTTTGTTTTCGGGATGTAAACCCCAATGCTCCAAATATGTGATCCGTCAAGCTGTACCTATCATTTCTTCCTTTCATTTAGTTTCATAGTTTGTATACTTTGAGTGGGTAATTGGCAAAGTTATGGTCTTCGACTTGCAGCCGTCAAGCTTGTTGGGTATACCCTTCATGTTTTATGGTTACAAGTACCTAATATAAAGCTATAAGCCTTAGCTATGATCAGTTTTTAGGTGGAAGTCTATCCATTTTGCTGCAAAGTTTAGAAAGTCACGAAGATCACTAGGCCTAAGGGGTAGGGCTCCTATAGACGGTATCAGAGCAGGGTTTCCCAACCACTAGTCGCGATCTAAATCTTGCATTTCCTATGTTTTGAAAACCTCACTAGATGGTACCTTTCTATTGTAAATTCTAAATCTTTTAAGGATTCGAATGAGATTTTTTATATTCACGCAAGTATGTTTAAGTGATAGTGATAGGGTTCTACTGACCATTACATAAGTAGTATCCTCGTCGTTCTGTACTATTATCATTGTTGTCTGTATATTGTTATCATTGTGTTTTCTTAATGGTCAGTGCCAGCTACATGATGTATTTCATGCTTTTCTTCATGTAACTGCTATTAATGCCGAGTTGATTATGTGTCATGCCTTTTGTGTGATGTCCTTCTACTCTCGCGAGGGGGACTAGCAACATTTTTGTTAAATTAAACCCTAACACACCTAGAAGGAAAAAGGAATGAAGAACTTGATAGATTTAAGGATTGTTACACCACGCATTGTCACCTACTGGGGAGAATGATCCATACATTATTCGTGCTTTCCGAAGTACTAATGCAAAGTCAGAAGCCAATACTTCCCAAAAGTGAACCTCCCTTTTGTGCTGTGAGCCCTTAAAGTTCTTGCAACCCCCAATGGCATGGATGTGTCCTATAGACTACCTAGGCATACTTTTGACCATATGTTGTAAACTGGTGTTCGCTTTTGCCTAAACGCCCCTAGATATCTTCCTGTGTGATAATACTGTGTTTTAGAACAAAAATATGACATCATGCACTATATAAAGCTCATAAAAGCTTATATGGTTTCTTGTATTCGCTCGAAAGCCACCATTCATGTGTTGTACAAATAAAGTGCTATGTGGGTTAGGAACATGTTGCTTATGTACCTTTACTGTAATTGCCCATAGATGGAAACGGTTGTATTACTTGGCTACATAATAGGGTCGTTGATGAGCCAATATTTGAACTATATGACCCCTAACGTGCCTTGTTATAGCATCAGTGGTCATTTGCTCATGCTCTTAATAACTGCACCTTGTGATCATAGAACTTGCATTGCACGTTTTAGCTTGTGTGCATTTCATGTGTGATCAGGTGACGTGCAAGTATTTTCATGCATATAACTAGATAGACCTGTCAAATGGGTTATCAGGTTTGGGTATGGGATGGGTTAAGTTAGGGTGATGTCATGTTTTGGGCCAAGCAATATTTCAGGTTGGTTCAGTTTGGGTCGAATGAACTACGGTTCAGGTCGATTTCAGATCACCCTATTTTTGTTCTAATAAGCTTGTCATGAAAAAAATAAGCAACTTGGTCGAAAATTTCGGGTCAGGTATGGATCGGTTTAGGTCAATTCGGGTTTCGAGTTCACTTTCGACTTATTTTGGATGTCGGGTCGAGTATGAATGTAGGTCGTTCGGTTCGCGTTTCAGTTCTCGGATAAGTTTTTCCAGGTCTATAACTAGGGTCTTAATCCTATTACTTTATTAATGACTTGTGTAACACAAATGTTGTCACGTCTATTCACAATGCCTCAATGATGTGACTCAGCTGTTTTGTATCGCTTGCCTCCTGTTATTACTTTGTGTGCGCGAAATAGTTTG
The DNA here is from genome assembly GCA_017589665.1 of Selenicereus undatus. NCBI lineage: Eukaryota > Viridiplantae > Streptophyta > Magnoliopsida > Caryophyllales > Cactaceae > Selenicereus > Selenicereus undatus. The sequence goes on along the minus strand of JACYFF010010365.1, from coordinate 87,481,851 downwards.
TAAATGACCCATGCCCTAGAATGATAGCTTTGTGTAATGTCTAAAACATGGTGTTATTTTATTTGGCTATCTTTATGATTTACTTATGTTTAGTTTCATATGGAGGTCACAAGATTGAGCTCTAACTTTCATAAAAGATAAGAAAGGATCAATACTTTTCTTAGTAGCTATGTTTACTATCACCATAGTTAATGTCCATGTCGTTGCTTGGCTATGGTTATGTAATGGTATTACTACTTTGGGTACTTCCTTATCGATTCTATATGTTGTTCCCATATGTTGCTACATGTTGTCTTATGAATACATGTGTTGTCACTATAGTTTTGATTGTTTGCATCAGCTCATATTGATGCATGGGGCAAATAATTGTTATTTTAGCTCCTTAGATATAAGATTAGAAGTTAATGTTCGCTTTTAAATGAGGTTTGATATGGTTATACAAGCCAACTCATTTGCCACTCTTTTTAGGTGATTTGCCTCGCCGCCATTGATGGAGTGAGTAAATGCCCAAAGAGGGTTGGTGAGAAGGAGTCTAGATGCTATAAAAGCCTTGTTTTGTATTTAAAAAGTCATATTTAGTTATGAACTGGCATTTAGATTGTCCCCTTGATTCTCGCATAAGTTATGCCATGTGTTTGTAAATTTCAGGTTTTATTGATATCTTAGGCATTCAAGTTTCGAAGACAACACTTTTATAAGGGGAAAGTAGCGTTATAGCAGGGAAAAATTGACCTATTTTTGAATTAAATGGTCTAATTAGCTGTATTAGATTAATTATGTGTGCTAATTGAATGAAGTACTTAAAATGATTTGATTTTAAGATCTCCTCTATGGTTTTATTACTGTTTACTTGAGTATAAGCATCGGTCAATATTAAGCCAAGAGTTACAGCACACCACCTAAAGCCATCTGGAGCCTTAGCCTTCTCTCTCTTTAAATGGTTTGAAAAAAAGAGTACAGGGGGTCAAGGCCTTCTCTTTCATGCGAAAGTGGGGTATGACACCTCTACCTTTCTTCATTCTGCTCCTCAACCTTGAGAGAGAGAGAGAGAGGAGGGGGGGGGGAAATGGTGGCGGCTGTGGCAGAGGCCCGTTGTCACTGCGAGGAGGTGAATGGGGTGGCCATGAGGCTTGCACATACAGACAACGAGGTGAGGGGTGACAGGTGAAATCCTAACTTGTCCCCACCACAGCTTGACACCAACACCACGACTCCAGGATTAGTGGTTAGCTAGGCCAAGGAAAGGATGAGGAAGTGTCACAGAATCGCAGCAAAGCAAGGAGGAGGTCGAGACAACACTGAGAAGACGAAGGGAAATTTGAATCTAGCCAAAATCGCCCAATTAACCCTAAACTTGAGATGATTAGCTTGGAATCGAGGTGGGCAGCTCCCCATAACCAATATTATTAATTTTGATATGATTTTTAGCTTAACTATGGATGATTTTTGTGGAATTATTTAGTGAAGATGTTGTGAGTTATGCAAATTTGGAAGAAAGACTGAGTGAGTAATTGAGATGTTTGAGTTCTCTGGATGTGAATTTGAGGTGTGCTTTGGGATGATGCTGTGAGGAGGGCGACTGACGGCATTGAGTGAGTATGTGATATGTGATAGTTTGTGCCGTGAATGTCAGTTTCATGCTTAATATGTGATAGTTAGTGAAGTCACGGCAAGGACTATGTTGGCCCGCTAGAACAAACCCTCAAGTGTAGAGGATGTACATACACATAAATCATGTTGTTGTTTTTCTATTTGAGGGTAGTAGCTTGTCACAGTTCCATTTATCCTCGTTTGCTGATTTGTATGCCTAAATTGTGTGGATTCCTAGAGGAAAATAGTGGTTTGATGGTTCTAGTAAACTCTAAAACGGTATATTGCATTGTTGAGAATTTAGCAAAACCCGAACCTAAGCCCAGTAGCACGTTAAATATTTTCTTATGCTTGGGTATTCTCTATATTTGCTGAAAAATTGAAAGGAACCAGGGGAACCTAAATAGAACTTGAAACCTGGGGCCTGGATTAACTTGCATTGAATTTGCTGAAACTAAACAAAACTGAAATAAAATCGAACTGAGTTGGATTAGAATTGAGAGCTGAACCAAACTTGAGTTGTACCCATTGTTCTCCCATGTTCCCCCTTTTAATTAGTGCTTGATGTAAGATGTTGCTAAGTTTGGAATGTAAACTCTGAACCTGCAAATTATTCAGAGTGTGTATACTTATCGCCGTTAAGGTTAAGTGAGACATTTGTGCATGTGCTGTGTGCTAAGTTGCAATGAGCTTGGCTGTTACAAAGCTGTTAAGTGCTTAAATAAACCCCTTTTTTTTAATGAATTTTGAATCATGAAGTCCTTCGAATAATACTTTCCCCTGTTTTGCCCTAAAATATGCTCAATCCATGTAAATAAGTATTTAATTTGCTGATTGCACCATATTATTGAATATCAAGATCCCTGAGTTACTTTGTGACAAGAGAGTCATATGTTTTACTAAATCACATCAATTACAGTTTTTGGGATTGATAACTGGGCCATGTTCTTTTCAATGTTAACCTATCATATGTATTTTTTGCAAAATGCTAGGCAATGATAGGGTTGATTTAGCAAAACTTGAAGTCCTTGTACATGTCTAGAGTGAGTTATATTTAAATGTTTTGGGCTCTTTTATAACTTAAATTACTGCTACTACTTCATGCAATCACGTTTAGGGTTGTTGGACATAACATGGACTGTTTCTACAGTTTTGGCAGCAAATTTGCATTTGAAATGTTTGAGCAAGTGAGATGTTTATTCATGATTGTAAATTAGATGGACCTGAAATGTTTGGGGCTAGGAGAATAGTGCTAATTGTATGTACAAAGTTTAGGGAGTACACCTGGTATACGGGAAACCTAATTCCTAGGGAGTAGACCTAGAAGTCAGAACCCTAGTAGACCCTGATGGGAGTAAAAGTCCAGTGACCGTAAGAGGTCCTGAGGATACTATGAGTCATGAGTTTGAGACTTACTTGAAGAGAGAACTAATATGTGAATCTAATACCGAGAAAGTAATTTCTTACCTATTATGAGCTAAAAATATTTGTTTCTGAATTATGCTAGCGCAAGAGTTTGAAAAAGTGAAAGGACTTTTATTGAATCAAAAATGACCTTCTCTATGTGAACCAGTTTTATAAGGGCTCGACTTGGTTTAAATACGAGTTTTCACACCTTTTCGGTTGTTATTTTCACGTCCATGCTAAAGGAGTTCATGGCGATCACAAATGAACCCCTTTGATGTAAAATGTTCCCTAAAGAGCCAAAGGGCCTACCTTCTTCTCGTCTGTATGTCATATTAAACGTCAGCTAGTTGTTTTTTTATTGTGAATCTTTAATATGTTGTATTAAGTAAGAATTCAATACTAAAAATTTCGATTATTCCGACGAAAAATGCCGACCGAAAAAGAGACCGTCGCACAGGTCGACTGATATGGCGACGGGAAGACCGGAAAATCACACATAGCAGGAGGATGTTCCGACGGAATTCCAATCGGTCGGAATTTCCGACGGATCCTGGCAATTCCGTCGAAGTTCCGATGGATGTCCGACGGAATATTCCGTCAACTTTGACCAGATCTGGATTGAAAATTTTCAAAAAAATTTTATTACAAAAAATATATCCGACAGAATATTCCGTCGGAACACTGTGTCCGATGGAATATTCCATTGGACCCCTTTTAAAGCCCAACCTCGAAACATTTCTTCATTTCGTTCGGGCGTTTGGGTTTCGATTTGGAGAGAGAGAGAGAGAGAGAGAGAGCGAGCCGACCGCCAAGCACCGGTGCAACACTGCCGCCTTCCGACTCCGGTCGCCGCCGCCGCCATCGGTCAGCCTCATCTTCCACTGCCATTTGTGACCCTTTTCTTCTTGTAATTTAAAGTGAGAAATTTTAGTTTAGTTTACGGTAGATTTTTTGATAGATTTGAGAAATTTGAGCTAGAATTTAACAATTATGTGATAATTTGTGGTGGTTGTAGAAATTTTATTGAGTCATTTGTTGATTTTGGGTTTTCAATTTGGTTGTGTATGTTGATGTGAATGTGAAAGTAATTATTAAGTATTATTAGTAATTGTTGGGTGCTGCAAAAATTGAATTGAATGTTATTTTTTGTAATTTATGATTTGTAATTTTGAATTTGCAAGTATATAGAATTTATTATTGAAAATTAAAATTTGATGTGAATAACTAGTAGATTTTGTGATAGTTACAATTAGTAGTGAATATTTAGAAAAATTAGTATACTATTATGTAATAAATGCTGAAATGTGAGATGTTGTGACATATGATTTGGATAATATATGTGCTTTTTCTACAAATTTTAATTGGGTTGTTCAAGTTGCCCAATTTTTTTTTGCAAAAATTTAGAAGAATTCCGACGGATTTAGGGATGAAAAGTCGGATACAACGACGGAATTCCGACGGTTTTCGACGGAATGCCGACGGAATTCTGAAGGTTTTCGATGGAACTCTAACGGAATAAAATTTTCAGCAAAAATTTCTTCCAAAACCAGGAAGCATTCGACGGACGCATTCCGTCGGCTCCATTGAGTTCCGTCGGGCGTCCGTCGGTACAGGAGTCTGACGGAACTCTCTGTGCATGGGAACAGTTCTGATGGACGGATAAATTCCGTCAGAACCCCTTACCGACCTTGATTATTCCGACAACCATCATCGGTCGTACAATCCGTCGAAAAATTAATTTTCCGACCGAAAAAGTCACTTTTTCGATCGGAAATTCCGTCGGAATAAACAGATTTTTTATTAGTGATTTAGTGTGATTGCTATTTATTGTATTATATGTAACTATTTTGGTTTGTAGGATTGTGGATTATCCACTGAGCATGTGGCAGCTCACCCCCTATCTGTTTTCCTTTTACCTCAAGTTCTTGAAATGTCAGGTAAAAGTCCTCGATTCATGTAAATCGAGGCAGAGCCTCCCTTTTCCTTTGAACGGGGTCATAAGTATGTACACTTGGATTCATGATTTTAATGATGTAATGTGTTGTATTCATAGGTTCTTTATCATATGTAAGTTAAATAGACTCATGTATGTCCACTTGGATTCATGATCTTAATGATGTAATGTTGTGTAAACCTTGATGCTCCGAATATGTGATCCATCGAGCTATACCTACCATTTCTTCCTTCCATTTAGTTTCTTAGGTTGTGTACTCCATGTGTGTAACTAGCAGAGTTGCGGTATCAGGATTACAACCACCGATCTTGTTGGATGTACCGTTTATGTTTTCATGGTTACAGATACCAAATGTAAGGCTATAAGCCTAAGTAGTTGTCAATTTTTAGGCGGAACTCTATCCATTTCACTCCAAAATTTAGGAAATGAGTAACATCACCAACCCTAGGAGGTAGGGGTGTGACAACCTCAGCCCAAAAATCACGACGATTCCATAAAGTAATATCAGAGAGCGTACAATGAGCTCTCTCAAGTAGAATCTGATTGAAACGTTTCTCGACCTCATTTGGTTGAGGCTTCCCAATTAAAGTCTTGTATCTAGCAATACCATGAACAACACAGAGCTCATTGAAATCGGGCTCACAAAACTGAAGGCCATTTTCAGTCCTAAGCTTCTTAATCTTCCTACCAGTCTAGTTGTCAACAAGGGCTTTGAATTTCTTAAGCATAGAAAATGCTTCATTTTTATGCCTCAAAAAATAGATCGGACTATACAAGAGAAATCATCCACAAAAGTCAACATGTATTGTTTTCTTCCAAATGAAGGAACTCTAGGGGTCTCCACAAATTGGAATGAATATAACCTAGGATGCCTTTGGTACAGTGCTATGCAACAGAAAAGCTGACTCTCTTGCTTGCCAAAGGCACAATGATCACAAAAGTCAAGCTTACTCGTGCATTTGCTACCAAGAAGACCTCTCTTGCCTAGGACGGTTTCGCTTTTCGTACCCATGTGACCCAAGCAAGCATGCCATAATAGAGTGAGATCTACATGGGATGAGGAAGAAGCGACAACAACAGAACCTGTTACAGTAGAACCTTGATGAAAGTAGAGACTACTATGCCTCACACCTTTTATAAGAACCAGTGCACCATTGGAAACCTTCAAAAACTCCATTTTCAACTAAACACCTGCATCCATTAGACACAAGCTAAGAGTACTAAGTTAAATAAGATTCTGACGAATATTTGTTAAGGTCCTCATAATGCCATCATGGGTTTTGATTGGAACGGTGCCAATACTAACCACATCACATTAAGCACCATTGCCCATAAGCACAACACCTGAATCCACTAGCTCATATAGAGAAAACTAGTCCATATGAGGACACATATAATAGGTGCAGCTAGAATGCAAAACCCTCTTAGTAGCAAATCTCTTATTAGAGGTGGTAAAACACAACACAGCACCATCAGACTCAGAATCAACCACAGAAGCTTCAGCGGATTTTTGAGGTTGTTTGTTCTCCTCATCTTTCTTTTTTTTTTATATTTTTATCTATAACACTCAGCAACTAAGAGCCATGACTTCCTATAATACTTGCAAAATTTGTTGGATTTACATTCCCTAGACTTTGAATGGGAATTTCTCCTATTTGTGTAATCTCTTTCAAATGTTCTTCCTCTTATAGACAAACCCTCAGCTTTTTCATTAGAAGCACTTGAAGGTTAAATTTTTCTTTGGACAATAGACTAGCTTTAACATCCTCAAAAGATTAACTATCATTGCTACTATATATCAAGATTTCCTTGAAACACTTTTAAGAAGGGGACAACGAGACTAACAACAAAATAGCTTTGTCTTCATCCTCAATTTTCACATGCATACCTTCTAAATCAATGATAACGGAATTAAGTTCATCAAGATAATTTTGAATAAGAGTACCTTCGGCCATAAAAAAGAACATATAGAAATGTTCTTCGAGACAAATTTCGTTTGAGGGACTCTTAGTCATGTATGGAGCCTCCACTGCAAGCCAAAGTTTTGCAGTAGTGTTCTTGTCAAGGAATTCATGAAGGACATGTGGTGCCAGACATAATTAGATGATTCACATTGCATTCTCATCTAACTCCTCCAATTGTTCATCGCCATGTAGGCGGGCCTCTTATCATTCCCACTAAGGGCCTCTTCAATTCATTTATGAGTGAGAACAACCATCATTTAGACTCGCCAAGCATTAAAACTCATCTTGGCATCAAACTCCTTGATGGTTGCCATTCCTGATCGACACTCTAATATCATTTGTTAGAATCAATTTTGATAGAATTAGATGCAACTAGGAATCACAGAATAAGAAATAAAGCAAGATAAATTAAAAACAAACCAAAACACCAAAATTTACGTGGAAAACACAAATTGGGAAAAAACACGGCTAACGATGATCCAAAAATCCACTATGAGATGGGAAAGTACAAAATTGATCTTAAAGCAGCTTGCCTGAGAAAGAGACCAACACAAGTGATTACAACTTCACTCAAAATACCTTATAAATCTAAGAAAAATAGTGGAATAATTTTGGTGTGGAAGAATGATCGGGATGTTGATTCTTGACGGAAATTGATGTCCTTAATATATTGCAGCAGCTCTCTTCTTTAATAATGCCAAGCAAATCCACGAATGAATTGAAAAATCAGCAAAAAGGGAAGTTACATGAGCAGCAATGGCATCCCAAAAGAGAGGCCTACCACAGACCATCGTATAGCCCATGGTCCCTCCATGGACCTCACGGGTAGAAATCTACTAGACAAGGCATTGAACAATGCTGAGGTCAGCTCTAGTCAAACGCAGAACTAGGCGAGCTGGGCCATGTGACACTATTAAAGAAATGGCCTGAAGAAATCAACATATGCTAAACCTTCATGGCCCAATCGCACAAAGTCAATGCAACTTTTCACCATGGACTATGATTTTTCAGGGCCTAGCTTGTACCCACATGAGAAACAAATTGAGGATCATGATTCCATGAATTTGTGCCCATTAAAATAATAACTCACACATATGGATTTTGGGCCACTTCACCCAACAAAACTCACTTAAGGTCTAAATTAACTAAACCTATTGTGGGTGCCCTAATAACCAGCGTTGATTCACTATGCCTTTTATCCTTATCATTTTTGCTGTTGTATTGCAGTCAATTCATAGTTACATTTTCAAATCTTGAATCTTGTAGGTAAACATCACATTGTCCACCAAAGTTTTCTTTGTTCTGTTTTTCCTATGCTTTCTTTGAAACCTAAGGTGTAAGAATTTAATTCATATCGTCTTTTTGTGGGCTAGTAATTCTTGGTTTTGATATTTGTGCTACAATATAGTTTGGGTTCAAGTTTTTCTCTTTAAATTCTTGAATTCATTCTTGAAATATTTGTCATAGTTTGCGTAGTTTTCCTCTGTTGTTTCCTCATAATTAAGGTTAAAACTTATAACCTATTGTTATTCCCTATAAAATATAAATAATATTGTAAATCTCTTGGCAATACAATCTATAACGATGATAATAAAAAATCGTAACTAATTGACATTATTCATTAAAATATTCCACAGTGTTAGAACCAAAAATTTGACGACAATAAATTAGAATAAAATATGATGATAATGTTGCAAGTGATAGGAAGAAAAAGAAAAAGAAAAGTCTAGAGATAGATGTTAAGATTGGTGAAGGAGTATAACAAGTGATTATTTGATGATATTGTATTAGAATAAAATCTGATGATAATCTTGTAAGTGGCTGCAAAAACAAAAAAAGAAAATCTGGAGAGAGATGTGAAGATTGGTAAAGAAGCATGACAAACAACCGTTTTATTGATACGAATGAGTGTGATAAGAGAAACGTGATACTGTGACTATTAGGCCCTGTTTGGTGAGGAAAACAAGAATATAACTTGACACATGAGGGTTCAAGTTCCTTTCTTTATTGTTTGGCAAGTGTTTTAAAGAAAAGTAACTTGATACCCTAGTGTTCAAGTTCCCCCCTCCAATTCTCAGGAACTTGAACCCTCCTATTTATGAGGTATCAAGTTCCAACCCCTATAGATTAGTTTTATTTTAACAAAAAAGGAAAAACATTAATAATTTCCAGGCATTGTCATGGAGCTCCAATATGCTTCTTCTTCCCCATTTTCATTCCCCTCTCATTCATACAAACCCTACAAAAAATTCATTGAGCCACCACTGACCGTCAGTCGCTGCCCTCCGCTGCCTGGTTGTCATTGTTCCACCGTCACCCCTCCTGTCACCGGTCAACATGCACGTTGCCGCTCCTACCGGTTCTCGTCGTGTGCGTCGAACTGCTGGTAACCCAATGCCTTTTGTTCTTCGTTTTTTTTGTTTTTTCCTTCAATTCGTTAATTAGCCATGGATTAGATCATTGTTGTAGATGCTCAATTAGTGTTCATGCATTTCGATTTATGGTTGCAGATCTCGAATTATCCTCTTCTTCACTTTTTTTGATTTTTTTTGGTCGAATTTTTTGTGTGGAGTGCTCGAATTTTGTTGAAAAATAAGTGAATATAGTGAGAATATGCTGAAATTAATATTTTGGAATATGGTTTAGAGTGGCTTAGATTTTACAATTTTTTGTTTATTTCTAGTTCAAGATCCCTCTTGTCATGAAAGAATTTTTTTATTGGAGTGCTCAAATTCTTTATTGACATTGGGTGATGATCTTGTTGTTAGATAGAAGGGGGGTTGATGGATATTGGTAAGAATAATGTTAATTGTACGCCCATGTCGCATGTTTGAGTATTAAAGACCAGTACCTAAGGTGAATTAGAAAAGTATGAGTGGCATATTTTTGAGAGAACATTTCTAACTTGTTTTTTTTCCCATTTCGTATTAACTAATAAGTTCATTTATTTGGTTTGAAATCATTTTTAAAATTCAAACATGTGCACTTTTTGATTTTACATGCTAGTTTGTGGTATGTAATAGTAATCATTAATTTGGTAATGAATTACCAAAATGATTTCAATAGAATATGGCTCCTTCTCATCAATTGTTGCTTGTGAGGAAGAGGAAGAAAATGTAATTGCAATTGATCGTCACAATATGCTTATTATAAATGCTGTACTTTTGGTGATATTGATGTGCTTGATAATGGCTACTATTATTCATGAAACGTAAAAAGTGAAACTGTCCTACAGAGAAAAGAAGCGTCTTAGATTAGTGAACTTGAATAAGTTAATTAGAGATAGTGACGCCACTTGTAAAAGCAAGCTTTGCATGAACATGCCTACTTTTAATATCTTGTGTGAAATGGTTAGGGATATTGGGGGTTTAACCGGTACTATATATATGTCATTGGAAGAGATTGTTGTCATGTTTTTGTATACATTGGCTCATCAGTTCAAAAATCGGACATTAGGAAATTGTTTTTATTGAAGTAGAGGAAGTGTGAGTAGAAACTTCCATCGTTGTCTTCTAACAGTTTTGAAGTTGCATACACACTTGCTTAAGAAGCCTATGCCTATATCAAAAGATTGTGGATATAGTAGATGGAAATGTTTTAAGGCAATGCAATTTTTATGTTTAATTCCTAATAAACCTAAATACACCATATGTCTAAAATGTTGTTTATCTATGTTGTCTTGTAGAATTGCATAGGCACATTTGATGATACAAACATTAATGCTCATGTACCTGTTGAGGATAGACCAGGCTGACGGATCAGGAAGGACATTCTTGCTATGAATGTGTTAGGCACATGTACACCTAATATGGAGTTCACCTATGTGTTGCTGGGTTGGGAAGGATCTACACATGATGGTTGTGTTTTTTGATGTGCACTTTCTAGGCCTAATGGTTTAAAAGCTCCTTAAGGTAACAATTAAGATAGATACATATCTAGTGATCGTAACATTCTCATGATAATAAATAAATCTTTTTTTCCATACCTGTCAAGGTGCATATTATTTGGTAGATGCTAGATATACTAATTTTGAGGGATTCCTGACATCATATAAAGGTCATCGATATCACTTGCAAGAGTGGGGCGATCGAGCACCTGTAAGTGCAGAAGAGTACTTCAATATGAAACATTCTAAAGCGAGAAATGTAATAGATCAATGCTTTGGAATATTAAAAGGAAGACTCGGAATTCTTAGATCCCCTTTGTGCTTTCCTATACGTACTCAAGGTCGTATAGTTTTAACAGGTGCTCTATTACATAACTTGCTTTGAAAATATATGCCAACGAAAGACAAGGTGGTGTTTGAGGATGAAGATGAGGAAGAAGCTGGTGATGATGATGATGACACTGATGATGAAGCTGAGTATGTTACTCACATTGAAACATCTGATGCTTGGATGGCTTTTCGGAGTTACTTGCCCCAAACTTTGTTTAATAATTGGCGAGTTAGGTCAAATAGGAATAGAGAATGTATTACAACTAATTAGGGAGGACAATGACCTGTCCAATGAAAAAGCGACACGAGGCTCCGTCCAAGTCAACATGGAGCCCTGGTTGACCACATGCTTCTAGAAAGAGGTTGAGGGGGTATAATGGTAATTTGACCTCTTAATAGGGAAATTACTCCCTACCCTTGAGGGCCAACTCCAAGGCTATAAATACCCCAACTTTCCCCATTTAGGGGGATTTTTTGGGCTCTCATAATTTGCTTTTCACTTTGGACAAACTCTCTCTCTCTCTTTGTCTAACTCTCACTCTACTCTTTGCTCTCAGAACTTACTTCTCAAATTCTTCCTGAGACTGACTTGAGCATCGGTGGGGCCATCCTTAAGAGAAATGCCCAAGATCGACCTTCTTGCATTTCATTGAAGGAGGACACGCCCGTATGGTCGATCGATTGACATGTCAGCCACGCTTAAGTTTGCGCGTCACCACCTCTCGAGTAAGTTTCATTCCGAAACATATTGGTGCCGTCTGTGGGACACATCGGCAAGATGGTTGGCACTCGATCGAAAGCATCAACACAATGAGACAACGGCAAGTGTGCGGCAGTAGAAGAACTCCTAAGGGGACATGGTGCCTCCCCGGTACAAAGCACCAGAGAGAATTCGGTGGATCAACCCCTCGCTTAGCAGTTTGTCACAACAAAACAATTGGTAGAGGCACTGAGGCAAGTCCAGGAGGTAGTGACCCGTGGGGTGAGTGAGAAGATGAAGGCACTCGAACATCAGTCGGAACCTATATGGGGATTTGAGTATGAGCCAACGCCAGGATACACCCCCTCGTATCAGCGAGCTCAAAGCCGACACCCTCAAAGGGATGCAAATGCCTTATAGGGTGGAGATGCCCGAAGAATCATTGAAGCCAAAAAGGCCATATGAAAACCTCAAAATAGCGTCACTCCCTCCCACTCCGTTATGACTCCCTACGCATTCGAGGGTCAAGGAGCCGAGTGGTACGAGGAACAAGATGAGTCCTCTCGCCCTTGTTACTCGGAAGCGGGAGCTTTCGAGGAAAGGATTTCGTTGTCGCTTAAACCCGTGGGAAGGACCCTGACGAGAACTCGGTACCCCGAAGCACCCGCCTCCGAATGGCCAGTGCCAAGAGGGGGATAGACGCAAGGGGTATTATCCAAGCACCAGGGATCACCTTCGGTCATGGAGTTGGGCCATCCGGGGCCATTCACGCTTCAAATTGGGAGCTCCTCGGAGAAAGGATGCTTGCCCTCTTTCTCAACACCCTTTAGTAGGGCAATTCTAGAGGCTTCACACCCCAAAATGGTCAGAATGCTAACAATTGATCCCTTTGACGGGACTACCGACCCTGCCGACCATTTAGATGTCTATAAGGCACACATGTACATCCAGGATATCGAAGACGCAACCTGTTGTCGCTACTTCCTAGCCACGTTGAAAGGAATTGCATAGAAATGGTTCAATGGACTCCCCGATGGGAGCATTACCTGATTTTACCAGCTGGGCAAGTTGTTCAGTGCTCACTTTGTAGCAAGCAAAAGGGAGCAAAAGACTAGCATTCATCTTACTAAGATTCGGCAAGCTAGAGAAGAAGACTTGAAGGACAATGTGATGAGATTCAACTGTGAAGCTGTCCTAATCCTAGACTTATAGGATGGGGTGTCGTATATAACTTTTCTCAACGGGCTGCTCCCTGGAAGGTTCAAGTTCTCCCTAGCTGAGAGCAAGGTGGCGACATTAGCCGAAGCTCTGCGGAGGGCCCAAGACTTCATACGAGCTACTGAGATATGTATAGGAGATGATTTTGTTCGGCCTAACAATCAAAAAAGGGGAGGGGAAGATAAGGGTTCCCCCGTAGCCAAGCGTCCTTGGAAGGATGACGAGAGAATAAGGCGTTTCCACACGACGCCCGTAATATTGTCATGGAGATTAAGGGCAGCACTATGCTAAGGCGCCTAAAGCCCATTCACATCCCACTGAAATTCAGGAATAAGAACAAGTATTGCGAGTACCATGAGGATCACGAGCATACGACTGCTGAGTGTTGTGTACTCAAAAAAGCCCTCCATGAGCTGGCTGACCAAGGACAGCTCAACCACTTCCTGAAAAAAGGAGATGGGGATCACAACCGACACAACCCAGAGGAAAAGAAAGACAATGATGCTAATCATAACATACAGATCATTGCCACCATCATTTGGGGGATCGACGGAAGTAGTTGAGTGCGAGATACCGAAAAGCTTGATCCAAAAGCTCAGTCAGGTCATGACCACTAAGGAACTGAAACCACTTGTGGGACCAACCATGGCCATTGGTCCAGAGGACATGCATCCCTTGTAAACCCCTCACAACGATGCTTTGGTAATACAACTCAAGGGTAGCAACCGCTATAGCTTGCCGAATACTTGTGGATACCGACAATTCGGTTGATAACGTCACTTTAGAGTGCTTGAAGAAGTTGCAGTACACAATGAAAACAAGCAAAAACAACAATAAAAGTATCTATGCGAAGCAAGGATACACATCAAACAAGGGTGTATGCATATGTTACAAGCAAATGGAAACCAAACTGGACTCTCAAACCCTTCTGCTCGACGGCAACAGATAAGGGCCAGTCGATAATGTGATTTTAATGTCACAAAGCTAAGCCGAGCTCCCTTTCGAGCTAAGAAGTGCTTTCCTTTTCCTTTAGAATGAGCCGCTTCCGCCTTGGGGCGGCACCCGACACTTTATCCGAGGAGATAACATCTTTTTCCTTGGAAAGATGAAGGGCAAATGCCGAGGAACATGAATTTTCCACACTCTCGCAGCCAACCAGGGTAGTAATGCTGGCATGTCGCCGGTAGCATCGAACAAGTCAATCACCGTTGATGTCCAACGAAATCTTGAAACTCTCATAGCAGAACCTCTCTAAGGCCTCGGCCAGGTCTTAGGCCACACGGGGAGGTACGATACTGAAACAGATTGCCTCTTGAAGGATGGAAGCATAGAAGGAAAACTACATTATCTGAGGAATCCTGGCATCATACGCATAGGGCTTAACTTCAGCTTTCGCAAAGTAAGGGCAGAGCGATGACCAATGTGGTGGAAAAGGTCTGGCGAAGGTATCGGGGGACTCTGCGCGAAGTTTCCCAAAATCAAACCATGATAAGAGGAGCTGAGCATCCTCTTCGCTGCCAGGGAAGGGGAATCGCTGGTTCGGCATTTTTGGATCTGTCAATGAGTAGGGCCTCGAGGGAAGGCAGTGAACATATTTGTAGCTCTTTGAGAGAAAGGATAACGACAATTCACATCTAATCTGAACACCTCAGGAAGCGTTCCGTTAAGATGTGAGGGGCTAAATGATTAGGGTGGATAATGACACGTCCAATGAGGAAATGACAAGCGGCGCCGTCCAAATCAACATAGAGCCCTAGTTGGCCGCATGCTTCTAGAAAGAGGTTGAGGGAGGTATAATGGTAATTTGACCTCTTAATAAGGAAATTATTCCCTACCCTTGAGGGCCAACCCCAAGGTTATAAATACCCCAACTTTCCCCATTTGGGGGGATTTTTTGGGCTCTCGTAATTTACTTTTCACTTTGGACAAACTCTCTTTCTCTCTCTTTAATCTTTGCTCTCAAAACGTACTTCTCAAATTCTTCATGAGACTCACTTGAGCGTCTGAGGGGCCTTCCTCAAGAGAAACGCCCGAGGTTGACCTTCTTGCAAATCATTGAAGGATGACACATTCATACGTTCGATCGATTGACACATCAGCCACGCTTAAGTCCGGGTGTCACCACCCCTCAAGTAAGTTTCATTCCAAAACAACAACTATTTGTGTTGAACTTATGGTGTTATGATGTATGCTATTCTAAACTATGATGCATGATGTTTTAAATTGTGGTGTCCTTATTTAAATTATGGTGTCTTTGTTTCAACTATGGTGCATTTGTTCCAACTATAGTGCATTTGTTCCAACAATGTTATGCTTATTTTATGTGTTTTATACGTGGTTTAATGTGAGAGAGGATGGAACAAAGTCAAAATTCTCAAGGTGGTAGTAGGATGGACGTAAGTCAAAGTTCTCAAATTGGAAAAGGGAAAAACAAGCGATTTTGGACTAAGGAATAAGAGTGGGCTCTTGTCCATGGATTATTAGAGTTGAGTGCCGATCCTCAATGGAAGGCGGAGGGGAACTTCAAAGTGGGTATTTGGTAAAGTTAGAGGAAAGGATGAATGCAAAGTGTCCTAGAAGTGGTTTAAAAGCATACCCTCATATTGACTCAAAGACCAAATGGTTTAGAGAAAAGTATGATGTGTTGGTGGAGATGTTTCGTACATCTCGATTCACTTGGGATGACACTACCAAAATGACCAAGTGTGAAACACAATCTTATGATGATTTTTATAAGGTAAACTTGCTAATAATTTTCAACTTTGCGTTTATTGTTATCTTTAATTTGTTGTTATTTTTAAAATGTTGTTTAATATTGCAGAATTATAAACATGCAAAAGAAATTTGGGGTGTTCCTTTTTCCTTTCTTGATGAGTTAGGGAAATTTTTAGCACTCATAGAGCTACTAGAGCTAGTCGTGAGGACTATGTTGAAGCTGTGGATAACTTGTATAATGATAATGAGGCCATCGATCTCGACAAGGATCGACAAGATGAAGAGGACAAGGAAGATGAGTTAGGTCAATCAACTCAGCCATCTCCACAACTTTCAAAAGAGAGCAAGAAAGGTGAAAACTCCAATGGGCAATGGAAAAAAGAGAATGTCAAGGGTTACAGACTTAACTTCTACTTTCACTAATATGTCTTCTAACATATCTGGTTTTTATGAGTGGCATAAATTCTCATCTTGAAACAATTACAAGTGCTTTCACTACTAGTCAACAGCATGAGCAAGTTATCATGACTCGTGAATAAATCTTAATCAAAAACAAAAGGCGCTTGATGAAAAAAGAAAGGTTTGTTCAATAAAGTGATGAAAATTCTCGAGCTCATTAGAGTTGAAGCAATGATGGCAATGAAGAAGTTGGTTTCTGATGAGAGTAGCTTGACCATGTTTTTATAAATGTCCTGATGATGACTAGAGGAAAGATTTCATTATCAATCTTATTCATCCGGGCTTGCCGCCAACTAACTAGAGTTGACATGAGTTTCCTACTTTAGATTATGTTAATGTTGTTATGAGATGACACATGTGGATGTCACTTTGTAATCTTTTGATGATTGTAAGTGCAAGGTGAACATGCACCTAGTTTGTGCCTCTTCTTGTTTTTTTTTTGGTTTTTTTGGGCTTTAGAAGTCATCTTCTTATGTGAGTAGTAGAAGGTGAACATGAAATTGATGCGGAAATATTTGTTTTCAATGTTAATTAGGTTTGTGGTTGATGTGCAACGTTTATTGGTTTATTAGGTTGTGCTCTTCCAAGTTTATGTACATGTCGATTAAGAAAAAAATACAAAATAATTATTTAAAAAAATTACAATTAAATCAAATACTCTCAAATATTTCAGAAATAACTTCTCAAACATTCATTTTTAACAAAACAAAATAATAAAAGTTAAAACAATCATTCATACTTGCATATAATATCTTTGAAATAAAAACAAAGTTGATTTCATTCCACAACTGCTCACCAAACAGCAAGGTCTAGAAACTTATTCCATATCAGTTTTCACCAAATAATTGAATTCATGATTCAAATTCCATACACAACCCACTAGGACTTAGGTCCTAATTTCATTCCGTTTCAATTTTCCTCACCGAACAGGGCCTAAGGAGTAAGGAGAAAGCGTGATATGATAATTAATTAAATTATCCTTATAATATACCACTAAGAAAGTTATGATGACTATTTGATTCGGTTTGGGAGTATTCGATTTTTTTATTTTAGTTTTGTTGGGTTTTGCGGCAATGTAAGAAGTATTATTTAGTCCGCTTCTAATTGGGTCATATTCTCCTCAAATTGCTATAATTTTGAATTAGAGTATTTATGGCGTGTTGTATTTTTTGCGTGTGTGGAAAATTGGTTAACCGGAGTTTCGGTTAATAAAAAATCGGTTAAACGGTTTTTCGGTTCAAAAAAAATTCCTAATAATAACCAACTCGAAAATTTCATTTAACAATTTATCGGTTAACCAAAAATTTTGGTTTGTCCAAAACCCAAACCGTAACCAAACTGAAAAAGTCGATTAACCGGTCTTGGTTCGGTTACCGGTTAACCATTCATAAATAATAAAAAACGTATACTTTCTTACCTAAAACTTTCATTTTTTTGTGTTTAAAATTTTTTGTAAAGATTAAACTTTGGTTACCATTTATAAATAATAAAAAAGTGCACTTTTTTACCTAATTTTTTTATTTTTATGTGTACTTTTTTATAAAACAAAATTATTTTCGGTTCGACTCACCGCCGTTTAACCGAATTTTCAAATTGTCCAAAACGTAACCAAGCCGAAAACTGAAAATCATTCTCGGCTCGGTTAGCCGAGCTGATTTTTTTAAAAAAATTTGTTCGGTTAATTGATTTTTTGATTTCATGTTTTTTTGCCCATCCCTAGTTGTTAGTTTTGAGAGTACACAAACACAAGAGGGGGGGGGTGAATTGTGTTGTCAAATTTTCGCAGTTTTCTGGGAACAGGCTTAGGCCCAGTTTGGACAGGCTGTTTGTAACATGCCCAGAAACTGAAATGCAGTGAAAATAAGTTGAAGAAAAAGGTGAACACAGGATTTTTATGTGGAAACACCTCTAGCCCAAATGAGGCGAAAAACCACGACCTACCCCTGTAGGATTTTCACACAATTTCACTATACGGGCTAAACACGTTACAAAGTAACCTTCACCGTTACAATTTGTAACACACACGTAACTGTCTTCCCTAAGACTAGTTACCCCACGTCCAATAGTCCCCTTGACTTGGACACACTTAACTCACTTTTAAACGAGAGTGAACAAGATGAACACCTTACTTTTGAATGCTTCCCATAAGCTAGTGTAAGGTACAATTAAGCTCCTAGTATGCCAATTTTGAAAGCTCAATTTTTGCACACACTTTGGTTGGATTTCTCTCTGAAAATTTATCTCATAAAACTCTAAAAAGTTGCTGTGAAAACCGATGTTGAATGAGTTGTAGAAAGGAACCTTTTATAGAGAACTTTGAAAGGTAAGACGATTTATCTTCTCACATATATATTTTTTTCAGATTTGGAAAACAAAATCCCTAAAGGAAATAGAGTCCTTTAGCCGCAAGTAGTGGAGTAACGAGGGTTGGAAAAAATTCCTTAACTGCTTGAGTAAGGCGGTGGTTCTCAGCCACAAGGACTCAACCACTAGCCCATGATTTACTCAACAGGCTTATCCACTTGCCAAAAATTAGTGATTCTTTTTATTTCAAAAAGATCTTGCAGAACCCCTTAGTTAAGGATAATCGTTTGGGGTTAAAATACTCCACAGAAAATCTTGTTTGCAAGTCTCAGAGACGTTAGCCCAAAAATCAGAGAGAGAATCGTGAAAAATCAGCTTTGCAGCTTTGGCTTAAAAAACACCTTGAACACCCTGTTCTCAGAACTGTTCTGAGACAATGTTCTGAAATTATTTTCAAAGAGAAAAAACCATTTCAAAGTGAATGTTAAATCAAGACTTTCTAATTGGCATATTAGCAAGAATCTAATAAAATAAAAACCATAGCAAAACAAAGACTCTTGTTGAATCAACCAGACATCTTGTAGAAACTTAACTTGCTGCTC
>JACYFF010010365.1:87339317-87419535 GCA_017589665.1 Selenicereus undatus | reverse complement strand
TATATATATGTATATGTATATACATATACATATATATATATATATATATATATATATATATATATATACATACATACATACATACATACATACATACATATATATATATATACACACATATGTTGATAAATTGGGTTGGCTCATACTATTAGGTGGCGAAACACAGTATGAAATATTGTCATATTAAAAATGATATATGATTATTTTCATATGAAACATGTGAATTTTTCTCGAGTATAGGCAACAAACGTACTTTAACCTTGAACTTCCTTGTTGGCAATTAATTATGTATATTGGTTCGACAAATGTTGGAGGGCCCTTGCCTTCTGTTTAAACACTTTTGTGGTCAAAGACTTGATTGGATTCTTCTTTGCGAGTTCTAAATTGAATTGCACAAGGTTCAAGTGTTTCACTGTTACAGAGTTACAACAATTCTTATAGTCTAGTTTACCTTGGGATATGCTTTGGTCTTTAGCTATACTAGTTCTAATGATCATCATATAGCCCAAAGTTGCACACAACCAATGCCAAATCAAGATTAAGCTTTAAGTGCTCTGCGATTTCCTGCTAGTTCATATTGATATTATGAAACACATCTATACTTTTTTCTTTTAAGAAACCTCTGCATTTTATTGTGACCAATCAATATTCAATGCATTCCTCCACCCCATAACATTTTCTCCTCTTTCTTATTGTTTTATAATACTTCCCATGCCATATTTAACAAACATTATCCTTGTATGTTCAATTGCATCTTGCATCCAAGAACTAAAAAAAATTGGCACCTAGGATATATAGGGGACAAGTAAACTTCCAACATGCCTAAGATAGTCATCAAACATGATCTTTTCTTTTAGTCATGACTTGCTTCTCCTACCTATGCCAAATTTGACTCATTCCCATAACAACTTCTTGAATGTTAAGTAAAATTGTAGGTACAACTGAGAAAGATTCTTATCTTTCTCTATTGATGTCTAATCAAGGAGTAAGACCCAAATTCAGAAAGCTTAGAAACTACCGTACAACTTTTATTTCAATCAAGAAGTGTTAAAAAGATAGTAAGAACTTTAAAAATCTACTTAAACAACTGCTCCCAATTATGCATAAGAATTGCACAATTTCGATAAAATGGGCATAGCTCGGGTTATACACCTCCAACTCTAGCAAAACTACATTCATTAGAAAGCTAACTCATGGTGATACTTCTCAACCAAAACTAATAATTTTTACATGTACCAATTGATGTCAGGTTTCATTTAATTCTGTTCCTGTTTTTAGGTTTGCTTAGTTCTTAATTTCATAAATTTAACCCAAAATTCGATCTCTTTCTTCACACTAACCTATACTTTCCCATATCAAAATTCGCACATTTAAGTTGCCTTATAGATTTCTCATGTCATTCAACTATGTAACTCATTGATTCCGCATTCCCAAACCACTGATACTAGGATGAATACATGCTTGGTATCCCACGACCTTATTCTAACTTCCCAAACAAATATCACAAAATACCCATAATTTCCATCATCAATGCATAGATTTGATTGAAAAATTTATTCTTGAAACTTCATCTAACTTTGTATGTCAATTTCGAAAATTAAAAAGTATGATTTTTTAAAAATGAAGGGGCGTGGGAATTGTGTCTTTACCTCAAAAATACAAAAGAAGATAAAAGAAGAGGGAGGAGCTGCAGCGACAAGGTTGACAGCGACAAAGACATTAATGGCTAGGTGGCGGTAGCGGCGTCGTTTAGACGGCCACCACTACCAATAGGAGGGGGGAGAGAGAAATCAAGGGGTCGAGGTTGTGTGTTCGTACATGGTTTTTGGAAGAAAGGGGGATAAGATAGTTTTTAATTTTCTCTCTCCTCTTGTCAAAGCTAATATTTATCTTGGTTTTATTTTTTATTTTTTATTTTTATTATTTTTTACACCATTTGGGGTTCAAGGCTTATTACATCAACCATTCATATTATTTTATAACTTTAAATCTTGCTTATTATTATGATTATTAATAGTAGCACGATTACTACTACTACTGCTACTATTATTATCATCTCTTCTTCTTGTTGAGTTTATAGTGATTTATCTTACTTATAAAATTTATCTTATGCATTTACATGTTTTGCATATGTGCATGTTCAAATGTTTATTAGTACTTTGTAATTATGAACATTATTCTCTTGTTACTGCTTTGCATATATAGATATGGCTTCTTGCATTAAGACTGGCAACGTCATCTGAGGCCGGCAAAACAAAAATTTGCAAATGAAAAATTTAAGTGTGCACGCTTAACTTGATTAACTTAATCATTATTTAAATTAATTATCATTATTAATTCATTTCGAGCTGTTATAGTGTCCCCTCCCAAAAAAAAAATAAATTTCATCCTTGAAACTTGAAATTAAGAAACTTGGCTTAGGCTAAAAGAGTGTATAGATTTTGCATGTATCCCTTGATTATTTGGAGTGGTTTCAATAGGTGTAACAGCTTTAATTTGGTGTGTTCAATTCTATTAGATGGTCTTGTAAGGAGATAGTGATTCTAGTATTTCCCTTTATGTCTAGTGCTCTTAATAACTACTATATCTTTCGGTTTAATAACATGGGTTTAGCCTAGTGTGTACTCTTTTCTATGGAAGGAGACATGATAAGCTGTATATATAATATTCGAGGTATAGGGACAACAGTTTCCAATAAATGTGATTAAAAGTTTTCTAGGAGCTCAAGCTTGATCCTTGTGTTATATTAATTTAAAATTTCTTCAGTGCGTATTCTTTTACCACTTTCAGTATGCATGTTTGCCTCATATAGTTTTTAGTCTTAATATAATATAGCAAACTTTGCCAAAAATTTGGTGGCCTTACGAAGCCTCATATTATTTTTTCACCAAAGGCTTTTCAAACTCAAATACTCTATTATACTCTGTAAACCTTTATCAGAGAAGTCTAGGATAATAGAATAGAGCGAAAGATGCGCAGGGGTCAACTAAGACCTAAGGACACCCTTAAAAGGCTATTGAGTCTCATTTCATTTTTTTTAGGTAGCTGCTTTCTCGTACCCCATATGCTCAAAACTAACTTTATACCTCAAATGATATCCATGATAATCTTGTTCATAATACCGGTGTTTATGTTTCCTCAATTCTCAGGCACTTACCATACCATCATCTATAAGTACTCTATAATTAGCTCCAATAATGTTGAATTCTTTGTATCCAACAATCTACAAGCTCATACAATAATCCTTGCGTTCAAATGTTTCTTGTAAAATCTATAAGAGTAAGCTGAAGGTCCTCAGTGGAAAAGTAAGAAAGTAAAAGATATTTAAAACAAAAAATGACTTTGAGGTACCTTGAGTTTTAGGATAGCAACTTTTTGGTCCATGACGTTTTGAAAATAACATTGGGGCACCCTATGTTTCTGAATAAAAGACTCTTAGATCCTTTTTCTTATTATTGTGGCCCCTGAACTTTTAGAAATTGTAGAAAGCCTCCTAAAAAGGGTAAAATATGCAAATAAGCTATTTTTAGGTTTTTCTTAAAAAGAAATATGCTTGTTTTAAATGATTAAACTTCTTACAATAACTTTACTGGTACAAGTTACTATAATCTACTACTTATATCATAAATATTATACCTTCAGTGGTTATAGGCTCAGCATGCTTAGCAAAATAATTCAAGCTTAGTTAGGGAGTTTTGACCGTTGCCTAAACTTAGTCGGTGCTGGACTTCGACATTCCTTTAACTTCCAATTTACAGATATTGCTAATCTCAACCACACCTTCCTTAGATCAGCACAACACATATTTGTTTCATTTCCTACTTCAGACTATAGTCACTAATAAAGTTTTATATATTTTAAAGGATAGTGAGTCTTTAATCAAGAAATTATAACATTTAAGACATAAGGTTCAATTAAATAGTGTTCCCTACTGGAAAACTTCTTTTATTGAAAGCTTAAAAGTGGAAATATTACAATGGAAAGGTTGACGAGGGACTTAAACTACTACGATCATCAAAGATGCTTGCTCATAGAGAAATAGAGAATTCTGACTTCACTTTTACGCAAATATGCTCAAATGATCGCATTCATTCTCATCATTTAGCCTCTCCTTTTATAGAGGGGATGGGGGGTGCATGGGATGCTCTAAAGGCTACAGTACATACTAATATTTTCACATGGCTACATCTGTCTTCACATCGTTATAGTAGACATAATTTATTTATTGGCCTGACATTACGCAAAATAGTACAATAGTGGTGTAACCACTTTTCCAAACCTTTAATTGCTGAGAAGACTAGTCATCCATATTGAGGTTCTACATGTGTTCATCTCCAATAATATCGTCCAGTCCATCATTATCTAGATAATCATCAAAATCTTCATCAAGTTGAAGATGCTCTAGATTCCATTTTTTAAATAATTCATGAAGATATTTCTTTTCTTTTTTAAATAAGTATTTTTCAATTTCAACATCAAAGAGATAATCAAAGATGTCCTTCGAAGTAGCTCCTTCTATCTTCATATATTTGATGAACTCATTATGATTAGCAAAAGTAGTATTTTCGCAATGCATTAGCATTGTTCCTTGCTCAATCAATGCCCACATTTGATGGTAAATATTGAAAAGAACAATGACTTTGCTAAAGCAGGATCAGTAACTAACTCAGGGCGTGCCGGAAACCATTCTTGTTGTTGATCTATAGGGTTGTTTAAATCAACCAGTTGAACTAGATAATGGCTGGTTTGGTTTTTGCATTTTCATACTCAACTAATGCACAATGCACCTCCACATATAGGTATCTAATGTATGGGATTTTTTTTGGTCCATCAAGAGATATGAGAACCCAAGGGATCTTTCTAGTACATGCATTGTTCAAATTTTCTTAGTCTTGAGAAAAACGGGTACTTGGGATACGAGATTTCCATGAGGTAAAATACAATTCCATAGTCCCAGGCTTTCACGAATTGGTCATTTGAAGAGATTGAACTTGCTGAAAAACTAACACCGTCAACTCAAGATCTATCGAAAAGGTAGACTGTTGTACTCCACGATTCCCAAATATCATAGGAATAATTATGATAGTAGTCGATGCAGGCTATATACCACTTGTTGAACTATTTTTCTTAAACATGCGAACTTATTTTTGCTCAGATATCATAAGGACATATTAGGTAATTAATTTGTAACTCTAGAAGGCTAAATCTTTGGGCTATTAGGTAGGTAGAAGATAGCAAACCCAAACGTGATCTACTTTTGGTGTGGAATTCCAAAATATCCATAAAGATTTTACTAGAAG
The DNA here is from genome assembly GCA_017589665.1 of Selenicereus undatus. Classification (NCBI taxonomy): domain Eukaryota; kingdom Viridiplantae; phylum Streptophyta; class Magnoliopsida; order Caryophyllales; family Cactaceae; genus Selenicereus; species Selenicereus undatus. The sequence goes on along the minus strand of JACYFF010010365.1, from coordinate 87,414,235 downwards.
GAGAAACCCATTCTAGTACTGATGGCATTTCATTTTAAATTTCCTCCTTTTTCAGCATGAATTCTGCTCTGATGATCACTATTGGCAAGCTCGCGAGTTAAACTATCTGCCAGAGAATTCTTCAATCCCTATATATGTTCAATAGAGTAGGAAAATTGGTTAAGTTATAATTGCCAACATCGGAGTCGCCCTTGTGCTTATATATTGATAAATTCTTCTTCACAAAACCAAGTATTCCTTTGCAATTAGTTCGAATAAGAAAAGGTTTTGGACTAAAAAGATTAAGAACTTCTCAATTCCCCTTATGACTACAAGGATCTCTTTTTTCATCGTGGGATAGTTGCATTCTGCTTTATTAAAACTTCCACTGCAATATTTAAAGAGTTTTTCGCCTTCTTTGATTTTGAGCACAACACTCTGTGCTCATTACTGGCATTTGTCTTAAGAATTGAATATTCTCCTTCATTATGTAAATTAAGAACATGAAGACTTTTACACTTCTTTTTGAAGTTTTGAATAATCTTTGAATCACTAGATGTCCATGTCTAACTTACTTCTTTCTTGAGTTTCTACTGCAATGCTTTTCTCAGTTTAGCTAAATCTTTAATGAAATCTGAAGTATAGGTAAGGCATCCAATAAACCTTTCTAACTACTTGCTATCTTCAATCTCTTCAGGGAAATTTTCTATTTTTTTTTTCATACTATGCTTTTGTAAAATGATTTGTCCAACTTTTGTCTCTAGACCTAAAAATTCAGTCTCTTGCTCAACATAAATGCACTTGTTCCTACGAAGTATAATGCCATGATCAATGCATCTTTGGGTGACAGCCAAGACATCATCTTTGTGCTTTTATATGGTTTTGGAAGAGACAAGGATATCATCAATGTAAAGTAAAGCAACAGTGATTAAGGTCTTTCAAGATGTTATCCGTTCTTCTGTGGAGTATTTGAAATGCATTCCTTAGACCAAATGGCATTACTATCCACCCATAATATCCTTTTGGGGCGCTAGACACAGTTAGAGGAGTGCTTTCTTCATCCATTGTTATCTGTCCGTATCTGCTTTTGCAATCCATTTTCGAGAACCAAGAGGCTCCTTGAATTCTATGGAAAAACATTGTTTTGTTAGGAATATAATAACCATCAAAGGCAATATTATCATCAAGCTATTTGTAAGTGATTGCCATTCTTGCTTTTCCTCTTTTTTCTTCGGCATGATTTCTTGCCATGAAAGCGAGACCAATGTGAGGACTAGTGCTATTCCTGATTAATCCTTTATCCAGATGTTCTTTGATTTGTTTATCAAATTTCTGGATATCCTGGTGTGTATATACCATTTGTTTGACTGAAATAATAGCATTGGGATTTAATCAAGTAATTTTTGCAAATGTCTCATCTTTATTCGAAAATTTTAGTGGAATATCATACTAAAGTTCTTTGCATAATTGCTCTTATTATTCAGTAATTTGCTCTTTAATAGATAGTTCAAGTAGTAAGATTGTTACAGCTATTTCACGTTGTACAAGCATTACCTGCTTATCACGCTGGCTGCATGTGAACCCAATTTTCTTATGAGTGTAAGCCTTACTTAATTTTTCAATAGGAACTGAGTCGGCACTAATTGTGAATATTATTTGGTTTATGGTCTATGTGCATGGAGAATATCATCTCTAAAGATTTTTCCCAATAATCATATCATGAGAGGGTTAATCAGTAGCCCATAGAACTAGAATAATGCCTTTGACTCCTCCTACTTCTATGGTTAACCCTTCTATGGGCCCTTTGTGGCTCACTATGGTATTCTTAGCTATCCTTACTTGTAAAGGATTCTTAGCTTTCTTCCACGTGGATTTTGAAAATAAAGATCTTTTTTCAAAGCAGACAGCACAACCACTATCTATGTAAGCACACAATTCATATTTATTATATTCCTCTTAACATACATTTATTGGGATGTAGATGCTATTAGGATTTATGTTGGTAACTTCATAGCATATCTCCATAATCATATTTTTGACTAATTCATCTTTGTAGATTAGTTCACCAACAGTTCTTGTTTTGTACTCAATGACTTTTGTACTCAATGACTTTCCTATCTAGACTCATACTTCGGTCTACACTACGTCTTATGGGCTTAAAATTTATTCTACTCACTTCACTAGTAATGCTAACTATATCATTGTTCGTGCAAAAAATGTGTTATTTTAACGGTAATTTTGCACATGTTTTATGCTTGTTATAATAGTTATTTTTAGGTTTTTATTTGATTTTATCTTGTTCTGTAGGTTTTGAATAATTACGACAAAAATGCAGGAAAAAGGGTGAAAAATGGCGGGAAATGAAGAAATGGACCAAATTTACCTGACCCGATCCCAAAAGCCTGGTTGTTTAGCCCAAAGAAAAACAAAGCCTAAATCTACCCAGCCCGACATGTGCCTGTCCCATGACTCCTAACTTCCGCCCACGTGCGTTTCGCGTGATCCAGCCCCCTCACTTATCTCATTATCTTCTCTCTCCTCCCTCTCTTTTCTTTCGGTTCCCAAAAAACCAAAACCCCGACCCCCGAAACCCAGCCCCTACTACTCCATCTCCCTCATCCTTATCATCCCTCTCCATCATCTTCATCACCATCATCTCTTTCACCATGCACCACCACCATGCCAGCACATCCTCCACCTTAACCCATCACTGGGATTCACGCACAGAATGCCAGCGTAGCAACATCGTCATCTCCTTCGCCACCGTCCACCTTGCATGAACTCAAGGGCCAAGATGAGAAAGGCTCGAGTATAAAGGGAAGCTGCAGCGCCACTAGGTAACAATTTAGTGTTGTAGGTTAGGTTTAGTTTAAGCTTAGGTTTAGTTTTAATTTCGGTTTTCGATTTTCAGAGATAGGGTTCAAAAATTTTGAATTAGGGTTTAGTTCTAGATTAATTTTGGGTTCGAGTTTCATGTAATAATGCTACGATTTTGAATTTCCCAGTTGTAATTCACGGTTTTAATTTGTTTTTGTACGAATTGAATATAGGTTTTGCGAAATTTCGATGCATCCCCCTCCCTAGTTTTCGTTCGTGGAATAGGCCATGGTGATCGGCCATTGTTGAAGAGTTTTGAAGCTTGTTCATCGCTTAATTCTAGGTGTAATTGTTCCTCTGCTTCGGTTTGCTTTTGGTTCCTCTAGCTTCTCTATTGATTTTACGAATTATTATTGATAGTTGATTGATGATGATTTTGATTTTGATTTTCTGGGTTAGCATCGTTTATGTTGATTGATGATGATGATATTGTTGTTTTACCGTTTAGTTTATTGGTGATAATGATTCTAGCTGGGTGATTCGAATATGGAGATTTCTCTTTTGAGGAGTTGATTGTTGGTGATGATGTGGTGATTGCGCCTGAATTGGTTTAGTTCATAAGTTGATAGTTGATAGTCATGCTCTGTTTTCGGCTTTCCTTCCCCTTCTCAGTAGCTAGATTCTGTTTGTGATGCCAGCAACTTGAAAGGCTAGGATTTAACTTGCAGTAATCGATGATTGTGGCTAGATAGTTGATGCAAATTGCTTAGTTGAGATGATAAGGTTTTAATTAGGATTGGTGATGGTTGATGGTTGTGATTTGCTCCCAGTTTGCCCTGTCCTGCTTTTCTCTTTGTTGGAGTTTTAGTGCAATCTTGTTGTTCTGTAGCTTAATTTGGTGCACTTATAATGCTTATTTCAAGCTTGGCTTAATCACTTTCCCGGATTTATAAGCTCGATTATGTTTTTGGTTGCATTCGCTTTTGTTTCTAGTAGTATTGGATAATAGAGTCATTCTCATTTCTAGCTTAAGAGGTCTAGTTTAGATTTTCATTATTTTGGATTATGGATTGAGTTGATCCTTGGATTATGTTAGTCTTGAGCATTAGGTTTATTCCTTCTATGTGGTTGAGTTGGGTTTTGATGTTTTGCAAAAGTTAAAGAACACTAGAATGTGTAAATATCTAGGTAATATTTAGAATTTGATTTGTTTATAAGTTTTAATCTCAGTTAGATTAGTTTAATTTCATGCTTAGTAACCTTAATCTCCTCCATCGTCCCCGAAGATACAACCGTCTAGTACTACAGTGAAAGTTGTACGGTTGCCGCTTCTGTTTTAAACTCAAATTTAAATCCCAACAAGTTTTTCGCACCATTGCCGGGGAATGATGGCATGAGATTCGGTCACATTTTCTTTTTCTTACCTACTTTTTCGTTGGTAACATAGATTTTGATTTACTTCTTTTATTTCGTTATTAATTATGACTTCGATTAGTTCATTTCTTGAAAATTCTCAAAAATCCAAATAAACTAGAAAAGTTAAAATCTAACAAAAATTAGAAAAACTTAAAAAGCCACTAAAAATTCAAAAATTTAAAAACTCCAGAATGCTAGTTTTCCATTTTCCGCAATATGAGCATGAATCTTTTTGGAGTTATCTTTTAAGGCTTGATGAATATCGTACTCATTTGAATCATACTTTTCAAAAATGGGAAATTTGTGAGGTCATTGTTTTGGGTCTAAATGTTGAGTCGAGGAATCATGTTGAATCAATTTGTCCTGGAGGTTTAATAGAATTATTATCTAAAACTCAAGATGAAGTTTGGGATTTCTTTGAAAAACTGGCTTGGGAAACCTATGCGTTTGAACAAGCTAACGAGCCTTTTAGATACCAAACTTACAGAGAGTATGATTTTCAGGCTAATTCTTATCCTTCAAACCAGTTTGTGAATTGAAATGAGTCATATGATTCTTATATGCCTCCTGTTTTGTGCGATTATTGTGAATCTTCTGATCATGATGCTCATACTTATCGTTTTCGTGCTTATGTTGATGCTACATGTGCAAGTTTTGAAAAGAAGATTAATGAATTGACTGATCAAATGATAAACACATGAAAGCAATTATTGCTGAATATTCTCGATGTTTTAATCAAAATAGGGAGACTTATAGTGAGATTGATTATAGTTTATGATTTTCTAAACCTGACGTTAGTCTCGATGATGATTTTGAACCCTCTTATTCTGCTAGGCTTGACTTGAATGAAAACATGTATTTGCCTAGTCTAGATAAAGAGAGTGACCATCCTAGGTCTCTATCGCTTGACCTTACACCTCGCACTAGGTCACCTAAGGGCATCACTGATGAGGTCCTAGTTTCTGCCGACCTACCCACTACTCTGAACGACTTTTGTGAGTTTGAGGTGGGTGGAGAATCTGACAATGTTAGTGAGCTAGACATAAGTGTCACACCTTAAGCTGAGCCTCATGATTTAGATGACTCGAAAGATATTTCAGAGGAGTTAAGCGATGAGGTAACTGAACTCACTATGTTGGACTTTGATGATGATATTCTTTATGCAGAACATGAATCTTTTTCATGTGAGCTTAATGTTACTGAAGGTCTTGATGTGGGTTTTCATCTTGAATTTGAGTCATTCTCTTTTGATTCCGTCATTCCTAACCTTCTCTTTAAATTAGATGATAATATTATGTCTGTGGAATACGAATCTTTTTGTGAGTTTGATATCCATGGAAGTTCTGATGATGGTTTTTGTGCTAATTATGAGTCCTTCTCTTTTGACTCCATCCAAACAGACTTCCTTTTTGAATATTGCGAGATTGAATTTGTTGAGTCTGAGATCATTGCCACTAAGAATTTTTCTTTAGATCAGACCCATACGCATTTTGGACTTAACAGACTTGTGAAATTTGCACCCCCTATTTTGCCTAGACTGCTCGTTCATGCTGATCTAGTTTCTAGGCCAATGACCTCAATACTGGCTCATGTGGAGTATGTTCATTTCCTTTCTGATTGGGCCAAACTATTTGATAAGTTAAAGCGGGCCCTTAATTGTGCTTTATTGGGTAGATGGATGTACTCTTTCTGGCTCCAACTCACTGCTTTTCACTATTGCTATAATATTGAGAGTTGGGCTTCTTTGTTTGATAAGCTGCTACGCGCTTTAACAAGTTTTGATTTGAGTAGTACTTTTCAGCTTAATATGGAGTGGCTGATGCTCTATAAGCCTCATGTTGCATCATCTTCGTGAGGTAAAGTTTGGGTACAATCTGTATCCAACCTAGTATGATCCTTCCATTTTCTTCTCTTTTCTTTCGTTTCGCACTTAGTTGTGAATATTTAGGACTGTGAATATACAGTTGATCAATCTTGAGGAGTAATTTGGGATATGTTGAGCCGTGTGGGCTATGATCACCCTTGGTTGTGTTCTGATTTTGTGAATACTTGTTAGGTGTGGATATCTAGGATTGTTTTTATGTTTCAATTTGTTTTGTTTCTTTATTTTTGTTAAGTTTTGGTTTTTGCTTTTCTTAGTTATTTTTCTTGTTGATTTTTGTGTTTGAGTCTTATTTTGTTTTGTTTTGGTTTTGATCTTGGTCATTTAGTGGTTTGGTTTGTTTTAAAGCTAGTTTTGTTTTTGCTTTTCTTTTGTGATTTTGTTCTGGCTTTTGTAAATATGTGCGTATTTGGTTTTTGGTATTGTTTTTATTTATTTTCATCGTGTCCTAGTTTGTATATATTTGTAGTTTTTTGTTGGTTTTATGGTTGTATAGCTTATGTGCTTGCTTTTTAGCGCCTTAGTTCCCATAATGAGGACATTGTGAAGTTTTGGAGTGGGGATGAGGTGTTCATTTTTTAAAAATGTTGAAGACTATCCTTTTGTTTTTGGGGACGTTTATACTATTTCTGATTAGCTTAAATCCCCTGTGCTTTGGTTATTAGCTTGTATATAAATAGGATGTGCATAATAGGTTTTCGACCTCAGTGCGTCATTCTAAGCCCTAATTCTAACTCCAGTTATTCATTATAGATTATGTAATCCAATCCTTGTTTATCTCTTCATCATTATCTTCAGGTCTTAGACTTCCATGAATGATTCTCCCACTTGCTCGTGAAACGATTACTTTGAAGAAAAATAATGAATGAATATTTTGAATAAAGAAGAGAAAAAGAAAAAGAGATGGAATAAAATTTGGAATGACAAGTATCCCTTTGAGGCATGTGCTATTGTGTGTTGCCCTTTAAGGCAATATTGCTACTGGGAAAGCTTGCTTCCAATGTCATTATGTTAATAATGTAGTTGTGTCAGTCAAGTGGGATTAAGTCTAATTCTGGTAAATCTAAGCCTTGGGATGATGATACACTTACACACAACCACTGGGATGGATTAAGAATCTTGATGTTCAAATGGGGTGAACAATTAGTCCTCTTATGTCATTTATGGGGTAGAGGGCTCTGAAGTACATTTTGTGTATATGCAGGTCAATAACTTGGTTACATGGGTGATTTGGTTGATTAGAATGTGTGCATATCTTTCCAAAATTTTGTACATATTGGTGTTGGAAAAAACCAAAAAGAATTTTTTTTTTTTGAAATAATTTTTGTGGGTATTTCACTTGAAAACTCTCATGAGACCTCACTCGTCTACTTGGGAGACTGAAAGGTTTTAAGGGCTTGTTGCATACGCTAAATGTAACCGTGATTTCCACTACAGTGAGTTAGGATCTTCTTTTTTTCGTTTTTCATTTTCTTTTAGTTAGTTTAGTTATTTTACTCGAGGATGAGCAAAATCTTGGTGTGGAGGTATTTGTTCGTGCCAAAATTGTGTTATTTTTACGGTACTTTTACACCTGCTTTATGCTCGTTATAATTGTTATTTTTAGGTTTTTATTTGATTTTATGTTGTTTTGTAGGTTTTGAATAATTACATCAAAAATGCAAGAAGAACGGTGAAAAATGGCGGGAAATGAAGAACTAGACTAAATTTACCCGACCCAATCTCAAAAGCCCGGTTGTTTAGCCCAAAGAAAAAAAAAGAATAATAAAACCTAAATCTACCCAGCCCAGCATGTGCCTGTCACGTGACTTCTAACTTCCCTCCCCCCATGTGCACTTCGCGTGATCCACCCTTCTCACTTATCGCATTAATCTTCTCTCTCATCCCTCTCTTTTCTTTTGGTTCTCAGAAGACCAAAACCCCGACCCCTGAAAACTAGCCCCTGCTACTCCATCTCCCTCATCCTCATCATCCATCTCCATCACCATCATCTCTCTCACCACGCAACACGACCAAGCCGGCACATCCTCCACCTTAACCCATCGTCGGGATTCATGCACAGAGCGCCAGCGCAGCAATATCGTCGCCTCCATCGCCACCGTCCACCTTGCACGAATTCAAGGGCCAAGATGAGAAAGGCTCGAGTACAAAGGGAAGCAGCAGTGCCATTAGGTAACAGTTTAGGGTTTTAGGTTGGGTTTAATTTAAGCTTAGTTTAGTTTTAATTTCGGTTTTTGATTTTCAGAGTTAGGGTTCGAAAATTTCGAATTGGGGTTTAGTTTTAGATCAGTTTTGGGTTCGAATTTCATGTAATAATGCTATGATTTTGAGTTTCTTAGTTGTAATTCACGGTTTTAATTTGTTTTTGTATGAATTGAATATGTGTTTGCGAAATTTCGATGCGTCCCCCTCCCCTGTTTTCGTTCGTGGAATCGGCCATGGTGAATTGGCAATTGTTGAAGAGTTTTGAAGCTTGTTTATCGCTTAATTCTAGGTGTATTCGTTCCTCTGCTTTGGTTTGCTTTCGGTTCCTCTAGCTTTTCTATCGATTTTACGAATGATTATTAATGGTTGATTGATGATGATTTTGATTTTGATTTTCTGGGTTAGCATCGTTTATGTTGATTGATGATGATTATACAGTTGTTTTACCATTTAGTTGATTGGTGATAATGATTCTAGCTGGGTGACTGGAATATGGAGATTGCTCTTTTGAGGAGTTGATTGTTGGTGATGATGTGGTGATTGTGCGTGAATTGGTTTAGTTGAGAAGTTGATAGTTGATAGTCATGCTCTGTTTTCGGCTTTCCTCCCCCTTCCCAGTAGCTAGATTCTGTTTGTGATGCCAGCAACTTGAAAGACCAGGATTTAACTTGCATTAATCGATGATTATGAGTAGATAGTTGATGCAAATTGCTTAGTTGAGATGACAAAGTTTTAATTAGGATTGGTGATGGTTGATGGTTGTGATTTGCTCTCAGTTTTCCCCCTCCTGCTTTGATCTTTATTCGAGTTTTAGTGGAATCTTGTTGTTTTGTGGCTTGATTTAGTGCACTTATAATGCTTATTTCAAGCTTGGCTTAATCGCTTTCTTGGAGTTATAAGCTCGATTATATTTTTGGTTGCATTTGCTTTTGTTTCTAGTAGTATTGGACAATGGAGTCATTCTCATTTCTATCTTAAGAGGTCTAGTTTAGATTTTCATTATTTTGGATTATGGATTGAGTTGATCCTTGGATTATGTTAAGTCTTGAGCATTAGGTTTATTCCCTCTATGTGGTTGAGTTGGGTTTTGATGTTTTGCAAAAGTTAAAGAACATTAGAGTGTGTAAATATCTAGGTAATATCTAGAATTTGATTTGTTTATAAGTTTTAATCTTAGTTATATTAGTTTAATTTCATGCTTAGTAACCTTAATCTCTTCCATCGCCCCTGAGGACACGACCCTCAAGTTCTACAGCGAAAGCTGTACGCTTGCGGCTTCTGTTTTACACTCAAATTGATTATATTCCTCTAAACATACATTGATTGGGATGTAGATGCCATTAGGGTTTGTGTTGGTAACTGCATAGCATATCTCCATAGTCATATTTTTAACTAATTCATCTTTGTAGATTGGTTCACCAACAGTTCTTGTTTTGTACCCAATGACTTTCCTATCTGGACTTATACTTCGGTTTACACTATGTCTTATGGGCTTAAAACTTATTCTACTCACTTCACCGGTCATGCTAATTATATCATCTTCTTTAAGATCTTCTTTAGCTGATAATGTCCCTTCTCCCTATTTTGATATTGCACTCATGCTTCTTAATAATTAGGGTTTAACGGTAATTTAAGCATTATCATTAATTTTTATTACATTTTTCTTATTGATTTTTGTAGGGCTAGCAAAGCTAGATATCCATAAATGATCAATCTTTATCTCCAGCTGATTGGATTTAATCATCTGGATCTTTTGCATAGGGGTGAGATTTTCAAATTATTCTGCCTTTATCATTGTTTCCTTTGTCTTTGGATATATAGTATTATCTAGTTTGTAGGTAATTTTCCAAAATATTCTCAGTGGGTATCCTGTTTTCATATCCATCCCAACTGTTTTTTATCTTAAGAGACAAGAAGTTTTTAACAAATTCATCTTTTAGGCTTTCATAATATCCAGGTCGAGAATTGAATCCTATTGATCTATTACATAAATTAGTCTTGATCCCTATAATATTTTGATTATTAAATTTGATATGCCTAATATCATAGAGCAAAACGTAAAGATCAATATCTTTACCATAATATTGTAATGGAGTAATTTGTACTTGGACAATTCCAACATGGGTATACCTATAGTTTCTATCATTGTTACGCCTAGGGACGTTTTCCCAATTAATGAGATTAAGTTCTCCCTCATCATACTCACAGTCTTTTATTTCTAAATTTCCTTCCATTATTTTGCATGCGTACTTACTCTTCAATTGAAAGATGGATTTTTTATAGATCATGTTTTTTTGAATTATAGGAAGGACTCGATCTACTTTGACTTCTTCAAAATCATTGTCTACAAAAAACTCTTCTCCTTGAAGATCGTCGAGACTAATCGAGCTACTTTCTATCATATGACTAGTTTCTTCATAATCACTTTCTTCATCTTCTAGTATAATTTCAACAATTCCTTTGTTGTTATCTAGAACTAGGTATAGTGCCTCTTCCTAACTAAGCTCAAAATAGTCTAAGCTAACTAGAGTTTCAATGAGCTTATTATTCTTCCTATTTTTGAATTCGTTAGCATAATGTCCTACTTGCAGTTGTTTCTAACAAATTTTCCTTTTTAAGACTTGGTTTGTTATAATATTTTCTTTTATCTTTCTCTCCCTTTTGCTTCTTAAAACTCTTTTTCTTACAAAATTTTCTTTTTCTTCTCCTTTCAGGCTCCTTTCCGTATTGGTGAGGGGAATCCTAACGAGTTAGAAATTGCTTCTTAATTTTGTTTTACTTTTGGAGATCAAGACATTGATCATTGACTCATTTTCTTAAATAAGAGATTTTTGATCCAAGAGTGTCGATGACATCCGCTCTTTCAAGCCATGAAATGTATTCTTCATTAATTATGGAATTTATCGGATATGACAATTTACCACAAAACAGACCAATATTACTTTCATTATGCCCAATTTTGTAAGAATATTAACTAAATTCAGCAATATAATTCTCCAGATGCCTCATATCCCATAACTTTATATTATTAATCTTTCTTTTCCATTCCTTTGCTTCTTCATAATTAGGTTTAGCTCCTATAAACTCAATTTCAATTTCTTCACATAAATTTTTGAACATTGCAGTTAGTGCTTCTATCGTTCCTACTGCATTTTTACCATTTTCATTTAATGAATCATACCAGTCAATTATAGTGCTAGAAAAACTATGCTTGACGTAATTAAAGAAATTTCTTGTAGTCCATGTGGTATTTAAATTTAAGACACTATTCATTCATCTTTTCTAGTGCTTGAATATGTCTTCTCTCTTACGAGTTCTATCGATGTTTAAGATATATTCGGTTTGGCTAATTGGGGCAAGGCCAATTTCTTCAAATGCTGTAGTTTTCCTTAGGATAAACCCAAAAGAAAAATTAGTTGTATGTCCTCCTGGAACGTACATAGGCCTTATAAAATGGGTATTTCTTTTAGAAGGTTCACCAAATTTCTCGGGTTTAGGGATTATTGTTAACTAAACTGGACTCAATTTCATCTGTGTTAAGCTCTTCTCGAATCTCGTTAATCTCATAGTCAAGTACCATATTACCAGATTTTTATCCAGTTTCTATCTAATTTCTTCTAGAGGTACAATATTAAGATTCTCTAGCTTAATTAGGTTCATCTGCTGAAATATTTCTTCTCCTAATTGGATGTTATTTGTCTCTTCATTATCATTAGATAATACGTCCCATTTATCAATAATTGCGTCAAAGATTTTGTTTCATTCTTGTAGATTTTTTTCTTTCTCAAACATATCCTGTAGTTCATCAAAATTATATTACGTATACTTCATCCTCTTCTTCTTTATCTGGCTTTTCAAATGATATTCAGTTGATTTTTCTGCTACTTCTTATTGGAATTTTATATCATGCAAAGGAAATGAATTTCCGTTGTTTGGGTTTGGAAAGGACATTTATGTTGAACTGGAGTACTAGTACTTAAAGTCAATTTTTCACTGTGTCCGATTTTATTGACTAAGGAAAGATGGATTATAGATAATTACTTCTTAATCTCAGATAATTACTTCTTAATCTCTTTCACTTCACTCTTAATTTTTGCTAATTCAGCTTTTAATTCTAAAACTCTATCAGTGATATAGTTTAATTAAAGTATTACTGAAGTGGTTCCTTCTGGTAAGTAAACAATATGTGAATAACTAGGAGCAGGGCAATTAGGTGATGATTCAAGCATTAAACACAATTACTTAGCTTAATTAAACATTACTTAGCTTAATTATCTTAATTACTTTTGGAAACCTGGTTCTGATACCATATTAAAGAGGGCTTCGAGTAGTACTAATGAGTAGAATATCACATGCACAAATTTAACTTTTCGAATGTAAGTTTTTAAGGGTTGGGGTTAGATTTACAAATATGAAAAGACTAGGGTATTATGTAAAAATTGGGCGTAATGAAACTAATCTTGGTATGTTCTATGACAAATTGCCATATACTATAAATTGGGGAGTTAATCCTAAGGTACGTCGACATATGCGACTTAATTTTTCAGGGCCTGAGTTTTTGGAGTGAATATTTTAGTACTTCGACATTTGCTTACCGAATTTTTAAGTACCCTCCATTTTTCTTAAGTGCCTAAACTTCTAAAATTTGCATTTTAACCCCAATCCTTAAAAACTCGCTTTTGAAATTTTGAAATTTGTGCATGTGCATTTTCTCTCATTAAGTAACATTCTCGTTCCGTTTTCATTTGGTGTCAAAGCCACGTAACCAAATATAATTAAGATAATTAAGCTAATTAATGACTAATCAAGTTTATTAACTGTGATTAATGTTAGAATCATCACCTGCTTGCCCTAGTCCTAATTATTCACACGTTGTTTATTCACTGGAAGGAATTTCTTCGGTAGCACCTCAATTAAACTATATTACTAATATAATTTTAGAATTACAACTCGAATTAAAAAAAATTAAGACTAAAGTCAAGGAGTTTAAGAAGTAATTATCTGTAATTCACCTTTCTCCAATTAACAAAGATAGGTATAGCGGCAAATCAAATTTAAGTATTAGTATGCCATTTCAGCATAAATACCTTTTCCAAAACCCAAAAAATAAAAATCTATTTCCTTTGCAAGATATAAAAACCCAAAAAGAAGTAGGAGAAAAATCAACTAAAAAATCGTCTGAAAAGACAGAATAAGAAAAATAGGATGGAATATAGGCAGTATACTGTTGAAGAACTACAAACTATGTTCCAAAAAGAGCAAAGTCCAAAAGAATTAAACAAGGTCACGAGCACAATTAGTGATAAATATGATGTATTGTCTGATGATAATGAAGAGACAAATAATTTCCAAATAGAAGAAGAAATATATCAGTAGATGAATCTGATTAAATTAGAAGATCTCAATGTGTTACCATTAGAGGAAGTCAGAAGAAAACTTGATAAAAAATATTGTAAAATGACTGTTGAAGATGGGATCACTGAGATTAGACAAGAACTCAACTTAAGGGAAATAGAGATTAATTTAGTTAACAATGTTGTTCCTAAGCCTGAAGAATTTGGTGAACCTTCTAGAAGAAATACTCATTTTATAAGACCTAGGTATGTTGCAGCCGGAAGTACCATCAATTTTTTCTTTGCATTTATCCCAAGGAAAACTACTACTTTCAAAGAAATTGGTCCCACCCCTATTAGACAAACCGGATATATCTTAAACATCGATGGAACTTGTAATAGATAAGAAATATTTGAGCATTAGAAAAAAGGCATAAATATTGGCTTAAACCTAAATACTATACGGACTGTTGCAAAGTTTCCAAAATTACATCGAACATAGTTTTTCTAGCACTGTAGCTAACAGGTATCACTGATTAAATAAAGACGGTAAAAATATATTGAGAATGATGGAAACACCGGCTATAATGTTCAAAAGTTTATGCAAAGAAATCGAAATTGAGTTTATAGGAGCTAAACTTGATTTTGAAGAAAAAGCAAGAGAATGGCAAAAGAAAAATTAATAACATAGAATTATGGGATATGAGATATCTGAAGAATTATATTGCTGAATTTAGTCAGTACTATTACAAAATTAGGCATAATGAAACCAATCTTGGAATGTTTTATGACAAATTGCTATATCCTATAAATTCCATAATTAATGAAAAATACATTGCATAGCTTGAAAGAGCCGATGCCATTGATAGCCTTGGTTCAAGAATCTCTTATTTAACAAAATGGGTTAATGATCAATGTCTTAATCTCCAAAAGCAAAAGAAAATAAAGAAGCAATTTCTAACTTGTGGGATTCACCTCACTAATGTGGAAAGGAACCAGAAAGGAGAAGAAAAAGAAAATTTTATAAGAAAAAGAGCTTTAATAAGCAAAAGGGAGAGAAATATAAAAGAAAATATTATAACAAACCAAGCATAAAAAACGAAGATTTTTTAGGGAAGCTGCTTATTGTCCTATAGGGAAAAACAACTGCAAATGCCGGGCATACGGAGAAGAAGGACATTACACTAATGAATGCAAAAATAGAAAGAATAATAAGCTGATGGAAACCCTAGGATGCCTAGATTATGTTGAGCTTAGTGAGGATGAGGCATTAGACCTAGCACTAAGTGACAACATAGGAGTTGTTAAAATTATATTGGACAATGAATATGAATAAAGTCATTATAAAGAGACAAGTCATATGATAGAAACTAGCTCAATTAGTCTCTGTGATCTTCAAGGAGAAGCGTTTGTTGTAGATAATGATAACGAGGAAGTCAAAGGAGATTGGGTCCTTTCGATAATAAAAAAGGACATGATCTATAAAAAAATCCATCTTTCAATTAAAGTGTAAGTACGTACGCGAGATGATAGAAGGAGATCTAGAAATCAAAGATTGTGAGTATGATGTGGGAGAAGTTAATCTCATTAATTGGGAAAATATTCTTAAGCATAATAAAGATAGAAAATACAGCTATATCTGTGCTAGAAGTGTCCAAGTTCAAATCACTCCATTGCAATATTATAGCAACGATGTTGATCTTTAAACTCTGCTCTGTGATATTAGGCATACCAAATTTAGTAATCAAATTATCATAGGAATTAAGATTAATTTATGTAATTGATCGGTAGGATTTAATTGTAGGGCTAGATATTATGCGAGTCCAAAGGATGAATTTGCTAAAAACTTTATGTCCCATAAGATTAAAACAGTTGGAATGAACATGAAACGAGGAGGATATCTATTGAGGATATTTTGAAAAATTATCTACAAATTAGATAATACTATAGATCCAAAGACTAAGGTCACAGTGAGAGAGGCAGAAAAATTTGAACGTCCTATCCCTATGCAAAAACTCGAGAGGATTAAATTTAATCCATAGGAGATAAATATTGATCGTTCATCGATATCTAGCTTTGCCAACCCTACAAAAATCAATAAGAAAAAAAAGTTAAAAATTGATGAGAATGGTAAAATTACCATTAAACCCCAATTATTATGAAGCATGAGTGCAAGATCAGAATGGGGAGAAGGATCTTCATGAGCTAAAGAAAAGCTTAAAGAAGATGATACAATTAGCATGACCAATAAAATGAGTAAAATGAGTTTTGAACCCGTAAGACACAGTGTAGGCCGAAGTATGAGTCTAGATAGGAAATTCATTGGCTACAAAACAAGAACTGTTAGTGAGTGACCACTTCCCGCAAGCGCACGAGTGTCGTAGTATAGATAAAATCCATCGACTTGTTTCTATCAGAAAATACTAAGCAATTACTTAATAGAGAAATTTGGATTTAAACAACTTCTAGTCAACTTATTCTAAATTCAATCAAGGACAAGCGCCTAGGGATTTATTTAGTTAAGAAAGGTGTTGGATCAATATGGTTAACATGTGCTTTTCTCTAATTGGATAATTTTACAGAATTGCAATCTATCTAGAATTTAGTCTATTTTTTCGAAATCGACCAAATTGCCTAAACTAAGCAAAAGTCATTCTTTCAAACTAATATGCCTTAATCTATGTTCAATATTTTTGATTACTCTCTCGTCCTCCCAACGTGCAAATCTCTCTTTCAAGTCATCACTATGTTAGGTCTTATCAAGCAATCTAACAGTCAAATTTCACATTTCAGTTCTTCATTCATTGTCTCAAGGGTGCAAGCAAAATTCAATCCAAATTCACTCACAACATGATAATTACTTGATAAAACAAAATCAAATCAACCATGAAACAAAAGCACAATTCTATTGAATATAACATGATCCAACTACACTTCCATTAACAAAGAAATCCCTAGACAAGATAAACTACTCACTTATGATTATAAATTAAACAACTAACTAATGATTTAGCGAAATCTAAGAGGGAAGGGCTTGATAAGGACAGCCTTCAACAAAGTCTTCAAACCGCCAATAAAACCGAACTCCTCACTCAAGGTTTCTGACTTGCACAAAAATCAAACTAAAATCCTAACTACAAAAAGTAAAATTTTAGGAAGGAAAATGACTATCTATGATATGCTTCTGTTCTTTCTGCTACTAAGGGACAAGTTTATAAACAAGAACACGAGCATTTTTAGCCACACAGCCGAAGGAAAAGGAAGATGCTACAGTTACCAGGATACCACGGTCTGTGCCAGGCACCATGGGCAGACCGTGGTCTTGGTTGGAAAAACATTTTCTGCTCTTCTCTTGCTCCACGTGCATAACATCTCATGGGCATCTGTGCGAGGTCAAACTACACTCAAACGAAGGTCAAATGCTGGGTCAAAATGATCTAAATTCTTGCAAAACACAGAAAAAAAATCATACCCAAGCGTAAAACGAGAATGGGAGTATAAATGGTAACTTAAAGCATATAATTCTCCTAAAAATGTAGCAAAATGACACTAAAATGATATATATAGTAACTGCTTATCAAACTCTCCCATGCTTAAACTGTTGTTAGTCCCTAAGCAACACTAAGACCAAAAATTATACTAAACCTCCTTAGGATGGACATAGGTAGCATTTCAATGGTAAAGTTGATCCAAAGTTAGCCCCAAAAGATGCAAAAATCATTTAGGAAACATATTAGAAATGAAATTTTCGAAAACCACTGGATATAGGACATTGTCAAATTCGAATCAATCCTCCCAAATCATCAAATACAATCATTTAACATATGAGAAGATGGAGTTATCAATGCCGGTAGAACCTCACTATAGTCATGTGTTTGAAAAAATATGAAGGTTCCCATAATTTTCATTCCATAGACTCAAATCTACCATAAGCTTGAGAAGACTCTCTAATTTGCCATCGCTAAAACGCAAACACACTCGACAATCATGAGGACTTTCATAAGGTTGTAATAGGGCCATGGGTGAAGGTAAAAGGGGAACAAATAAGCTTTAGAAATGTGGAGCTAGAAGCCACAACCTAAGAGCTAAACGTTTCCAATGCATCATACAACATCTATCCTAGACCAATACAACTCATCGATAAAATGCATCCCCAATTGACGAGACAAAGAGTTTAAAGTCATAAATATTTTACAATCCCAACAAGGCTAACACTCTTTTTGTTATTCTCCTTTTTTGTCTTGTTTTTGTTATTGTTTTTGTTTTGTTTTGTTTGTTTTGTTTGTTTTTCTCTTTTTTTTTTTCTATTTCTCAAAAGAGTTAGCCAAGGGAAATCCATAGCAAACTTTGAATCTCAACTCTTCTATAAACTTTGTACCAAAAGATAATGGCTTTCCTTTTATCAAACAAGACACACATCCCTTCATCAAACAACCAAATCCACTAAAAAGATCTCAATACACCTTACTAGTCCCCAATCAAACTTGATGCAAAAGAATGAAATGCTTCATTAATCTAGGCTTAAGCATGATATAATCATTTGGCCATAGGCTATAGTAGGAGGTTTAAATCAAGAAAAGCAGATATAAGCTCAAAGGGGATAGCAAGGGATATAATTTCCAACAAAGGTGGCTATTTGGTCGTCCGGTTTAACAAGTCAAAGAATGTCTCAATCATATTGCCTAAATGCATATGCAAAATGTGATCTTGAATGAGAATCAAAGCAAGTTCTAGAGAAATGATGTCAAGGAAGAGTCGCACATGAAAGAAATATGAGACTAAATTAAAGAATAGTCTCTAAAAGCTCAAAGCCTCATGGGACATCTACCAAGGTCATAACTAACGCATTAGTAAGCACATGCCAAAATTCATGTAAAGAGTCTCAACATATGGTCAAAATATGAAGCTTATTTTTGAAAACTCATTCCCAAACATTTTTATGTACAATTGGGCAAATAAAAGAATAAAACTAAACCAAAGAAGCCTACCTAGTCTACAAAGATCATCATTGGAGGAGTTTTTCTATTTTTCTCATCATTGATTTTTAAAATTTTTTTTTGTTGTTTTTTCTTGTTTCATGCGTGCTCCTAATAACAATGCAAAGGAAAAAAAATACAAAAACTATGAAAATAAACTACAAAAGGACTAAAATGCAATCTAGAAAAAAAAAACTAAATATACATTCTAAAATGCTCCTAACCAAATAAGATTAAAACCTACAATAAAACTCCAAAAACTATCACAAATAATATACATAATACACAAGCACACCTAACCAAATCAGGGATTAGATGCCAAATATAATAACTAACTCCCCCATGCTTGAATTACACATTGCCCTCAATGTGGGCACATAGTAGAAACAATGAAGGGGAGTAGCAAAAACAATGAGAAAGGAAGTGGGCGGGGAGGATAAGGTGGGTGGTCATATGAGATATGCCAATCTTGCCAGGTCTCTAAACAAGTCCTATAATCCAGGAAGTATTGAGTATGGGTAGCAAGCATCCCATGGAGCTCGGCGTGGTGCTCTTGGACAAAATCACAAAGAGCGGCGTTCTCATAAGCAATATATGCTCGAAGGGATACTTCTTCCTCCCGAATGGACCTAAGGCTGGCTTACAGGTCGGCATAGTCAGCAGGGAGTGATCAGGAGGAAGAGCTAGGTCTAGCTTGTCTAGAATAAGGGGGTTAGAAGAGGTGCGGGCTAAACAACTTCGGCATCACCAGTACCTAATAAAGGTTAGCCTAGTGAAGTAAGGTAGTTCGATCAACATTGGGAAGCGACAGAAGCCGATCCCCAGGGTATATCCAGCAAAAATGCCCAGCCTCTACTTTAGAAAAGTTCATGATCTCAAAGGCAGCTTGATCAAGTTGCTCGGACCTAAAGAATCTATCCTCAGGTTTAGGCTCAATACCTAAAAATCCAGTAATGGTTATCACAATACCACCTATGACTATCCTACCCTTAGTGTTAACAGCAGCACTATACAATTGCCTGGTCAAGAACGACCCGGGGTCAAGTTGGACATCGTTAAGCATATAGGACAAGAAATATTACTCTGATAATCTCAGGACATTCAGACTATCATCGCGAGAAGACAAACAGCAAGCTAGGATACACTGAGCTACCTGAATGCAAGGGTTCCTAATATGTGTGCACTTATAAGAACTAGTGTTGTACCTGGCACTCCTCAAAGGCTCGTGCCAAAAATGCATTTGGGTTGAATTCGTGGGGGATTTGTTTGTTCGGTAAATCCATACTACGTGGAAAATTGAATATACTGTTGAAAGTACCTAAGTTCAACTCATATAATTGTCTTTGCAAATAAAATGAAATGTACCTAGCTTGATATTAAGGTGCTTTAGTGACCTCGACATGAAGTGTACCCGGCTTGATATTGAGGCCCTCTAGTGACCTCGACATGAAGTGTACTTAGGAACTCTAAGGTAATGTCCTGATATGTATGCTCTTTTATTTCTATGAAATATCCCGCACCACCCCATGCAAACCACCACCTAGTATTATCTAGCAATCCTAAACGTGCTAACAACTCCTCATGATAATAGCTAGTTCCTACAATCATGTGTTCATTCAAACAATTATATCTAGCAACATGATCGGGGTTGGTTAAACCAAGAGGATGAGGAATGTTACCTTGAGCACGTGTATTGGTGAGGTTGGGGAGGTCCGTTGAGATCGGGACGATACTTAGCTTGATGATCCAACCTCCTTGACAGTGCTTTGTCTCTTGGTAGGTGCCATTGTTGCAAATATAGAACAAAAATTAAAACTAAAACCTAAATAATAAAATTTGAGGAAGAAAAATGAAGAATTTAAGCAAAAAGAGGAAGAATTGGAGAGAGAAGAAGATTGTTATGGAGGATTGGTGAAGGTGAGATGAGCTTGAAGAAGAAGAAGAAATGAAAAGAGATGAAATTTGTGGAAGAAAGAAAAGGATTAAGTGAATAGGAAGGATTTTGAGTGAAAATGGAGTAAAAACAAGAAGAAATGAAGAAGAATTAGAGGTTTAGTAATGGTGGGTTGAGAGAGAGAAAGAATCGAAGATGAAGAAGAAGATTAGTGAAAATGGAGGGTCGCCGCGGTCAAAACCCTTTATCGCGACCTGTAGTAATTCACCGCAGATCATGGTGGTGGCCATGAGCAGGCTGTCGTGTATGCTGACACCAAAAAAATTTTTGTTTCCTGGTTTTGCACCCCACGGTCGTGGTGCTAGGCTACTAGCCATGGTGCCAAACAATTTCTTTTTCTTTTGGTTTTTTTTTCCTATTTTTTCTTTGCTTTTTTATGAAAAACTACACAAAATCAATGAAAATAAAAGCTAAGAAAAGAAAAAGGGCTTGGGTTGCCTCCCAATAAGCGCTCTTTTAAGGTCAAGAGTTTGACCATACTTCTGTGCTTGATCTGGATTAGTGAGTGTATGGACATTAGCTTTCTCAATAGGTTAGCCCACAAAATATGGTTTTAATCGTCGTCCATTGGTTATGAACGCGCTGGTAGACTCACGCCATACCTCAACTACTCTACTAGGTTGAACTTTGGTTACTTGAAATGGTCCCGACCACTGGGATTTCAACTTTCCCGGAAATAAACTCAACCTTGAGTTGAATAATAGGGCCATGTCACCTTTTTCGAGCCTCTTCTTTATGATATGCCATTTCTTAGTTCTCTCTTTGTAAATGCGTGAACTCTCACGTGCCTCTAACCTTAGTTCATCTAGCTCATTCAATTGCAAGAATCTCCATTCTCTGGCTGCTTTAAGATCAAAATTGAGTGTCTTTATAGTCCAATTTGCCTTATGTTCCATCTCTACCTGTAAGTGACAAGACTTCCCAAACACCAACCGATAAGGAGTGGTGCCTAGAGGACTCTTGTAGGTGGTGCGATAAGCCCAAAGAGCATTATCAAGTTTGACATACCAATCTTTGGGGGACCGATCCACCATTTTCTCCAATATGCTCTTCAATTCTCGATTCGAGAGCTCCACTTGCCCACTTGTTTGGGGATTGTAAGGCGTAGCAACCTTATGAAACACCCCATATTTTTTCAATAGTGACTTAAGAGGCTTGTTGCAAAAGTGTGTTCCATTGTCACTTAGAAGAGCTCTTGACATGCTAAACCTTGTGAAAATCTTCTTCTTGAGGAACTTGATGACAACTTTGGAATCATTTGTCGGGGTGGAAATTGCTTCCACCCACTTAGAAACATAGTCAACTGGTACAATGATGTAAAGGTTGCTACGGGAATGAGGACAATGAGCCATGAAGTCAATCCCCCATACATCAAACAACTCCACCTCAAGTATACCACTTTGAGGCATCTCATGCATCTAGGTAATGTTCTCCATTCTCTGACATCTATCACAAGTAATGAAAAATTTTATGGCATCCCCCTAAAAAGCGTGGGCCAATAGAAGCCTGCTTGGAGTACTTTCGCAATTGTTTTATCCAATCCAAAGTGTCCACCATAGGTTGAAGCATGACAATGGTGCAAGACACTAAGGGCCTCATCTTCTGGCAAGCATCTTCGATAGATCCCATCTCCACATAGCTTGTAAAGAAAAGGCTCTTCCTACACATAGTATTTGGCATCAGAAAGGAATTTTTTCCTTTGTTGGTAGGACAACCATAGAGGTAGCATCCTTTATACTTTGAAGTTAACAAAATCAGCATACCATGGGGTAGCTTGGTGGGAAATTGCAAAGAGTAGGAGTGTTCATTATTCGGTGCAAACTCGGACCGGACCGAAGACCGTCTTAAACCAGACCAGACCGGACCGAACTGAATGGATTGGGTCTGGTCCATGGTCTACAATTTTTTTTATTCGATCTTTGGTCCGGTCTGATCTGGTCTACTGGTCCACCAGTTTGGACCCAGAACTGAATAAAAAAAATTGAAAATCGATCTTTCACTTATTCAATTTTAATTTTCTTTTGCAACTTATAATTTCTCAAACGTTCAAGAATATTGATTTGTTTTTCACGATGAAAATATGTTAAAATTGTTCATATTGAAATAAATATAAGATGTTCATATCGTAAAAGCTTGCTAGCTTGACAATTCGGTTCAGTCTGGTCCGGTCTGATTTTTTTGGTCATGTCCCGGTCCGGCCCTTGACTTATTCGGTTCGATCCACGATCCATACCTTTCCTCTTGTTCAGTCCTCTGTCCAACCTTGTCCGATCCGGGTTTGGACCGATGAACACCCCTAGCGAAGAGTTGCTCATCAAGGAAAGAGTCGTCGATGGGGAGCTCCTCACTAGGAGTAGCCTCATGGCCAAGGCGAGATAGATGATCGACAACCACATTTGCCAACTCGGCCTCGTCTTTGATCTCCAGGTCAAACTCTTGAAGGAGGACCTATTCGATGAGTCGGGGTTTAGAGTCGGATTTCTTCATTAAGTGTTTCAAAGCGACATGATCAGTAAAGACAATGACTTTGGAATTGATCTAGTAAGATCGAAATTTTTCCAAGGCAAAGGCAACCGCTAAGAATTCCTTTTCCGCTGTGGCATAATTCACTTGAGCTCCATCAAGAGTGTGGCTCACATAGTATTTGGCATATGGCTTATTGTCCTTTCGTTGGCCAAGAACGGCGCCTACTGCATAGTTACTTGCATCACACATTACTTCAAAAGATAGCTCCCAATCTGAAGCTTGTATTATGGGGGTCGTGATTAATGTCTCTTTTAACCTATGAAAAGCACTTAAACATTCTTCATTAAACTCAAAAGGCACATCCTTGACAAGCAACTGGGTGAGAGTTTCTGCAATTTTCAAAAATCCTTTATGAACCGCTGGTAAAAACCAACATGTCCAAGAAAACTCCTCACATCCCCTACAGAAGTTGGTGGTGGTAATTTTTCAATGACCTCGACCTTTGCTTTGTCAACTTCAATGCCTTTATTAGAGACAACCTGACTGAGGACAACCCCCTCTTGCACCATAAAATGGCACTTATTCCAATCCAATACCAAATTCACATCCTCACATCTTTGCAAGACCTTAGACATGTTATTCAAGCAATGGTCATTGGTTACACCATACACAAAAAAATTATCCATAAAGACTTTCATTTTGTTCTCAACAAAATCAGAGAAAACAGTCATTATACAACGTTGAAATGTACCAGGGGTATTACATAACCTAAATGGCATCCTTCTATAAGCATTTGTACCATAAGGACATATAAAAGTAGTCTTTTCTTGGTCATTAGGATGGATATGGATTTAAAAGAATCCCGAATATCCATCTAAGTAGCAAAACATGAGTTCTTAGCCAACCTTTTAAGCATTTGGTTAATGAAGGGAAGGGGGAAGTGATCTTTACAAGTGACTTTATTCAATTTCCGATAATCAATGCACATGCGCCATCCCATGATAGTCCTAGTGGGAGTTAGCTCATTATTCTCATCTTTGACAACAATCATCCCTTTTTTCTTAGGTACAACATGGACCAGGCTTACCCAAGTACTATTGGAGATAGGGTAGATAATGTCGGCTTTAAGCAGTTTTAAAATTTCCTTTTTGACCACCTCTTGCATGCAAGGGTTCAACCTTCTCTAGTGTTCAATTGAGGGCTTATGGTCATCTTCCACTAAGAGTCGATGCACACACAAAGAAGGATGAACTCCTTTTAAGTCATCAAGGCTGTATCCTATGGCTTTATGATGCTATCTAGGTACTCTAAGCAAAGAGTCAATTTGAGATGCATTCAAACTTGCATTCGTAATAATAGAATATGTATAGTTGGGTCCAAGAAATTCATACCTCAAGGATGAAGGGAGAGGTTTCAGTTCTATCTTGGGAGCTTTTCCCTCATTAGACGAGGGCTTATTTTCATCTTTTAATGGTTCCACCTTAGCAAGGGAAGGCCGAATTGGTAGAGAGGCTTCCAGAAGTTGAGCAAACATGGCTGCTTCAGGATTTTCATCCTTCGTAGTGCTATTATTCAATATCAAGTGCTAAAGAGGATCACTAGAATCAAGGTTAGACATGGTTTTCCATATCAAACCATCAACCACATCAATCTTGTTACACCATCAAAAATGGAAGGGAATTTAGCAGCTTTTAATAAGTTAAATTCCACATGATCATCTGCCAAATCAAAAGATAGCTTACTGTTTCACGTCAATACGGAACCCAACGGTGGCCGAGAATGGCCTCCCAAGAATGATGAGGGTGCGTGTATCCTCTTCCATTTCTAAAATCACAAAGCCTACCGGCACATATAAATCTCATACTTTTATTAGAACATCCTCCAAAACACCTAAAGGGTATTTCATAGAATAGTCCGCCAATTGTAAGGAGATAGTAGTCGATCTCATCTCTCCTAGTTCCAATTTTTCACACATAGAAAGGGGCATCAAGCTCACACTTAACCCTAAATCGCACAAGGCATAGTCTATAGACACATTCCCTATCAGGCAGGGAATTGAGAAACTACTGGGATCCTTTAGCTTAGCAGAAAGCTTGTTTTGGATCACTGCATTGCATTCTTCAGTCAAAGCTACAGTCTCATGTTCTTTTAGCTTTCTTCTATTAGATAGAATTTCTTTTAAAAATTTAGCATATGAAGGCATTTGAGACAAAGCATTAGTAGATGGCATGTTTACGTAGAGTTTTTTATGGACTTTTAAAAACTTCCCAAATTGCAGATCAATTTTTGCTTTAGCCATCTTTTGAGGAAATGGTAAAGGTGGGGTGTAAGGTTTTGGGGAAGTGATCTTAGGGTCCTTAGGAACCTCGTCAGACTTGTGCACAACATCATCAATCACCTCCTTAAAGGGTGTAGACACCTCTTTCTCAACATTCTCAACATGCTCATTCTTATCATGCAAAGACTCATCACCCCCCTTAGGTCCCTCTAGTTGTTTCTCTTATCTCAAAATCATAGCATTGTATTGCTCCATAGGGTTAGGTTTGGGCTTCGTAGGAAGTCTATTTGGGGGCGTAGATAAAAAGCTAGCATGTTGGGCAATTTGGGCTTCCAATGTTTTGTTGTGAGTAGTAAGCACATCAACCTTAGAGGCTAATTGCTTAATACCCTCATCCTGCTTTTGATATGCTATAAGCATACTTTCCATCATAGCCTCTACATTGGACTTTTAGGGGTATTTGTGGAGGGAAATGAGGTCTTTGAAAAATAGGGCGTGGCCTACCATTCATTTGGGACATATTCGAAGGGTTTGGATTAGACCTATATGAGAAATTCGGATGATTCCTCCAACCTGGATTGCAGGTACTAGAGTAAGGGTCATTGGCTGGTCTCGGATTGAGGTTTTGGACATAATTGATGTCATTAGAGTCTCAGGAAAAAGGACTTCCAACTTGGCAATTCAAAGTCACATGTTTAATAGAACCACAAATTTCACATAGGAAAGGGGCAGTAGAATTCATAGTATTAACATTTATACTGTCCAACCTTTAAGTCATAGCATCAACTTTAGCAGAAAGCAAAGTAAGTGCATCAACTTCAAGCTTACCTCTAACTCATTTGGGTTAGTCTCGTTTGATGGACCATTGAAAATTGATGAGTGTTATCTCCTCAATCAAATTATAGGCCTCATCTTTAGTTTTATTCATCAAAGTTCCTCATGTCGCCGTATCAATAGTATACCTTATAGGTTGGGTCACACCATTATAGAAAGCTTGAATAATCATCCATCGTTGAAGACCATGATGGGGGCATAAACTTAGCAAATCTTTAAATCACTCCTAAGCCTCATAGGGCGTTTCATCATCCCTTTGCCTGAAGTTGGTGATTTGACTCCTTAAACTTGCCACTTTGCTTAGTGGAAAGGACTTGGCGAGGAAAGCTCTAGTAAGCTCATCCCACGTGGTAATATATCCCGAAGGCAAAGAATGCAGCCATGCTCTTGCCTTATCCCTTAGTGAGAAGGGAAATAGTAGCAGTCGGATGGCATCGGTGGAGACTCCGTTAGGCTTCAACATGTTACACACCTCTAAAAAGATCTAAAGGTGTAAATTCAGGTCTTCTAAAGGGGTGCCTCCAAACTGGGATTGTTGCACCATGGAAACGAGAGCCAGCTTGAGCTCAAAATTATTTGCATCAACGTTAGGGCGAGCAATGCTTTAGGTGATTCCTTGGGCTCCAGGGGTAACAAAATCTCTAAGCATCTTTCTTTGGTCACCTCCTCTCCCCGCCATATTTGTTGAATCTCTTCTTGCCTCGCGTCTTTGTTCTTCAGTCTTTTGCTTCTTCCTGCTTAAGCAGAAAGTCCTCTCAATCTTAGGATCAGGTTCGTATAGAAATGCACTTTGCATAAACAGGGAAGATTCCTCTAAGCACTATCACCAACACTACCAATGCAATCAAATAAGAAAATAAAAAAATAAAACACAAAAAATAAAATACTTAGTCACTTTTGTAAGACTAACTCAATAGTTAACAAATTGGTTCCCGGCAATAGCGCCAAAAACTTAACCACTGCCCGTAACCGCATAGGTATCGTAGTATAGCTAAGATATCTTCCTCAGTTACCAAAGTAATCTATCGAGTCCTTTCTATTAGAAAATGCTAACCAATTACTTAATTAAGAAATTTTAATTTAAACAACTTCTAATCAATTGATTTTAAATTCAATCAAGGAGAAACGCTTAGGGATTTATTTAGTTAAGAAAGGTGTTGGATCAATATGATTAACATGTGTTTTTCTCCAATTGAGCAATTTCGAGGAATTGCAATCTATCTAGAATTTAGCCTATTCTTTCGAAATCGACCAAATTGCCTAAACTAAGCAAAAGTCGTTCTTTCAAACTAATTTGTCTTAATCTAAGTTCAATATTTTTGATTACTCTCTCATTATCCCAACATGCAAATCTCTCTTTCGAGTTATCAATATGTTAGGATTTATCAAGCAGTCTAACAATCAAATTTCACCTGTTAGTTCTTCACTCAATTGTTTCAAGGGTGCAAGCAAAATTTGGCCAAAATCCACTCACAACATAACAATCACTTTATAAAATGAAATCAAATCAATCATGAAAAAAAAGGCACAATTCTATTGAATATAACATGATCCAACTGCACTTCTATTAACAAACAAATCCCTAGACAAGATAAACTACTCACTCATAATTAAAAATTAAACAGTTAACCAATGATTTAGCAAAATGTAAGAGGGAAGGGCTTGATAATGACAGCCTTCAACAAAGTCTTCAAACCGCCAACAAAACCGAACTCCTCACTCAAGATTTCTCACTTTCAGAAAAATCAAATTAAAATCCTAACTACAAAAAGTGAAATTTTGGGAAGGAAAATGACTATCTATGATATGCTTCTCTTCTTTGCACTGATGTGGGATGAGTTTATAAAGAAGAAAACAAGCATTTTTAGCTACACAACTGAAGGAAAATGAAGAGGCCAAGTTACCAACATTACAGGGTCCATGGCAGACATCACGGCAGACCGTGGTCTTGGTTAGAACAAAATTTTCTGCTCTTCTCTTGCTCTACCAGCCTAACATCTCTTATGCATCCATAGGCGGTCAAAATTCACTCAAATGAGGGTCAACTGCAGGGTCAAAGTAATCCAAATTCCTGCAAAACACAAAAAAGAACCATACCAAAGCGTAAAACTAGAACTTGAGTATAAATGGTAAATTAAAGCACATAATTCTCCTAGAAATGTAGCAAAATGACCCTAAAATGATATTTATGATAAGCACTTATCAGTGAGCCAATCTATGATGATGAATTAGTAAAAAATATGACTATAGAGGTGTGTTGTGAAGCTACCAATGCAAATCCTAATAGCATTTATATCCCAATAAAGGTATGTTCAGAGAGATATAATAAATATAAATTATGTGCCTACATAAATAATGGTTGCTCTATTAGAAAAAGATCATTATGTCTAGAATTTATGTGAAAGAGAGCCAAAAATCCTTTACAAGTAAGGATAGCTGACAATAGCAATATGAGCTACAATGAAGCTACAGTAGGGTTATCTGTAGAATTAGAAGGAGTTCAATGCATTCTACCAGTTCTATAAACTATTGATCAACCCTCACATGACATGATTATTGAAATAATTTTCAGAGATTATATTGTCCATGCACACAAACCATAAATCAAATAATATTTACAATCAATGGTCACTAAGTTCCTATTGAAAAATTGAGCAAAGCTTACACTCATAAGAAAATTCAATTTACAGGCAGCCAGTGTAGGGTGAAGGTAATGCCTACACAATGTGAGATAGCACTGACTGTCTAACTACTCAAGTTATCTATTAAAGAGCATATTACTGAACAACAAGAGCAATTATATAAAGAACTTTACTCTGATAATCCAGTAAAATTTTGGGATAAAGATATGACAATTACAAAAATTGCTTTCTTAAATCCCAATACTATTATTTGAGTAAAACAAATAGTGTATACACACCAGGATATCCAAGAATTTGATGAACAAAAAAAAGAACTGTTGTACAAAGGATTAATTAGGAATAGAAAGAGTCCTCACACCAAGTCTGCTGTCATGGTAAGAAATCATGCTGAACAAAAAAGAGGAAAGGCAAGAATGGTAATCAATTATAAAAAAACTTAATGATAATATTGTCTTTGATAGTTATTACATTGCTAACAAAACTGTCCTTTTTAATACAGTTCAAGGAGCCTCTTAGTTATCAAAAATGGATTGCAAAATTGGATACAGGTAGATAAAAAAGGATGAAGAAAGCATTCCATTAATCGCTTTCAGTGCCCTTTAAGGACATTGTGAATGGATAGTAATGCCATTTGGTCTTAAAACTACACCTCAAATATTCCAAAGGAGAATGGATAACGTCTTCAAAGATCTTAATCACTGTTTTTTTGTTTACATCGATGATATCCTTGTCTTTTCTAAAACCATATAACAGCGCAAATATGATGCCTTAGCTGTCACTCGAAGATACATTGATCATGACATTATACTTGGTAAAAACAAGTGCATTTATACTGAACAAGAGATTGAGTTTTTAGGTCTAGAGATAAAAGCTAGAAAAATCATCCTCTAAAAGCATATTCTGGAAAAAATTGAGAACTTCTCCCAAAAAATGGAAGATAGGAAGCAACTAGAAAGGTTTCTTGGATGTTTTAGCTATGCTTCATATTTCATTAAAGACTTAGCCAAATTGAGAAAGCCATTGTAGCAGAAACTCAAGAAAGAAGTAAATTGGACATGGATCGTTAGTGATGCAAACATTGTTTAAAACATCAAAAAGATGTGTAAAAATCTTGCTATTCTTAATTTACCTAATGAAGGTGATGATTTAGTACTTGGGACAGATGCCAACAATGTGCACTGGAGCGCAGTGCTCAAAATTAAGGAAGGCGAAAAATTCGGCAAATATTACAATGGAAGTTTAATAAGGCAAAACACAACTATCCCACGAAGGAAAAACAAATCCTTGCAGTCATAAGGCGGATTAAAAAGTTCTTAATCTTTTTAGCCCCAAAATCTTTTCTTATTCAAACTAATTGCAAAGGAATACTTGGTTTTGTAAAAAAGAATTTATCAAATATGTGAGCGCAATGGCGATTCTTGCATTGGCAATTATAGCTTAACCAATTTTCCTTCTCTACTGAACGTATACAGGGATCGAAAAACTCTCTGGTAGATAGTTTAACTAGAGAACTGGTCAATGGTGATCACTAGAGCAGAACTCCTACCAAAAAAGGAGGAAATCCATAATGAGATGCCATTACTACTAGAATAGGTTTTTCCTTCTAGTAAAGTCCTTATTGATAATTTGGAATTCCATACAAAAAGTAGATCATGCTTTGGTCTGCTATCCTCTGCATACCTGATAGCCCAAAGATTTTTCCTTCTAGACTTAGAAGTTAATTACCTAAGGTGTCCTTATGATATCCAAGAAAAAACAACTTCTTATGTTCAAGAAAAATGGTTCAATGAGTGATATGTAGCATGCATCGACTATTATTAGAATTATTCTTAAGATATTTGGGAATCTTTGAGCACAATAATCTGCTTTTTCAATAAGTCTGGAGATGGTGGAGTTAGTTTTCCAACAAATTCAATATCTCCAAATGGCCTTGTCATTGTGGCCTAGGAATGCGGGATGGTTGTTTACTTTGTGGAATTCACAAATCCAAACTTCCCATTCTTCTTAACACTAACTAAATTTCAGCAATGCATATTCTGAAGGATTCATTGGATTCTTACATCTCCTGATGGTCCAACAAAAATCTCACAGAATAGATGTCTATATGTGAAGGTGCATCGTGCACTAATCGAGTATGAAAATGGAAAATCCAACCTGCTCATTATCTTGTTCAAATAGTTGATTTCGATGACCATAATGATCGACGATAAGAATGAAATCCAGAACAACGAGAATTAGATACTGATCGTGCTTCAGTAAGAGCCATTAGATTTTTCAACATTTATCAACGGAGTTAGAGATTAATTGAACAAGGAAATACGCTAATGCATTGCAAAAATACTACTTTTGCTTATCATAATGAGTTTAATGAATACATGAATGTAGAAGGAGCTGCCTCGGGAGATGTTTTTGATTATTTCTTTGATGTTGGAGCTGAAAAATTCTTATAAAAAAAAGAAAAGAAATATCTTCTGAATTATTTGAGAAATGGGATCCAGAGCATCCTTAGTTTGATGAAGATTTTGATGATTATCTAGATAATGATGGTCTGGAACATATAATTAGGGATGAAGGTATACAAAATCTCAATAATGATGACTAGTCTTATCAACACTAAAACATCTAAAAAGTGATTGCTCCATTATTGTACTATTTTGACAAGTGTCAAATCAGTAAAATAAAGTAGTCTACTGTAGCCATGTGCAAAATCAGTGTGTACTATAGCCAATAAGGCATATTATGTACCCTCATTGCCTCTATAAAAGGAGAGGTTGAATGGCGAGAAGGGACACAGTCATTTGAGCATTCTTAAGCAAAGCAGAAGTTGAGATTCTCCATTTCTATATGAGCAAGCGTCTGTGATGATCTTTGTAGCTTAAGTCCCTCTTAAATCTTTTCATTTTAATATTTCCACTTTCAAGCTTTCAATAAAAGAAGCTTCTCAGTAGGGAATGTTATTCAATTGAACCTTATGTTTTAAATATTATAATTTCTTGATTATAGTTCCCTTATCCTTTAAAAAATAAAGAACTTGATTAGTAACTACAGTCTAAGGTATGAAATGAAATGGATTTGTGCTGTGCTTGATCTAAGGAAGATGTGGTCAAGATTAGGAATCTCTGTAAACTGAAAGCTAGAGGAATGACAGGGTCCAACGCCGAATAAGTTTTGGTAATAGTCGAAACTCTCTAATTAAATTTTAAATATTTTGGGCCAACAGTGAAATAGGAAAGAGTGTAGGGGGTATTAAAAATTAAAGCACGTTTTCTGAAGGTCGCAAAAAATCCAAAAGTCATAACTCAGGGTGCTTAAAAATTTAGCCAAAAGGTGAGACCTGAATAAATCAATGACACATATGTTAAGGTACTAAAAGATCAATAACCCAATATAAAGTCCACAATTAATGAAAAATATATTATATGGCTCGAAAGAGTAGATGTCATTGATACCCTTGGTTCAAGAATCCCTTATTTAAGAAATGAGTTAATGGTCAATGTCTTGATCTCTCGAAGCAAAAGAAGATTAAGAAGTAGTTTTTAACTCGTTGGGATTCTCCTCACCAATGCAGAATGGAACCTGAAAGAAGAAGAAAAAGAAAATTTTATAAGAAAAAGAGTTTTAACAAGCAAAGGGTAGATAAATATAGAAGAAAATATTATAACAAACCAAGTCCTAAAAAACAAAGATTTTTTAAGAAAGCCTCTTATTGTCCTGTTGACGTCAAAAATGTGCTATTTTTATAGTACCTTTCTACCTAATTTATGCTCGAAATAATTATTATTTTTAGATTTTTATTTGATTTTATTTTATTTTGCCGATATTGAATAATTTAGGAATAATGTCAGGAAAAGATGAATGAATGCTGAAAGCTGAAGATTTAGGCCAAGTTGATTCAAACCCGAACCAAGCAACAATAACAAAAAACAAAAATAAAATAAAAAAATAAAATAAAAGAAGGCAAATTTTTTTTAAAAAGGGCCTAGTCATGTGCACGACATGTGACCCGGCCATGCCTTCCCCCCTCCCATTTCTTTCTCTCTCCTCTCGGTCTTCTATGCCCAATTCCCAGACCCTCAACCCCCCTCCCCGTTTGCTTCTTCATCTCCTCCTCAAACAACCACAACCCTTCATCTTCTCCACTCCACATAGCGCCGATTTTTCTTTCTCCTTCTTCAATGCATCATTCATGGTGCCCGTTACCCATCGTCTCACAGCCATTTCAACGGCCAAGCTAGGGGACGTTTTTGGAAGCTTCAAAAGGAGGTGGAGCAGCAGAGAATCGAGGGAGGGGACAATTCTAGAGTAAGAGTTGATTTTCGTTTCCAGATTTCATTAGGTTTAGAATTTCAGGTTTTAGGGTTTAGTTTAGTTTAAGTTTCAGCTTTAAGTTGAATTTCAATTTTGATTCAGTGTTAGAAGTTTGATTTTCAATTTTCTGGGAGTTAGGGTTCAACTTCGAATTCTTGTGGCTTGATTTCGATTTCAATTGATAGCCTACAATTTGCACACATCGTTGACGTTCGGTGTTGCTTGGGTTCTATTCGAATTGTTCAATGAAGTTGTTCGATTTGTTGGATGTTTTCTCCCCTGCTTCGTGCCCTTCTTCTTCCTTTTCTCCCCTGCTTCAATTTCCCTGTTCATTTCCCTGATTTGTTGGATGTTCATTTCCCTGATTTGTTGGATGTGAAGGTTAGAATTGTGCTTGCAGATTTCTGGTTTGCAATTACACTTGAGTCATATTCGAATTGGGTTTGCAATTTCTGGGTTTGCCTTCCCTGTTGCTACGTTGCTGTTCTTTGTGAGTGCGTTGGATGCTCGACCTAGCTTGACTGATTTTGCCCCTGCCCTGTTCGATACTGTTCGATGCTGTGCTAGAGTCTGAAACTTTATGCCTGCTTTACTAACTATTTATGCCGGGTTTCGTATGCGATTCATGCTGTTCGTGTGTGGGTTATTTTGAAACTTATAATACCTATTTTATGCTTGCTTTACTCCTGTAAATTAGGATTCTAAAATCATATTGCTAGAATAATAATTTGATTCAGGTTCTTGTCAATTCAACTTTTGAATTAGAATTCCAGTAACCAAATTTCACAACCATCCCTGAGGATCAACACCCGTTGGCGTTACAATGACAAACTGTGCGCTTGCGGAAAATCACAACAAGTTTTTGGTGCCATTGCCGGGGATGGCGTTATGAAATTTGGTTGCCTTGAGTCGTAGATTAATTATTAGAGTCGTTAGAGTTGTTTTCGTTTTTAGTTTTAGTTGAGTTGTAATTTTTGTTTTAATAGTTTAGTTTAGTTTTATTTTTGAATTTAGTTTATATTTTGATTTCGATTTTTGTATGTGTCAGGATTAGTTTAATTTTAATGTTTAGATGTTTCTAACAAAACAGTACTAATAAGTTTGGTTTATGTGCAGTGAAAAACTTCAAGGTTAAACTGATCCGAAAATATTTACTGTGCAGATTTTTCATCAATTTCCGCATTCTATTTGAATTTTCTGGACCTGTTCTGGTGTGATTTCTGCTGTGCCAATATTTTTCCTTGATTCAGCATAATTGTTTGATTGTGTGTGAATGTTTCTGGAATTTTTGGAGCTGTTTAGATTTTTCTGTGAATTTTAGAATTAATATTATGTTTTCATTTTTTTGCACTCTTCAGGGACAGAAAAAAATTCCTGAAAAATTATATTTATGTCCTTTGTGATTGTGTGGACTTTGCTGTATATTTAATTCTGATTTTAGGAGTCGTATTTTCTGTTTTAATTTTATTTTAGAATTGGGTTGTTTAGGTGTTATTTATTTTCTAATTTTCTTTTGGTTTGGTTGTGGTTGTGCTTATAGTTTTCGATTTGATCATATTTTGTTTGTGTAATTTAATCATTTGTTTTGTTTTGTGTCTTAAAAAAATATAATAATAAAAAAAACACAAGAAAAAA
The DNA here is from genome assembly GCA_017589665.1 of Selenicereus undatus. Taxonomy (NCBI): domain Eukaryota; kingdom Viridiplantae; phylum Streptophyta; class Magnoliopsida; order Caryophyllales; family Cactaceae; genus Selenicereus; species Selenicereus undatus. The sequence goes on along the minus strand of JACYFF010010365.1, from coordinate 87,379,510 downwards.
AAGAGAGAGAGATGCTCTTGCTTTGTGAGTTGTCTCTTTGGTCTTTCTTTTCTTTTGGTCCCATAGTTTTATTTTTGTTAGTTTGTAATTAATGTCCTAGAGTCATTTTTCTTTCAATAAAAAAAACCTTAAAAAAAGTGAAAATCCTAAAAAGTGAAAAATTCTATTACAAAAAAAAGACTTCAAGAATGCCAGTATTTAAATTCCCACAATATGAGCATGAATCTTTTTGGCATTATTTGTCTAGATTTAGCGATTATCGTGCTCAGTTGAATCAAACTTTTGAGAAATGGAAAATTTATGAGCTCGTTGTTTTGGGATCTAAATGCTGAATTAAGAGGTATTGTTGAGTCCATGTGCTCAGGGGGTTAGCTAGGATTGTTGTCTAGATCTTAAGATGAGGTTTGGGATTTCTTTGAAAGGTTAGCTTGGGATACTTATGAGTTTGAACAAGCTAAAATGAACTTAAAGTACCTAACTCATGCTGAGTCTGCTTTTTATGCTAATCCTTACTCCTAAGGTCATTTTATTGATTCGTATGACTCCTCTTATGCTTTTGTGCCTCCTGTTTGGTGCAATTATTGTGAATCTTTTGCTCATGATGCTTGTTCTTGTCCATATCATGACTATTTTGATACTCAATGTGCTAGTGTTGAGAAGAGAATTAATGAATTGATTGCTAAAACGGTAGAGACCATGAAAGCAAGAATTATTGAACATTCTCAATGTTTTAATCAAAGTAGGGAGAATTGTAATGAGTCTGACTCTTGTTTAGGATATCCTAAATCAGGAGTTAGACTTTTTGATGATTTTGAGCCCTCTTGTCTTCCTAGGCCTAGCCTGAATGATGCCCAGCCTTTGCCTAGTTTAGAACAAGAGGATGTCCTCCCTATGTCTCTATCTCCTGACCTTGCAACGCACACTAACTCACAAAAGGATGTCACTGAAAACGTCCTAGTTTACGCCAACCCACCCAGCATTTTTGATGAATCTTCTGAGTCTGAGGAGGGTCAGGAGTCTGAGCATACTGGTGAGTTAGATATGAGCATCCCATCTGTAGTTGAGCTTCATGATTTAGATGACTCAAATGCTATTTCACAGGAGTAACATGAAAAGGACATTGAACCCACCATTTTGGACTTTGATGATGATGTTCTGTCTATGAAATATGAATATTTTTCATGTGGGTTTGATATTACTGCAAGTCTTGATGAGGGTTTTTGTGTTGAATATAAATCATTCTCTTTTAACCCTCTAATACCTTCTAAGTCATTCCCTGTTGAATATGACTCATTTTGTTTTGATGCAAATGTGGGTTGGATGTGGATTTGTGTGCTGAATACGAATCTTTTTCTTTTGAACCCGTTCTAACTGACATCCTTTTTGGAAACTGCAAGCCTGAATTTGTTGAGTCTGAGAACATTGCCACTAAGATATTTGATTTAGACTAGACTCTTGTGCACATTGACCTCAAAGGACTTGTGGATGTAGGACCCTTTGCTTTGCCTAGACAGTTCATTCATGATAATCCAATTTCTAGGCCAATGACCCACCAGCTGGCTAGTTTGCATTACATCTACTTGTTTGATGTTTGGGACTATACATTTGACAAGTTGAAACGGACCCTTACTTGTGCTACATTGATAAGGTGGATGTCCAACTTTCTTATTTCTTCTGCGTTACTTTTATCGAGAGTTAGTCTTCTGTATTTGACAAGCTACTTCGTGTGCTAATGGGTTTTGAGTTGAGTAGCACTTTTTAGCTTGATAAGGAGTGGCTGATGCTCCTTAGGCCTCTGTTTGTGCATTTCACGAGGTTATAGTTTAGGTATACTTCTGCACCTGACCTGGGATAATCGTTCATCTTTATCTCCTCTTTTTAAGTTTTCTTTCGTATATGTTTGTTGCTTTGTTTTATTTTTCATAAAGTTTTTTTTGGTTTAGCGTCTTGTCTCATTCCTTTCTTTTTGTATATTTATATTTTCTTTTTGGTTGTATTTTATGTTTCTTTTCATTCCCAATGAGGACATTGTGTGATTTAGGTGTGGGGGTGGGAAAACTTTGAAAATTTTGAAAAAAAAATTTGAAAAAAAAATTGAAAAATTTTGAAAAAAATAGAAAAAAGAAAATTCTAAAAAGATTTTTGTTTGTTTGTGGGGCCGTTTAGTACTATTTTGATCAACTCAAATGCCCTGTGTTTTGATTGTTAGCCTGTATATACGCATGGTGTGCATGTTAGGTCTCTGTCCTCGGTATGTCATTATTGGCTCTACTTCTAACCCCATTTGTTAATTTTCACTGTGTAATCCAATCCATATTTATATCATCCTCATTGTCTTAAGGTTTTAGTTTTTCATTATCGGCTCTCCCACTTGTTTTTGAAAAGAAAAAAAAAGAAAGAGAAAAAAAATGCAAAAATTTGAAAGAGAAAAAAAAAAACAAACATTGAAAAGGAAAAAAAAAAGGCGAAAAGGAAATGAAATAAAATTGGAATGCCAAGCAACCTTTTGAGGCACGCGCTACTAGGTATTACCCTTTGAAGCAATATTGCTACTGGGAAAGCTTGTTTCCTCTGTTAATAAAATGGGATAGAGTTTGATTTTGGTAAACCTAAGCCGTAGGATGATGAGACACATGCACACACGAGCACAGGGAAGGATTCAAAGCTTTAGTGTATAAGTGGGATGAAAAGTTCGTGCTTCAATGTCATTCACGGGGTAGAGAGCCTCGATGTGTACAATATGCTTATATGCATGCCAACATCTTTGCTACATGGTTGTTATAGCCGATTAGAATCAGTGCATATTTGTTCCCAGTTTTGTACATATTAATTTTTGAAAACAAAACCCAAAAAGATTTTCGAGTTTATGTTTTCTTTTATAGATTTTGTGGGTATATCTTCTGCAAACCCTCATGAGACCTTACTCGTCCACTAGGGTAACCTAGGGGTTTAAAGGGTTTGTTGCACATGCTAAGTGCAACCGTGACTCCTACGAAAGTGAGTTAGGATTTCCTTTTGTTTTTCTAGGCTTTTTCGTTTTGTTTTACTTGAGGATGAGCAAAACATTAGTGTGGGGGTATTTATTGACGTAAAAAATGTGTTATTTTTATAGTACCTTTCTGCCTAATTTATGCTCAAAATAATTATTATTTTTAGATTTTTATTTGTTTTTATTTTATTTTGTAGATATTCAATAATTCAGAAATAATGCCAGGAAAAGATAAAGGAATGCTGAAAGCTGAAGATCTGGGCCAAGCTGATTCACACCCGAACCAAGCAACAATAACAAAAAAAAAACAAAATAAATAAATAAATAAAATAAAAGAAGACAAAAATTTTTAAAAAAGAGCCCAGTCACGTGCATGGCACGTGACCCGGCCATGCCTTCCCCCCTCCCATTTCTTTCTCTCTCCTCTTGGGTCTTCTATGCCCAATTCCCAGACCCTCAACCCCCCTCCCTGTTTGCTTCTTCATCTCCTCCTCAAACAGCCACAACCGTTCATCTTTTCCACTCCACACAACGCCGGTTTTTCTTTCTCCTTCTTCAATGCATCATTCATGGTGCCCGTTACCCATCACCTTATGGCCATTTTGACGGTCAAGCTAGGGGGCGTTTTTGGAAGCTTTAAAAGGAGGTGGAGCAGCAGAGAATCGAGGGAGGGGGCAATTCTAGAGTAAGGGCTAATTTTCGTTTCCAGATTTCATTAGGTTTAGAATTTCAGGTTTTAGGGTTTAGTTTAGTTTAAGTTTTAGCTTTAAGTTGAGTTTCGATTTTGATTCAGTGTTAGAAGTTTGATTTTCAATTTTCTGGGAGTTAGGGTACAACTTCGAATTCTTGTGGCTTGATTTCGATTTCAATTCATAGCCTGCAATTTGCACGAATCGTTGACGTTTGGTGTTGTTTGGGTTCTATTCGAATTGTTCAGTGAAGTTGTTTGATTTGTCGGATGTTTTCTCCCCTGATTCGTGCCCTTCTTCTTCCTCTTCTCCCCTGCTTCAATTTCCCTGTTCATTTCCCTGATTTGTTGGATGTTCATTTCCCTGATTTGTTGGATGTGAAGGTTAGAATTCTGCTTGCAGATTTCTAGTTTGCAATTACACTTGAGTCAGATTCGAATTGGGCTTGCAATTTCTGGGATTGCCTTCCCTGTTGTTACGCTGCTGTTCTTTGTTAGTGCATTGGATGCTCGGCCTAGCTTGACTGATTTTGCCCTTACCTTGTTTGATACTGTTCAATGCTGTGCTAGAGTATGAAACTTTATGCCTGCTTTACTAACTATTTATGCTGGGTTTCGTATGCGATTTATGCTGTTCGTGTGTGGGTTATTCTGAAACTTATAATACCTATTTTATGCTTGCTTTACTCCTGTAAATTAGGATTCTAAAATCATATTGCTAGAATAATAATTTGATTCAGGTTCTTGTTAATTTAGCATTTGAATTAGAATTCTAGTAACCATATTTCACAACCATCCCTGAGGATCGACACTCGTCAACGTTACAATGATAAATTGTGGGCTTGCGGAAAATCACATGTCCTACAGAGAAAGACAACTGCAAATGCTAGGCACACAGAGAAGTAGGACATCATGCTAATGAATGAAAAAAAATAGGAAGAATAACAAGCTTATTGAAACATTAGGTAGCCTATATTACATTTAGCTTAGTGAGGATGAGGCATTAGACCTAGCCCTAAACAACAGCAAAGGAATTGTTGAAATCATACTGGACAATGAATATGAAGAAATCTATCATATGATGGAAAGTGGCTCGATTAGTCTTGATGATCTTCAAGGAGAAGAGTTTGTGGTAGACAATGATAATGAAGAAGTCGAAGGTGATTGGGTCCTTCCTATAATTTAGAAAGATATGATCTATAAAAAGTCCATCTTTCAATTAAAGAGTAAATATGTATGTGAGATGATGGAAGGAGATCTAGAAACTAAAGATCGTGAGTATGATGTGGGAGATGTTAATCTCATTAGTTGGGAAAATATCCTTAAGCTTAATAAACACTGAAAGTACAGATACATCCATGTTGGAAGTGTCCAAGTTCAAATCACTCCATTATAATATTATGACAAAGATATTGATCTTTATGCTTTGCTCTGTGATATTAGGCATACCAAATTTATAATCAAATTATCATAGGGATAAAGACCAATTTATGTAATGGATTAGTAGGATTCAATTACCGACCAGGATATTATGTGAGTCTACAAGATGAATTTGCTAAAAATATCCTATCCGTTAAGATAAAAAGAGTTGGGATGGACATGAAAGGATGAGGATATCCACTAAGGATATTTTGGAAAATTATCTACAAATTCGATAATACAATAGATCCAAAACTAAGGTGACAATGATAGAGGCAGAAAAGCTTGAAAGTCCTACCCCTTTGGAAAAAAATCCAGCGGTTTATATCCAATCCTCAGGAGATAAAAACTAACAAGTCATGGATTTCTAGCTTTGCCAACCCTACTAAAATCCATAAGAAAAATGCAATAAAAAATGATGAAAATGGTAAAATTACCATTAAACGCCAATTAAGAAGCATGAGTGCAACATTGGAGAGAAGGATCTTCATCAGCTAAAGAAGGTCCTAAAAAAGATGATACGATTACTATGACTAGTGAAATGAGTAGAATGAGTTTTGAACCCGCTAGACACAGTGTTGATTGAAATATGAGACTTGATGGAAAGGCCATTGGGTACAAACAAGAACTATTAGTGAACCAATCTATGAGGATGAATTAGTTAAATACATGACTATGGAAATATGCTATGAAGCCACCAACACAAATCCTAATAGCATATATATCCCAATAAAGGTATGTTTGGAGGGATATAATAAATATCAATTATGTGCCTACCTAGATAACGGTTGTTCTATATGCTTTAGAAAAAGATCATTATTTCTAAAATTTATGTAGAAAAGGGCCAAGAATCTATTACAAGCAAGGATAGCTAGCAATAATATTATGAAGCTGTAGAAGGGTTATCCATGGAATTAGGAGGAGTTCAATGCATTATACGAATTCTATGGACTACTAGTCAACCCTCGAATGATATGATTATTTGAAATAATCTCAAAGATTGTATTCCCCATGCATTCATATTATAAACCAAATAATATTCACAAATATTGGTAACTCAATTCCTATTGAAAAATTAAGCAAGGCTTACACTCATCAGAAAATTGAGTTTACACAGAGCGAGCGCGGTTAGAAGGTAATGTCTATCAAACGAGAGGTAGCATTAATAATTTCATTACTCGAATTAACTGTTAAAGAGCATATTGTCGGACAACAAGAAAAATTATGCAAAGAACTCAACTCTGATGATCCTCTAAGATTTTGGGATAAAGATAAGAATTTACAAAGATTCCTTTGTTAAATCACAATACGATTATTATTCGGGACAACGGATGGTGTATACACACCAGGATATCCAAGAATTTGATAAACAAATAAAAAAACTTTTGGAAAGAGGATTAATTAGGAATAGCAAGAGTCCACACACCAGTCCTATTTTCATGGTAAGAAATCATCCTGAAGAAAAAGTGGAAAGACTAGAATGGTAATCAATTACAAAAAGATTAATGATAATACTATCTTCGATGGTTATTATATTCCTAACAAAACAGTCCTTTTCAATATAATTTAATGAGCCTCTTGGTGCTCGAAAATGGATTGCAAAAGCTGATACTGGAAGATAAAAATGGATGAAAAAGTATTTGTTTAACTACTTTTAGTGCCCCTCAAGGACATTTTGAGTGGATAGTAATGCCATTTGGTTTAAAGAATGCACCTTAGACTTTCCAAAGAAAAATGGATAACATTTTCAAAGATCTCAATCACTGTTGTTTAGTTTACATCAATGATGTCCTTGTCTTTTCTAAAACCATAGAATAGTACAAAGATTATGTTTCAGCTATCACCCAAAGATACATTGAGTATGGTATTGTACTTGGAAAGAACAAATGCATTTATACTGAACAAGATATTGACTTTTTAGGTCTAGAGATAAAAGTTGGACAAATCATTCTACATTTGCATATTCTGGAAAAAAAAATAGAAAATTTTGCTGAAAAGATTGAAGATTGAAAGCAGTTAGAAAGGTTTCTTGGAAGCCTTACCTATGCTTCAGATTTTATTAAAAACTTAGCCAAATTGAGAAAGTCATTGCAGCAGAAACCCAAGAAAGACGTAAGTTGGACATGAACCCTTAGTGATTCAAACATTTTTTAAAACTTCAAAAAGATGTGTACAAATCTTCCTATTGTTAATTTGTTTAATGAAGGAGACAATTTAATTCTTTAGACAAATGCCAACAATGAGCATTGGAGTGAAATACTTAAAATCAAAGATAGAGAAAAACTCTACAAATATTGTACTGGAAGTTTTAATAAGGCAACGTGCAGCTCTCTTATCATGGAAAAAGAAATCCTTGCAGTCATAAGGGGAATTGAAAAGTTTATAATCTTTTTTGCCCCAAAACCTTTTCTTATTCAAACTGAGTGCAAAGGAATACTTAGTTTTGTGAAAAAGAAATTATTAAATATGCAAGTCCATGGGTGACTCGTGCGTTGGCAATTATGGCTTAACTAGTTTCTTTCCTTATTGAACAAATACAGGGATCGAAGAATTCTCTGGTAGATAGTTTAACTTGAGAACTTGCCAATGGTCATTATCAGAGCAGAATTCCTGGCAAAAAAGTAGGAAACCAATAATGAAATGCCATTGCTAATAGAACGAGGTATCTCCTTCTAGTAAAGTCCTCATTGATAATTTGGAATTCCATATAAAAAGTAGATCATGCTTTGGTCTACTATCTTCTGCCTACCCAATAGCCAAAGATTTTCCCTTCTAGAGTTACAAGTTAATTACCTAAGATGTCCTTATGATATCTAAGAAAAAATCAGTTCTCATGTTAAAGAGTAATGGTTCAATGAGTGATATGCAGCCTGCATTGACTATTATAATAATTATTCTTATGATATTTGGGAGTCTTGGAGTGCAACAATCTACTTTCCCAATAAGTTTGGAGGTGGTGGAGTTAATTTTCCAGCAAATTCATTCTCTCTAAATAATCCTGTCATTAAAGCCTAGGAATATGAGACAGTAGTTTACAAAACTAACTTAAGTTTCAACAATGCATGTTCAGAAGGACCCATTGGATTCTTACATTTCTTGATGGTCTAGCAAAAATCCCAAATAATAGATGCCTATATGTGGAAGTACATTGTGCACTAATCGAATAAAAAATGGAAAAGTCAAGCCAACTCATTATCTCATTCAGATAGTTGATTTCCATGACCCCAATGATTGATGACAAGAATGGAATCCAGAACGACGAGAATTAGTTACTGATCTTGCTTTGACAAGAGCCATAAGTTTTTATAACACTTATTGTCAAGGTTGGGGATTAATCGAACGAGGAAAGACATAATGCATTGCGGAAACACTACTTTCGCTTATCATAATGAGTTTAATAAATATATGAAGGTAGAGGGAATGACTTCAGAAGATGTCTTTGATTATCTCTTTGATGTTAGAGCTGAAAAATTCTTATCAGAAAATGAAAAGGAAGATCCCCGTGAATTATTTGAGAAATGGGATGCAAAGCATCTTCAATATGATAAAGATTTTGATGATTATCCGAATAATGATGGTCTAGAAGATATTACTGGAGATAAAGGCATGCAGAATTTCAATAATAATGACTAGTCTTGTCATCATTAAAAGGCTTTAAAAAGTGGTTGCTCCATTATTATACTACTTTGACAAGTGTAAGGTGTGTAGAATAAGGCATTTTAATATAGCCATGTGCATGTAACTATAGCCATGTGAAAAGCAGTGTGTACTATAGCCATTAGGGCATCCTATGTATTCCCATCCCTCCGTGAAAGGAGAGATGGAGTGTAGAGAAGGGACACAATCATTTGAGCATTTTTGAGCAAAAGAGAAGTCGGGATTCTCCATTTCTCTATGAGCAAGTATCTCTGATAATCTTAGTAGTTTAAGTCCCTCTTAAATCTTTGCATTGTAATATTTTCACTTTCAAGCTTTCAATAAATGAAGTTTCCCAGTAGGGAATATTATTCAATTGAACCTTATGTCTTCAATATTATGATATTTTGATTAAAGTTCCACTATCCTTTAAAATATAAAGAACTTGATTAGTGGCTACAGTCCGAGGTGGGAAATGATACGGATCTGTGCTGTGCCTAACATAAGGAAGGTGTCGTTGAGATTAGCAATCTCTGTAAACTGAAAGCTAGAGGAATACTAGGGTCCAACGCTGACTAAGTTTAGGTAATTGTCGAAACTCTCTATTTTAGTTTTAATTATTTTGCTAAGCATGGTGGGTCTATAACCATAGAAAGTATAATATCTAAGATATAAGTAGTAGATTGTGATAAGTAGTATCAGTAAAGTCCTTATAAGAAGTTTAATCATTTAAAACTAGTTTATTTCCCGAAAAAGCCCTACAAATAGCTTATTTGCCTATTTTACCCAACTCTTAACGTGTTTCTGCAATTTCAAAGAGTTTTAGGCTAGAAGTGAAATAGGAAAAAGTGTCGGAGGTCTTAAAAAATTAACCTAGGTTTTTTGAAGGTAGCAAAAACTCAGAAAGTCATACCTCAGGGTACTAAAAAACTAATCAATAACACGTATGTCAAAGTACTAAAAGATCAATAACCTACAGTATTAACTAACACGAGATAGAGAGAGAAAGTGTGTGTGTGTGTGTGTGTGTGTGTGTGTGTGTGTGTGTGTTTATCCCACGCATATTCCACATAGCTCATCATATTCAATTTTTTAAAAATATTGTACATGCTTCATTATTTATATATAGTCATACATAATCAAGTAGTACAAGTAGCTATAATAGCTATTAACCTCGTCCAATGATATTATAGGTTCCCACATGTATTTTATTGTAAATCCTACTGTTGTACAACTAAGAAAAAAAATATTAGGATGTGCTTCATATTAGCTATTGACGGGTTCTATGTGATTCAATGTCAGAGCCCCAAGGTGATACTCTAAGAGGGTAAAGGTCTCGAGTAGCTTCATAATATCTCATCTACAAGTAGTCAGGAAGATACGTACAGAAATAAAGTAAAGTGTATACTGATATACATCACATTCAAACTTGTGCACTTATATATGTAACTGCCACCAAATGAATTTAAATTGTACTCAAAGGATCCTATGGCTCATAGTGACCCAAAACTTTGGTTCTAGCACAACGACTATAATATCCTAATCCCATGACTACTATATTATGCCAATTTAAGCAATTGATTAGTGGCTAGTGTAGCAGAGCAATAAGGGGATAAGGGCATTAATGTCGCCAGTGAGGATAAGGCTTATAGGACAACTTGAGATGGGTTACCAACCGGTCCACCAGAACATGAGCTAAGGTTAGCTATATATCCATAAGGTTATACTTGTACTCACAAGTACTTGACCTCTACGCATTACATATTAATTAATCATATTGTAGTTAAATTCCAAATACTTTTGATGTTTCATCGGAAAAGTTATAATTATTCCTCCATATTTATGATGTTGAAACTATACGACATGAACACAATGGATTGCCACTGTGAGCTGCTAGCGCTCGAAAAACAGGTATCACAAACTTCAAAGGTTACTTCTTGTTTTTCTTATGTCTAGATAGTCAAGGAGATACCCTCCCCAAAACAGGAAACAAAGAAAAATTTTGAACGGTGACCCGAAGCTCAATATGTTTACCCCTATACTCTAAAAAAATTAGAGCTTTATGATAATTTGTGAGCACACATATTCCAATTGATTTTACTTCAAAATAAAGAGGGACAGAATGAGCAAATAAAACTGGTTCCATATTCTTATCACTATTGTATGCTTGAGCCCTTATTTTTGGAAGTTACGATCATAGAATTCCCCCTTTCATATGCTGCACCCTGACTGATCGAGAACTCTGGTCGATCAAAGCTGGTTAACACTGGTAAGGTATAAATAATGTAGTTAATATGATATCTATATACATACATATATACATACGTACATACATACATGCATACATACATACATACATACATATATACATAAGCAGATGTTAATAAATTGGGCAAACTCATATTACTATGTGGCAAAACACAGTATGAAATATTGTCATGTTAAAAATGATATATGATTATTTTCATATGAAACATGTGAATTTCGCACGGGTATGGGCAACAAACTCACATCAACCTTGATCTCCCTTATAGGAACTTAATGATGTGCATTGGTTTGATAACTGTTAGAGGATCCTTGCCTTCCATTTAAACAATTACTTATGTGGTCCAAGACTTGATTACATTCTTCCTTGCAAGTTATAAACTTAATTGCTCAATGTTTAAGTACTTCACTCTTATAGAGTTACAGTAATACATATTGTAAAACCCTAAAATTTCTAATTTCAATTGATTACTAATATTTAACCTACATAGCAGTGGATAACCTAATGGGGCATTATCGTCATATTTTCTGTTATGAAATACAAGGCTGAGTATCACAGCAAAATCCATTAATGAATGTTTACTACTAAGTCAGCCATAAAATCAAGTGAATTATACAAGTCTAAACCAAATGTCCGCTTGAAAATAGAAATTATTTCAGACACAATCTATGAATCCTATGAGGAAACGACCTCACTTTAAACAAATGTCCCGTCCCCATGCACATAATCATCACCTGAAAACAAAATATTTTAAAGAGTGAGACGGACTCAATAACAACCACCCCTAATAGTCAAAGAGACTTAAATTCATTTCAAATAGTTTAGGGGTGGCGAAAAATAGATAATTTAAATGATTCATAAAAAGGGGTACCCAACCATTCTCAACCTGCACCACAAGTTTATTCAAGTCTTACTCAAGTCAATTTGCAAAGTAAAAGCACGAGCGACCTTATTGGGTCTCATGGCTTGCATTTGGTTTAAATGGAGTCGTTTATCCACATCATGGCCTACCATCAAATTGGACGGTTACCGATAACCTGACTCACGTCCATCCACAAGGTGGCACGTGACCGCTAACCATGCATGCAATCACCCGACGAAGGCTATAAGGCCTTTTAATGATTGTGAGCGAACCTCCCTTTTCTCGCCTAATTCATTCACTGAATTTTGACAGTTAAAAGTAGGTCTCGTGCTCAACTTACATTTAGCCCATCCTGCCCAATACAGTCCATAACCATTAAAAGGCATGTTGAAAATAAGACATTTAAAAAATTCAATCAAGCACGTCATGATTTCATGCTGCCTTCCAAAATAACCGTAAAGTCTCATCATGCCAATCTATTCACTAAGATTCCTAGAATATCAATTCAAATCAACGCAAACGCTAACCTACAAAGCACATTTTATATAAGGATGTTTAAGGGAGTTAGGGTGTGATTGTTACCTAGTTAGAAGCGATGTCTAACCTTGAGCTCGATTTCCTACCTTGGTCTTATGTAAATTCTCGAAAGTGGCTTTTGTTAGCCTTAGTCATTAGCCCAAAATGAATTATGGCGCATAAATTCCTTAAATCCTCTTTTTATGCACAATTAATAGGTCAGACTCCTAAAATATTTTTAGTGCACTTTTGAAATGCTTATATCTATATTTAGCCCTTACATTCACTGCCCAGATTAGGACCATATTTTACATTGAACTTCCAGAGGCTATAGCTCTAGTTTTAAATATTGGACTTTACAGATTAAACCCATTCTGGAAAGATCAATTCGTGTACTGCAACTTTTCTTTTAGTGCAATTATCATATTCTGCTCTCAAATAATTTAAATTTAGCCAAGTTGTCAAACTGTCCTAGTGCAGTCTACATTTGTGCAGTCATCGTATTTCAACCATAACTTCCTGAACTTAACTCCAATTGCCATGATTCAAAATTTTAGGTACAGAGAACTCCCAGATATATTAACCATGTGAATTTTTCTATTTTTTGACAAGCTAATATTCAACAATAATTTCTCAATGTTACCCTACGCTCTCATTGCAGCAGGGGCGGTAATCTCCCACGTTTTTGTTTAAACACTGTCATTTCATGCCCAAATCTTTTATAATGTATTCCTTCTATGTCATCCTCATTCCCCACTAATCTCAACCCTTAGTCCAATCCAAGTAATAAAGTTTATGAGGGTTAAAGATCGAACTTTACCTTAAAGGAGAGTTTGATGGAAAAGAAGAGACATGTGGTGTTTTTATTCTTGAACCCAAGAAAGCTTAAGTCTGAAAAATCAAGAAAAGCATAAAAGCTCAGATTTATGAATCAAAGCATGAAGATTTATGAGGAGATTTTAAGAGAAAAGAACCCTCGGGCTAGGGTTTTTCATAAACCTTGACCATAATCACCCAAAACAAGGAGAAGGAGGGGACAAAAGGGCCATTCTAGTGCTCACGCAAAAAATAGGGAGAGACAGAGAAGCCGCTAAAGGGATAGGGAGAGAGAGAGATGAGGCGTAAGAGAAAGAGAGATTAGGAGGGGTGTAGGCTAATCTAAGTTAGGGGAAATACTCTCCAAAGTTAGGGCTTAATGGTAGGAGGAAGGAGATGGAAAAGGAAAGAGGAAGAGAGAAAATATTTTTATCTTTATTTTTTTTCTCTTGCTTTACACAGTTGGAGATGGAAAAATTGATTGATTTCACTGAATCAAATACTCATGGGCACGAACGATAATTTTCTTTAAATTTTCAAAAATTTTTAGGTACAAAGAATAAAAAATATATATATATTATTTTTGGCATGGATTGACTAAACTAAAAACCAAAAATACACCCTTAAATTACCCATAAAGTCTAATCACCTTATGAGCTCAAGCCCTTTAAGATTTGGAGAAAAAAGGAATATTGATGATTTGAGAATTTTTGAGGTTTTAGATTCTACCCCCTTTAAAGGAAGTTTCGTCCTCAAAACTTTGCACGTACTTGGTTAGTCAAACAAGTGAGGGTGCTTGGATTGCATTTCTTCTTCTAGCTCCTGTACACCTTCTAATACCTCATGAGTGGCCCAAAAGGCTTTCACCAGTGGCACTATCTTCTTACGGAAGTATTTTTCTCTTCTACACAAGATGTGAAATTGGTGTTGGGTATTGTGTCCCTCATCAAGGATTTTCTTCTTATGTTCATCTACAGTTGGGACACATATCCAATTTTGGAACCTCAAAGTTTCATCTTCATGAATTATGAATTCAGGCGCCTTACCTGCTAGTACCTCAGCCTTGGTCATTTCTAACTTTGCGTCAACGTTCTGAGTGACCTAAATTCTCTCAATAAGGGTAGGTTGTACCTCCAACGTATAAGGCATGGGTTTGTCCCTCCTTGTCCCTACATTGATCTCGAGCTTCTCAAAGTCTTCACATAAACTCTAGGTAACGCTAATAAGTAGTTAAGGGTTGGGTATAGTCTGCAATTTAACACATCAACTATCACATTTTGTCTTCCTTAGGTGGTACTGAAACTTTAGGTTATCATGTTCAAGGAATTCTAACCATCTTGTCTGCCTTAAGTTCAAATCCCTTTGTGAAAACAAGTACTTTAGACTTTGATGGTTGGTGAAGATCTCACAGTGCACCCCGTACAAATAATGCCTCTAATTTTTCAGTGCAAACCTGCTGCTAGTTCCAAGGCGTGAGTTGAATAGTTCTGCTCATGGGTCTTTAGTTGTTAGGAGGCATAGCCTATGACACGATTGTTTTGCATCAGCACACAACCTAATTCGTTTTTAGACACATCACTATACACCACAAAATTCTCATCATTGGTAGGTAATGACAATACAAGTGCACTAGTTATTCTCTTCTCAAGCTCTTGAAATGCTTCCTCGCAATTGTTAGTCCACTCAAACTTAGCGGTTTTCCTCTTCAAGTTAGTAAGGGGTGTTGCGATCTTAGAGAATTTCTAAGCAAATATGTGATAGTAACCTGCCAATCCCATAAAAACTCCTCACTTCAATTGCATTTTTAGGTCGAGGCCATTGCGTTATAGCTTCTATCTTTTGAGGATCCACAAAGATTCCCTCTTTGGACACCGCATGCCCCAAAAATGCCACATTCCCTAACCAAAACTCGCACTTCTACAGTTTCACATACAATTCATTTTTTCTCACCACTTCAAGGACTGTCCTCAAGTGGTGGGGATGTTCCTCTTGTGTCCTCGAGTAGATCAATGTATCATCTATGAACACTACTACAAATTGATCCAAATAACATTTAAAGATCCTATTCATAAGGTCCACAAATGTAGTTGGGTCATTGATAAGCCCAAAAGGCATCACCACGTATTTGTAGTGTTTGTATTGGGCGGAAGGCCGTCTTGGGTATGTCATCATATTTAATATGGAGTTAGTGGTAGCTAGATCGAAGAACTGTATTAGAAAAAGTCCTCGTACCCTTTAGCTGGTTGAAGAGGTCATCTATCCAAGGTAAAGGATAGCGGTTCTTGACGGTTATCTTGCTAAGCTCCATGTTATCGATGCATAACCTCAAGGTTACATCCTTATTTTTCACGAATGGCACTGGGGCTCCCTATGGAGGCATACTTGGCCGAATTCCAACAACTTGTCAAGTTGAAATTTTAGTTCTTTAAGTTCCACTGGGGCCATCTGGTAAGGGGCTTGGAGATAGGGGTTGTTCCTGGTGCCAAGTCAATGCACAATTCGACCTCTCTAGGCGATGGCATGCCTAGGATCTTCCCAGGAAATACATCAGGAAACTCCTGAAGTACTAGAATATCCTTAAGGGATGGCTCAGGGGTTTTGGTGTCTACCATATTACGTAAGATCCCCTCGCAACCTCGTCCTAATAGTCTCTAGGCTTTCATTGCTGTGAAAATCTCACTCCACATTTCAAGGCCTTCTCCTTATGAACTACCTTTTCTCCTTTAGGCTCCATCAGGGTGATTTTCTATTTGGGACAATTTATGTAGGCTTGGTATTTTGATAACCAATCCATACCCAAAATCAAGCTGAAGTTAATTAGTTTAAATTTTGTACTGGTTAGCTAAGAACTCATGGTCATTAATTTTGATAGGGTAGTCCTTATATAGCTCATTAAAACTCATGGTCTTCCCATCAGGAAAGGCTAAAAATAGTAGATGGTCATAGATAGTTCATCAGACCTCATGGTCTAGATGTTGGAACTAGTCCTGATGTCTTAACCAACTTAACAAAAATGAAAAAATGCATAGTACCATATTCAAATAAGACATTAACAGGTTGAGTTTTTATAGAGAAAGTACCAGTCACTACATTGGGAGCATCTTCCGCTTCTTCCCTTTGCATCATGTAGACTTTGCGTCTAGTATTCCGAGGTGGTTGGTTGGGGGGTCTTGGTTGATTGTGCTGAGGAGTTTGGGCTTGGTTATTTGGGTTTGCTACTCGCACACCCTTGTTTTGGTAGTATTGTTATGGCTACTATCCCCTAGGCCCCTAATTGATAGGTGGTGGTGGATATGGGCAATTCCCCACTTGATGATGAGGACCTCCACGGCGATAGCGACTCCTATTGGTACGACGCTCATATGCATAGTGTCTTGGCTTCCCACAGGTATTGCAGGTCACTCTAGGCCAGTTACTAGTGTGCTGCCCCCATGTATGTTGTTGTTGTTACTGTAGTAGTTCCCTTGAGGCTTCTTGTATCGGCCATGAGAGTGGTGATTTTCCAGCTAGTCCCCCTTTCGTTTACTCCCTTGCTACTCACTGTAGTACTCATTCTTCTCCTTCGTCACCCTTTTCACACTCGCAGTGGTGTTGTACATATCCTCATAGGAAACATATTGATGCACTGACATCCTTTCTTTGAGGTTTGGGTTAAGCCCTGCCCCAAAGCGGTTCATCTTCAAATTCTCATAGGCCACAAAGGTAGGGGCGAATCGAGAAAGTTCCATGAATTTGGAAGCATATTCAAACACACTCATGCTGCCTTGTTGTAATTGCATGAATTCATTCTCCTTTAGTTTCTGAAGGGACACTATGTAGAAACAGATCTTGATTAACTCCTTAAACTTCTTGTAGTCAAACACAGGCTTATGTTATGTTTCTCTCATTGTACCCCACTAAAGGTCGACCTCATCCTTTAGGTAGAATATAATGAATCCCATCGTCCATTCCTCAGAGCACTGGAGAACATCAAACAACCTCTTCATGCCTCAAATCCAATCCTCGAATGCCTTGGGGTCAGGGGCGCCATCGTACATCGGTGGGTTATGGCTAGCAAGTTTCTTGAACATGTAGGAGTTGTCCTCCCCGATCTTCTTTTCCTTAACCTCCACCATCTTCTGGAGATGTTCGCTTTACTATTGTATTTGCTCTGTTTGCTTCTATAGCAGCTCTAGCAGCAAGAGGTTTGTGAGGTCTATCCTAGTAGGTTGGTTGGTCTCATCCACATTGCTGGGAATCCCACCCTTATTCCTAGGCTAAAGGGCTTCCAGTTGTTCCCTCGAGCTGGCCATGGTGTTCTCTAAATTCACATGAAACCATGGAGTAGGACGGGGTCCGGTTTGTGATTCTCGGTTGATTCTTGACATCTTGATTTGGAAATTAATTGAGTTTAGTTTCATTCTTAATAGTTCACGATAAGCATTTTACATCATTTTAACAATGCACCCGGAGTCACCTCACCACCATTAAACAATTATGTAGTAATATTCATAGTTGCATACATTTGCAACATTCATATGGGCCAATTGACCTTACACTCATATGACTATGCACACAACATCATATCTTATACACACTTCATTAACATTATCGGTATTCATGCACATATCAAACACATAGTTTTCAATTAATCATATAAGAAATTGCACCCATGAAAACTCAATGAATAATTCTAATACATGGACTAGAAATTATAAAAATATTTCTCACACCACTACTACCACTAAAAAAGCAATTCGATAACTTCCTCAGTTGATACTCCACCAGCAAAAGAAGGAATAATAATACAATCCTTACAACCTAGCATTATTAACTTTAAGAAATCATATAACATCTACTACCTATGAGCGTCTAAAAGGCATGTTCCTTGACACATCCTACCATACCTTCCCCCGTTCCAGTGAGTAACTTTAGGTTTAGGCTCACACTCTGTTGCAAGTACACTTTCAATCTCAAGTTCCTCCACTGGTTCTCCCTCTGGCCCCTTATCTAGATCTGCTTCTTTGAGCTCTTGATCCTCAACCTGTTCTTCCTCATGGTTTTCATCTATTGTTAGTTCCTTCTCTAGGTTATCCTCTTCTATAGTTTCCTCCTCCGGGTCCTCCTCCTCTATGGGTTTCTCTTAAGGGTCCTCCCCCCCTATGGGTTCCTCATCATTGTCCTCCTTTTCTATTAGTTCCTCCTTGAGGTCTTTACTAGTTTCTTTACTGGTTGTTCATCGGGATCCTCCTCCTCAATGGGTTTTCCCTCATACTCCCTAGACGGTTTGGGTTTAGTGGTGGTGAAATTCCCAGCATCCTCCCCATCCAAGGGTGGGGGTCTCATCGTCGGTTATAGGTGTAGTGGGTTGCTCATATGAGCCCACATCAAATAGCCGATCAACTAACTCTACTAGGCTCATCCTAATACGCTCCCAATCACACAAGCAACACATCCTCTAATCATAAAACACCTGATCCTTAGCGTGAAACTCATTAATTCGAGAGTGCCATTTTGGGTCACATTGAAGCGTCAAGTGGAAGAAAAGGGCTTGGTTTTCAAACCCAAAGTCTTGAGCAGTTATTTGGCAACTAATCTAGGTACCTATGCTTGACCTCTTCAACTCATTGAAGATGGTCAACCATGTCAACTCCGGATTTCTTTTTTACTCTCTCGAGGAAACAACGATGCCCTATGCAGTGACAATGTTGTCTGTTGTTCATCCTACACACCAATAATTTACAAGTAAGACATAAACTCCAAGACATTTATGTTGATGCATGCATCCCCCTTTTTCTGCTTCATACACTTCACTACAAGAAAACTAATATTGGGAAAGGAGCACTTTCATCGCCCAATGTGCACAATTCGATGCCCTTTAATTAGGGCAGCGAAATGGTTTTCGTCAGGAGTTCGACGTCTAAATGTCGAGGCCCACAAAAAGGGCAACTAAATGTGTTGTTCGACAAGCATATGGACTATATGGCCCACAAAAATTTTCGTCGTCCTATTTCGCATATGGCCTCGCTTTCATATTTGTGGCCTACATGTGCTATAGGGCCATGAATAGTTTTGTGGCCCATTTTTGTTTGGGGCCTCGCTTTGTAGTTTTCGTGGTCCTTAGATTATGTATGACCTCGAAAGTTTTTATGGCCCCCTCTTTTTGTAGGGCCTTGCTTTTTAGTTTTTGTGGCCCTGTCTGCGTAGAGGAGCACGACATTTTTTGTGACCCTTTGTCCAGTGAACCTTAATTTGCTATTTCGTGGCCCTATTGCTCACTAGAACATTGTGTTCATAATTTTGGGCATTGAATTTTTTTGTATTACCTAATGCATGATTTCCTGGGTTGTTCAATACATCATAATCTAAACTATACAAACATGTCCAATAAAGCATCACTATATATTAACAAAATTCATGTACTCTTATTACTACAAATTACCATGGAAACATTCATACATGTATATACTTTAGTTTTTACAATACCCAAAATATGAAAATGGAACAAGCAATGATAGTTTTTTGTCCAAAAAAGGAAATCAGAAGCAAATACATACTAGACAAGTGAAATATATATGGGAATTGTACATATTACAATGAGAAATGTGCAAAATAATTTTTCACTTGTCTCTAAGGCTCCCAATTAACCTCTTACATTCTTTAAGAAGAACATGTATCTACTCCTTGGTATCATGCCTTGTTGTATATACACAAAAAATTGATGTCCATCCCTTGATTTAAATAAACCTAGCATTGAGCAATCAAGAATGAGCAAAAGGAAACATTGAACAAAGCAAAATAATAGATTGAAGAAGCTTGGAAAAGATTCAACAATCAAGAATAAGCAAAATAAACCTAGCATCAGAGGTATGTAAACATTGAAGACACTTTGAAAAGAGCATAATAATACCTTCAAATTTTTACATTCGAATGACAAAATGTGCCAGCATCAAGAGTAGCTTGTCAAAACAAAAAGCGACATCAACAATGTCAGAATAAACCAAAGGTATAGAAGATTCCAAATTCTCACTATTTGAGCAAAAAGAAAGCATAAACAAACAGGCTAGGAAGATATAGAAGATTCCAAATTCTCACATAGTTCTGATGTATAAGTCCTGTTATTGTCATATTTCTCCTCCAGGAAATTCTCTTATTCATCAACCAAGGAAGCTAAAGAAATCTTCAATAGAAGAAACATATCTAGCATGTGCATTTTACTACTCACAATCCTCAGTAGATTGACCAAACAACAAGTACACCTATCTTGAATTCAATAATATGTACATACATAGAATAGCAACATCTCAGTTATTAAAAAAAATATTGCACCCTGTTGATTGACTTGTACAATCCTCAATAGATTGAGCAAACAAATTAACAAGTATGCCAAACTCGTGCTCTTTGCTTCCTCAACAGTGAAATACCACATTGCATGTTACGTTATGTGGCCTGCATTTCTGCTATGGCAATATGCCCATAAGCTTTGATTGACAGAACACATTACAATAAATAAAGAACAAACAGTACCCAATTCTTATGACCCAATTGAAACCTCGAACCTGAATCGATTAGAACCAAGCTTGTTCCATGGAATGCTCTTGCCATATATAAATGAATCCTCCATTTAACATATAACTTGAATCCTCCATATATATACCCAATTCAGTCCTTGAACCTGAATCGATCACAATATATAGCATAGTTCTTAAAGCAATTAATCTGACATAGTTCTTAAAACAATTTAAAGGAAACCGAACCCGAAGTGTTACCGGTTGGGTTTGAATCCTCCATTTAACTCAGCGTTTCAACTCTCAAACTAAAATTCCATAGCAATCAAACAAATAGTTAGTGAGGCACTAATCACTAATTGCATTTACCCCCCCCCCCAAAATGACAACACAATAGCACACACACAAACTGGCTGCCAGTGGGCACTGCCATTGACCAAAAACAAAGTAGATTGTTGCAAAGTAAGAAAAAAACCCTAGCATTTCACAATATAAAGTTATCTTACTCTACTCTCAAAGCAACTGGAGAAGTCAGGCTTTTGTACATCAGTGGCGCTGTCGTATTCATTGATGATATGAAAACTCACACAATTAATAACATATCTATTAATTTGTAACCATATGTAGCTCACTTTATAAGGACACTTACTCATAGAAAGGTTCTGCCTCTTTGTAATTTTTTAAGACATAAAGTCGAGCCAATTTCTAATCTTCATAGCTCAATTGCTTACAATTGACCTTCCCCATTGGCCTTCCTGCCTTGGCAAATATGGATAAATTGTAGGGTTGGTCTACTTCCACAGTATCTTTGCGGTCTACACAGTTGAATTTTGTCTTTGTCATAGACAGATATCTATAACAAAAGGTTAGGCTTTCATTTTGAATATAACCCTCTGCAACATATCCTTCAGGACAATTTCTGTTGCGCACATCTGTTTTATATGTGCACATTCCCCTAAGGAAAAACAAGAAACTTTAGTTATCCATGCTTTCAAAATATCAAGATATTACACTTTATAAATTTAAGAATTTTATTACCTTTCAACATGATACATCCATCGAAAAGGAACAGGACCAGCCAACTTAGCTTCGATTGGCAAATGTACAGCAAGATACACTATTATGTCAAAGAATGCTGGAATAAACATACACTCTAGCTTGCAAAGAGTAATTGCAATATCTTTCTCCATTTGTTCTAGAATGTCGATATCTAAGGTTCTAGAACACAACTTCTTGAAATAATTGCTAAGTTCCACTAGAGGTTCAAGAACCTTTTCATCCAGCACACCTCAAAATGCTGGCAAAAGGAAGTCTTGCATGAAAACGTGACAGTCATGGCTTTTCATTCCCGAAAGCCTTCCATCATCTAATGTCAAACATTGTGAAATGTTAGAAGAATATCCATCTGGGACACGTAAACTCGACAATAAGGCAACCACTTGTCTTCTTTCACTTAAGGTCAAGTTAAATGGTGCTTTTGGAACTTGATACTTATCTCCAATCAACTTAGCTTGCAATTTATCATGTATATTCATTTGTTTTTTAGATCCAATCTAGGATTCAATGAATCCTTATTCTTACCAGGTATGTCAAATAATGTCCCCAGAATATTATCACATATATTCTTCTCTATATGCATGACATCCAGGTTGTGTTAAATTAATAGATGCCTCCAATATGGAAGTTCATAAAAGATGCTTCTCTTCTTCCATTGGTGAACCAAATATCTGTCACCTCTCTTTCTCTTACCCTTCGCATCTTTCCCAAAATCATTTTCACAATTGCTAAGTTGTTCACAAACATCATGCCCACTTAGGAAAATAGGAGGAGGTCTTCTTTCAGGTCTCTTATTAAAAGATGTCTTGTTGGTCCTCCATTTATGATCCGATTCTAAGAAGCTACGATGTCCCTTATAACACCACTTTTTTCCATGACACAGCCTTTCAGAACATGTGTCTTCATGACAATTAGGAAAAACGAGAAATCCTTTCGTACTCCAACCAGACACATTGGCGTAGCCTAGAAAGTCATGCATTGTCCACATCAACAAAGCAAACATATCAAAAAACTCTTTGCTATGAGCATCATATGTTCTTACCCCAACCTCACATAGCACTTTAAGCTCATCTATAAGTGACTGTAAAAACACATTAATATCATTACCAGGGGCTTCAGGGCCAGGAATTATCAAAGAAAGCATAAAATTGGTGCTACTCATGCACATCCAAGGAGGCAAATTGTAAAGCACCAATATTACATGCCATATGCTATATCGACTACTCATTTGTGCTGCTAGATTAAACCCATCAGTAGCTAAGGCCAACCTTACATTTCGCGGGTCTGAAGAAAATGTAGGATATAATTCATTCACATGCTTCCATGCCTTGGAATTAGCTGGATGTCTAAATTTACCATTATCAATGCGCCCCTCTTTATGCCATCTCATGTGTTCAGCTACCTTTGAGGACATAAACATCCTTTGTAGCCTTGGTATTAATGGAAAATGCCTAAGGACTAGGGGTGGCACTCTTCCTACCTTTGAAGTCCCTTCAACATCCGTGTTGATGTCATTATCACCTTCCATATCAAATTTCTCTTTCCATCGAGATACAGAGCATTTTGGACATTCATCTAGGTCTCTATTCTCTTTCCAATATAGAATGCAGTGGTTGATACATGCATCAATTTTGACATAATCCAAACCCAAGGCTTTTGTATACTTTTTTGCCTCATAAGAATTTTCAGGAAAGTTCTCATCATTGTTAAATGCTCTCTGAAGTGACCTAAGCAACATAGAAAATTATTTATCACTCCATTTGCAACTCACTTTAATATGAAGTAATGTGACGATGAACTCCAACCTAGTAAATATCTTACAACCAAGATACAACTCTGCCTTGGCATCTTCCATAAGCTTCTAAAACTCTTTTGGCACCTCATTTTGACCACCCTCATTCTCTGTATGGTCCTCAATAGACTCAAAATTACCAAAGTTCATAACATTCGTCGCTTCGCGCACTAATGGCCTCATATCATTACATGCCACAAAACTTTCAGCTCTATCTGATGCTTCTTATTCTATCTCATTATCACTACTATTGATATGATCTTCATATTCTCCATGATGTATCCATGGATTATAATTCCTCAATATACCCTGAACTATTAAGTGATTATGAATCGTGCTTCGATTATGAAACAAACACAAACATGGACACCTCACCTCTGTTCCGTCTTCCTTGCCACCAAAGGCAAGCTCTAAAAATTCATTAATGACTACTATATAATCAAGTTTTCTTCTATCACTAATTCCCCTGTGATTCATCCAAATTCGATCCCTATCCATCCCTGAACAAAATGTTAAAACAAAAAATAATTTAAAAACCCCTTCACGATGTGATAGGATTGTGTTAATATAAACACCATCAAACATCAATCAATCAACTTAATAATATAAAGTTCCACGTTATTTACCTACTCTGAAACAAATGGTGTCTTCAATTGCTCTTCCTCCGGTCACTACTAAATCTGAAAAAATGATCAAAATATGAAGAAGCTATTAGCAGAACTAATACAACAGTGGATTAGTTCTAGATAAGAAATCAGTACATCCTTCACAGAAATCAGTACATCCTTCAGAGAAATAAACCTAATAAGAAATCATTCACAACTAATTTGTTGAAAATAAGAAATGATCAAAATGGAAAGAAGCTATCAGTACATCCTTCAGAGAAAAAATACGACAAATTTGGTATCGAGGCCCATAGAACATAATAGAACAACAAAATAAATGTCGATGCCCATTTTCTAAAAAATCACCACCCAATATCAATTTTCTTGTAGTACAAGGTAGGGGATAGTCACCTAATCCATCATGTGGGTATAGACTTTATTTTGGTGGATACAACATATGAATAATATATTATCATTGGAATATGAGCACGTAAGTCTATGAAAGCTACTATGTCAACTTATACCCTACAAATGTAGTTTAAGTCTAATGAAGGTTTCACAACCAAAATCTTGGAGCAACCTCGGAATGTCAGGCGATGTTATGAGTGCACATCTAGAACCTTCAAGCAGTAAGGAGACATTTCCTTCCAGCAAACTCTTCTAGCAACAAGAGGCAGGCAATCTATACATAACCTAGATGAGTATGAGCTATTCACAAAGCAATCAACCTTGACCCTCCACTAGGGGTCTGGCTTGAAGAAGTCCCCTCAACTGAAGAACTTGAAGAAGCTTCCTATATGGAGTGAGGATTGGGAGAGGATTTAAAGCAAACATGTAGCAAGATCACATCAAGACATCAAGCCTATTACCAAAAGCTAGCCTACCACCAACTGGAAGCCTCAGCTAAGTGAAGGTCCTAGAAGAAAAAATTTAATACGAGTAACTTAAGAAGATGTGACTTGGCATATGCATGACTTTAGACTAGTTCAAATACTTGTTAAAATTTTACGTATGAAAGTTTCTTAGGATAGTTTTATGCTGCCCCAAATAAATCGTGCACTCAAAGTGAACACTTATAATACTCTGAGAGTGTGGCTATAAGAAAATAAAATACCAAGAGATTTCTATTATGTCATGATCTGAGCCTAAAGTATGGAAATGAATATGTCTCATATCTTATCATGGCTAAACATTGAAAAATTTGCTAGCAATAATGCAAGACACGAGTAAATTCTTATAACTTTTTTAACAGGCATAAACTATAACACACTTTGAAGCTAGCTCGGGGAAAAAATTCAAACTTTGGTATCCAAAATCTCCTTAAGGGGCATAGTCTCTAAGGCCTCTAAGTTCTAGTAAGGAACTTCATTCGCATTGAGGATAGAAACCTCACTTTTGGGGGGAAAAAGCTCACTACCAACCTGGAAAGTGTTGGACATATGAACAAAGCTAGGAACATTATACTTATCTCTCAAGTGAGAATGCACCCCTTGACTCCCCAACAAAGCTCCTCCTCCAAGAAGGTAAGGAGAAGCTGAGGAGCTAGCCAAAGCCCTTAGGATGACTATCTTGAAATCTCCCTATTGCTTCTTACTCAACTTCTCCCTAACAATAACATGTATGAGGGGCAGACTGAACCCCTGAATATAATATAGATGCTTGAATCTCGAAGATGTGAAAAAAACTAGACCAAACCTAATTACTTATGGGAAAACAGAATCCCAAAAGTCACTAGTAAAGGAATCCCTAATCTCAGCCTGAGAATGACTTTACATTTCTACTCCTAAACTATAGAAAGAAAACATAAGGTTAAGTAGGCAAGAAGGAAATGTCTTAGAGAATTACTTTACATTTCTATCATTTAGTGAAGAAGGTAAGAAAAATAAAGTCAAGGGACCATATGGGAGAAAGCTTAGGGACTTGTATAAAGTAATTATAATAGATAGGCTTGTAGAAGTCCATAATTTCATTCAAGAACATCTTAGAGGATCACATTCAAATATCAAGAATGGATTGAAACCTTTAAATTTTAAAATTCAAATTTTATTGCAAGGTCTCAGAAATCTTTACAAGGCTTACAAAGTAAATCATCTAAAGAGAAAAGAGAGAGGCGAGAGAAAGAAAAAGTGTGATGGAGAATAGTCATGCGATCCAAACAATCACCTAACGCACAAAAAGTGTGATGAAGAATAACGGGTGAAAGTGATACTCACCTTCAGTTAACAACCGATAGCACTATGGAAGCACAAGCATAAACATACTAAGTTTTTCGCGCTCAGCCAGCAACTTAGGTAGATATCTGCCCATATACACAGGATCCATAAGAGATGATGGAGGGCTAACTCTTAGAGCAACCATATCACAAAAAAAACAAGTTAAAATTATAATAATTCTTAGGGTACTGTGAAACAAAGAAGGCTACCCTTGCAAATTTGGGTTGTCAAATGAGGAGTTCACATAATCAAGACTCTCTCCATCACATACCAGACACTTTCAGATGATTTATCAAGAAACTTGAACTGATCAGAGCTTAATTCTCTTGTTCTCAATCAAAATGCTCATTATGCATCAGAAATTGAAAAACCCAGATGAATTCATAGAGCACCCACATCACGAGACCACCACTAGCATATTGTTCCATCAGATTTAAACTTTACCACACTAGAAGACACTCGATTCGAATAAGAGCTCAAATTAAATACCAAAACACCCAAATTCAAGATGTTCGTCAATCAGGAAGTAAATAAATCAATCAAAGACTTCATCTTGAAAAAAACAAAAGGGTTTCATTCAACCACATAACAAAAACCAACTAAAAACAATAAACATAAACTCAAATAACATAAAAATGAGATAGGATTGTGTTAATATAAACATGAATCGGTCCTGTTTTTCTTGTAGTGTGATAGGATTGTGTTAATATAAATACGACCAAACATGAATCGATCAACAAAATAATATAAAGTTCCACGTTACGTACCTACTCTGAAACTAACAGTGCCTTTAGTTCTTCTTCCTCTAGTCACAACTAAATCTGAAAAAATTATCAAACCAGAAAGAAGCTATTAGCAAAACTAATATAAGAGTGGATTTATTGAAGATAAGAAATCAATAATTGCTTTAGAGAAACAAACCTAACAATATGAACTTTGACAACAGTGCAATCCAAGTGCAAGCAACAATATATCACTCCTTTATGCTATTATGAAGCGCAAGTAACCACTTAACGAATAAATCCAAACCCCCGAGACACACTACTTTACCAAATAACCTGGAAAAAGTAACAAAACATAAACCATCTGCCTGATGTAAAAAAGGTATGAACACTATGAAAATAATGAATAAGTTGTATTAGAAACGTTGAATCAACAAACATATAAATTAGCATTAGTAAGTTATCTAAATTTTAACATTGCACAACATAAATTGCAAAGGATTCGTAGCAAGAAAACCTAGCATTTTAATAAGATCTTGGGTACACCAATTTGCATATCAATCCAAGAACCATATGATTAACTTTAGTAGTATTAGAGCTTGTTCGTTTTCTGCTTCCACACACACAAAAACCCAAAAAAAAAAAAAACCAATAAACAAAAGACTAGCATTTTCTTATTTGTACGTGACATCTACAACTTCAACGCTAAGCAAACTATTCTTATTAATTTCATCAGTATCATAGCAGTATTTATAGTTCTTTCATTTTTTAGAAAAAGTTAGTTTTTTCAAACAAAGCTACTTATAGATAAATTTAATTAGTTACAAGTCATGCATGATTTAAATAGCAAAAATTTGAATTTCAAATGACTTAAGACAAAATTGAAGGGATTCTTGCTAATTAAGTTCTAGAAATCAATAAAAAATAAAGTAAATAAGTATACAAGATCATCTAAAACGTAAGTTATTTTTTGCTAGAGACCTACCTAATCTCCTACTAGTATGGCTATTGCACTTTATGTAAAAAAAATTTGAAAGTTATACTTCTATGCCTTTTCATTTGAATCCAAGACAGTATTCATTATATGCACCTAAGTGGCATATGATGAACCTTTTTTTAAAGATTAAAAACAAAGTAAGGATTTATATTATTTCTAATTTGAAGACATGTTATAACATCTAATTTATTTTTCTAATAAATAGTTGTATATATTTGAAACTATTTTCTCTATGGATAATTCTTGATGTAAGAAACTTGAACTATCATTCTGCAATCATGCTTGAAATTAAACAATTGTTCAATCCATTATTAGAGACCCTTGTAGCCACTTCTCAAAATGAATACTCAACATAAGGGGTGCGCACATGGAATTGTAAAAAATCAAACATATGAGATGAGAGCAACGACAATAAATCTGTATGACGACGAAAAGATATAGATTCAGGTGAAATGTAGCTTATGCATGCTCATCTTTTCAAATCTGTAAGAGTGCGCACATGGAAGCTAAAAAATCCATTACTACACAAACCTAATATACAGAATAATTGGACATCGAATCTGGTTGTTCATAAGCAATCATTGCAAAATTAAGAAGATGATTATAACAATAAACCATCTATCGCAACAATATATCTCTAATTTTCAGATAATCTTAGCAAAGTGCTCCACTTCAATTACAGACATGACTGTCTTGACTAGGGATGAGCAGGGGGTTTAATTTTCTTCTTTAATACTATAAATCAAGTTCCTTGAAACCATTCTTCAATCACTATTAAACATATCAAGCATCCTTTACCCCCCTCCCTTTTCAGATAAGATATCAATCACCTATAATTTGTTATACAACAACAAAATCACAATGTCCAATTCGACGTTAGGCCATAAAGAATAACCTCAAAAGACCTCATAAGAAAATTTACTTACAATGAGAACTCAAGCAAACTAGAACCCTAATAAGAAGAATCATTTGGCAGATTTTGATAATAAATCAATAGCACAAATACAATAGCTTGACAAGGTTGGCATTTCATAAGCTTAAGAACAGTAGAAAATTTTAACAGCAATTATATAGAGCCAGTATGCCTTACCTGAACCTACTAGTGCTCAATTTGACTTTGATGAAGTAAAGAAGCTCACATCACTTTAAGAATAGTATAGGAATCACACCATGTGTTAGCTTATGCATATACAATTGTTTAATTTGAAAATATGAGCATGCATAGATTCAGGTGAAAGGTATCTGAAAATAGATTCATTGCGCAATCAATTACTAGCAACAACAATAAATCACTTACGTTTTATCAAACTTTTAGATTTATCAAATAGAAGAAGCACTCATCAGTCATCAACATATCACACATTCAAAAATGCATATACAAGAAACATCCATCACTTTACATTATATCATACTTCAAGGGGGGTTAACTATGAGCTAGTGGAATATATTGAACATCTCATATCAAACATTTTAACACCAAATTACCATGACGATAGCCACTGGAAAAAATTATATATCTAGCATACAGATATACTATTACTCTTAAGACATTTATGAGGTCACAGGGAGTAAATTGTTCCCCTTGAACGCATCTTTGATTCGAATTTGCAAAACCAACACTAATTTATTAGGTTATTCATACACAGGGATGGGGGGAAGAGAGAGAATACCCCAATTAAAAGCACATTCCTCACTAGCTAGTAGCACCCATCTCATTGGCTTGACACTTGATGCCTAATTAAACACAATCAAATATCAACCCAAAAAGTTAGAAAAATTTTTAGTGTAAAGATCTGTCAAACATATACGGTTGTGAACTCATAAAGATCTGTCATACCGTTTCTAGTAATTGATTGCACAATTGTGAACTATGAGATCTACAAAGTAAGAGTACAAAAAAGCTGAAAATTAATTACAAGCCCTGGTAAAATCAGCAAAAATCCCAAAAGAAAGACCAAATTCGAAAACAGGGGTTAAGGATTTTAGCAGAATTAACTATTGAACATCAAAACGTTGTCTCCTTTTCATAGCCTTTCTAAATTATGCAAACCTAAAAGCAATTATCAACAAAATTAAATTTAAACGCAAGCAAGAAGGAAATCGAAATCCTAAATTACACACAAGCAAGAAAAACAGAACCAGAGAGAGATGAAAAGTAACCATGCGAATTGAGAAGGGCGTTAACCTTTCTTTGTCCAGAAGTAATGTCTGTGCGAAGAGCTGGGTTGAGGAGTTTGCAGATACTGGAGAAGTGATTAATTGATTGTAACTTGTAATCAGCCACAGAGATGCCTGTGCGAATTGAGAAGGACAAACAGAACAGAGCAGAACAAAACCAAGAAGCCCGTGAATACTGGAAGAAGAAAAACACAGAGATGGAGGTCGGAAACAGGTGAGGTGAGAATCGTGAGATGAGGAGCCGTGAATACTAGAGAAGAGAGAGAATGAACCGAGAAGAATGGTTTGGAATTGAAGGGGTTTAGTTTTGCCCGTGCACCTCTGTCCGCCTATCTGAAATTTCAAAAAAAAAAAATTAAAAAATTTGGGGTCAGGATTCCGAAATCTTGGGTTGGGGAAGCATAAAAGTGTGGCCCATAATTACAAGGAAGGGCTTCAATCCAAGAAAGTGATGCCCATTACAAAAATCGGGGCCCAATATTAAGCATAGAACGATGACTGAAATTTCATGCCATAGTCAAAGTTAGATACGTCAAAATTCTTTTCGTCGCCCTAATACATAATTTTTTATGCCCAAGCCCTCTTTTCTTGTAGTGCTTACTCTCCACGCAATTCTTTAAACTCTCTCTCAATGTTTTAGAGCTTGGATTGAATTAGGGGATTGGGATTTTTGGGTTGAATGAAGGGGATGAGGTATAATTGTATTATGAAGGTGTTAAGACAATGGGTGATGGTGTTGAGACCAAGAACTTAGGGGATTATCACTCTTGCTAGGGTTAGAATGTATGGCAATTTTGAGGCATTATTGATTATTATCAGCTTGTTGAAAAACTGTGAACGAGTTATAGATCTATGAGTCATCTATACCTGGAATTTTGAATCGCGTCAATCAGAGTTAGGATCAAGAAGTTATGATAGAAATACGAGGACTGCACAAATTTGAACTACACTTGGACAATTTGACAACTTGGCTGAATTTCAATTAGTTAAGACCAGAATCGGCTAATTACCCTAAAATAAAAGTTGTAGTAGACTAATTTTTCTTTCCATAATGGGATTAATCTCTTAAATATGATCTCTAGAACGTGAGTTATACCTCTGGAAGTTGGAAACAAAGCTTGGTCCTAATCTGGCAGTAGATATAAGAGGTAAGTAAAGATATAAAAATTTCAATAGTTCACTAAAAATTATTTATGGAAGTCTTATTTGTATATTGGGCATAGGAATAGGTTTTCAAGTGATTATGGGCCATAGTTCATTATGTTAATTTTTCGGCTAAGTGTAAAGGCTAACAAAACAGCTTTTAGAAATTGAATAGGCCCAAGTTAAAAACTTGAGCTCAAGCTAAGGCATCGCTTTTGGTTAGATAATCATTCTACCCTAACTCCCCTAAACATTCCTTTTAAAAATTGTGTTTACGTGGGTTATCTTTACATTGATAGGAACCTATGTTCGGGGGACCTTCGTGACTAAATTGATGTGTAGTGAGATTTTAATGTTATTATTGAAGCTTGGCATAAAAACAAGAATGTTTGAGTGTGCCCTCAAAAGTTTTGTTTTGGGTGTGCTTTCAAATGGTTTTGGACCTCTACCGGGTCGGGGTGGCATATTTGGAGGTTAGGTACATGATCTATTGCTAAATGTGATAACCAAGGTGATGAATTTGGCAAAAAGAGGAAGGTTTGCTCGTGTTCATAAGAAGGCCTTATAGTGTCCTGGGGTATATGCACGCATGGTTAGCGGCCACATACCATCTTGTTGATGGATGTGGGTAAGTTATCAGTAAGCATCCAATTGACAGTAGGCATGAATCGGATAGGCGACTGCATCTAGACCACATGCGGGCCATGAGACCTAGTGGGTGGCTCACCTCCGATTGCAAACTGAGTTAAAAAAGACTTAAATGAAGTTAACGATTTGGATCATATGGATTATCCACCATTTATTAATACTTTTCCCCTCCCTAATATTGTTTGAAATGAATTTATGTGTTGTTTTGACTGATTGACCAGATGTTGTTCATTTTTGTTTTCTTCCCGAAGTGGACAGACTTAGATTGTTTGAGCTTGTAAGGTGATTAGAGTTTATGGGTAATTTAAGGGTGTACTTTTAGGTGTTAGTTTAGTCAATCCAAGCCATACAATTTATGACGGTTGACATTGAACCTTACCTTGAAGGAGAGGTTGAGGGAAAAGAAGAGACTTGGGGTGTTTTTACTCTTCAAGCCAAGAATGTTTAAGTCTGAAAAATCAAGGAAATCATAGAAACTCATATTTATGAATTAAAGCATGAAGATTTATGAAGAACTTTTAAGAAAAAAGAATAATTAGGCTACACTCACCCAAAAGAAGGAGAGGGAGGGGGCGGCTGGCTAGAGGCGGTGCCGAGCTACTACCATTTGGTGGTTGCAGCAAGGGAAGAGAGAGAGTGCGACAGTGATAGAGAGAGAGAACCCGAGAGAGAGAGAGAGAGTAGGATGGTTGTGGGCTAATTTAGGTTAGGTGAAATACTCTCTAGGGTTAGGGTTTAATGGAAGGACGAAGGAGATGGAAAAGGAAAGTGGAAGAGTGGAAATATTTTTTACCTTTATTTTTTTGTCTTACTTCACACAGCTGGAGAGGGAAAATTGACTGATTTTTCTGATTCAAAAACTCATGGGCACCAAAAATAATTTTCTTTAATGTTTTCGAAATTTTTAGGTGCAAAGAATCGAAAAAATAAATATTGTTTTTGGCTTGGATTGACTAAACTAACTCCTAAAATACATCCTTAAATTATGCATAAACTGTAATCACCTTGCGAGCTCAAGTCCTCTGAGTCAGTCCACTTAGGAAAAAAAAAACAAAACTGAATATTCATAATTTGAGAATTTTCGACGTTTTACACATATAGTCTAATTTTCCTCAGGACATGCTTTGGTCTTTAGGTATGCTAGTCCTAATGATCATCATGCAGCAAAAAGTACCACACAACCAATACTAAATTAAGATTCAAGGTTTATGTGCTCCGCGATTTCCAATTAGTTTGTATCAATGTTTCGAAGTACATGTAATTTTTTTTCTTTTAAGGAACTTTCTCATTTTATTTTTACCCATCAATATTTCAATTATATTCCTCTAGCACTTAACACTTTCTCCTCTTTCTTATTGTCTTATACTACTTCCCATGCCATTTTTAACAAAAATTATCCTTGTACATTTAATTTCATCTTGCATCCACTGACTAAAAAAATTGGCATCTAAGTTGATGCAGAGCAAATCATGAGGCCCTTAATCATCTATGAGGGTGGTACCCAAGTACTTGGCTCTCATAAGTCTTTGTTGATTTGGGAGCCTTGAGGGACCCAAACTAAGTTTAGGAAAGGTAGCATGGTAGTTACTAGCCTAAATAAGGAGCACAACTATTTTATGTCCAAGTCACCTATTTTATTTTGCTTTCTTATTCTGGGCATAACATATGGCTTGACTTCTAACTCATTTTTGGTTGGGTAAATGAGCATCATTTTGGGTGAATTTTGTATAGATGGATAGCCCCAAATTTTTATTTTCCAGCAAGCCCAAGATCATCATCAAATTCTTTGAATCGAGCAAGTTATGGTTTTTAACCAAGCCATGGTCCGTGCAGGGTCTCAACATGCACATTTTTAATCAAAGATTTATTTGGATCCCCAAATGAGAGAATTAAGCGGTCAAATGTGGTCAGTAGCTAACAGACTCTTTTAGAAGGCTCCCATAAAAATTCCCACCTTAACCTTTCCCATTTGGATAGGTGAGTGACATCACCAAGGAGAAGGAGTGTGCAGCCCATTTTTAGCACACCATTGTCCCCTGGTGGTCTCCCTTTAATTGTACATTTACCTTGAATTTCATTGGACAAAATCCTTGTAATGCTATTTGCTAGTGCTAAGCTTGGGGGAGGGGGTATCTTGCTATTTAATTTCCCATCTCCTATATTGCATTTAGCTTTGATGATTATGAATGAATGAAAAGGCTAGAGGCCATTTGCCCTCTTAAAAATCTCTTAGTCTTTATCTCTTTTAGAGTGGTGATTTAGAGTCATCCTTTTATTTTAATCGTTGGTGCTTAGGCTTTAGGGAATTAATTGGTGGGTTGTTTATCTTGGTGTTCTTTCAAGAAATCAAAGAGTTTCCTTTGATTTGGGGATTTCTTCCATTTGGGTGTTCCAGAGTTGTTCAAGACATTGGGTCTTCACTTGGATGTTTATGCCTTTATTTGGCGAAATGGATTTCTTCTAGATCCGCTTCAGTTGGTATCAGAGCACAAGGATCTTTCAAGGGTAAGCATCAAATCCGCGCACTTTGTGACTGGAATTTGTTGTTTGAGTTCTTTCTTTATTATTTGGGATTTAGATACTTTCTACTACACCTTCTTCTCCTATCTTCCTCAAATAACCCATCAACTCTTCTATGCTTCCTTGTCGATCTAAAACTCTAAAAACCCACATTTGATTTCTCTATAAAAACCCCTCTTTCAGTCTACAAAGAACCCCCAAAATAACCCAAACAGAATTCCCAACCAAAACACAACCCAAAAACTCCACAAAAAAGCTAAAACACTCACCCGCGCCAAACCAGAGATTTTGTACGGCCTGGCCATCCCCTTGGCACAACTATGCCCTTCTTTTGCCCAGAATGTTTTTTTTCCCAATGTTCTGGCATCGCCACCTCTTGCTGTATAGCACGACTGTGCCCCTCACTTTGGGTCATGCTCCCTCTGGCACGACTGCGCCGCCTTTATCCCAAACCCTTAACCTTCTCCCTTCTCTTGTCTACCTTTAACCATGACAAATGATGTCGGACCTTCTCCACCTAGGGGCATCTCTCTAGAGTTAGGCCATGAAATGAGGAGAGACAAGGCCATGATTGACCTTCAAGAACAAGTAAGAAAGCTCACTAGGGAGCTAGAGCGAGTTAAGGGCTCTGAAAGACGAGTTCCCCGACCTAGGGAGCTTGATGTCAATCCCATTGACATTGTATACTCATCTTCTCATAAGGACCATGAGGATAGAGGCATTAGAGGAAGAGGTCATCCTAGATATGATCTTATTGACCTCAAGGTTGAGGCACTGGAGTTTGTTAGCAACCTCAAACTGGAAAACCACATTGATTAGGTACAAGCTATTGAGAGGATCATTCTCAAGTTAAAGGGGTATGCCTCCCTGTGGTATGAGACCTTAAAGAAGAATAGAGCTAGGAAAACTAAGTCTAAGATCAAGACTTGGTCCAAGCTCAAGAAACACATGAAGAAGAGGTTTTTACCACCCTCATACAAGCAAGAGCTCTATCTCAAGATTACCACCCTTATCCAAGAGAATCTCCAGGTAGAGGAATACATTCGAGACTTTGAGCAACTCCGTATGAGAGTTGGCTTCAATGAAGACAATGAGCTTACTATTGCTAGGTTTGTCAGAGGATTTTCTCCTAGCATAGCTCACAAGGTGGAACTACAACCGTATTTATCTTTCAATCATGTTTGCCACCTCCCAATCAAGATCGAGAAATAACTTAAGGGTAGAAAGCCCTTCGCAACGCCTTCCATTCATCGGCCCCAAAGCACACCAAGGAGTTTCCCTTCCTACAACAAGGGTGACACTACTCCTACACCTGTCAAGGCCTTAGGTAAGGGTAAAGGGATTGCTATTGAACCTCCCAAGAGGTTAGAGGGAAAGAAATGCTTCAAATGTCATGGTTATGGACACTTCCAAATGGACTGTCCTAATCTAAGGACCCTCTCTATTCGAGAGGTGAAAGAGATTCAAGCTCTAGAGGAGGAAACTAGTGAAGAAGAGTTTGAAGAGGAAGATCACACCTTAGTCAATTCGGATGTTGGAAAGCTATTAGTGATATGAAGAGCCCTTTATGCCAAAGAAGTTCCCCTCGAACCTACTCAAAGGGAGAAAATCTTCCACACTCTATGTACCATTGGAGGCAAAGTGTGTGAGCTTATTATCGATGGAGGTAGTTGCACCCATGTGGCTTCCATGACTCTCATTGACAAGCTACAAGTCACCACCAAGGTGCATGCCGCCCCTTATACTCTTCAATGGCTCAAGCAAGGACATGAGGTAACCGTTTCTGAACAAGCTCTTATCTCCTTTTCCATTAGTCCTTGTTGTGGTGAGGTCCTCTGTGATGTTCTTCCTATGGATGCTTGTCATATATTGCTTGGTCGACCCTGGTTGTATGACGATCATGTGATGCATGATGGGCATGCCAACACATATGCCCTTAAGCTCAAGGGACGTAGCCTCACTTTGACTCCCCTTCCAACCCCCCCCCCAAATCTCTCAAAATTAAATCGGGGAAGGGAAGTGAGAAAAGCCTCTATATGAGGGAGACATAGGTGGAGAAAGCCATTAGTAAAAGCAAGCCTTTATTTATCTTACTTATGGTTAAATCAAACACTAGTGAGGAAGTGAAGCCCTTACACCCTCTTGCTCAATCACCACTCTTGAGAGAGTTTGAGAATGTCTTTTCCAATGATCTACCACCGGGACTCCCTCATATAAGAAGAATGAAGCACCAAATTGATCTCCTGCCGAGCGCTCCTTTACCCAAACAAGCTGGCTTATAGGTGTAATCCTAATGAGTCGAAAAAGCTCCAAAGATAAGTCCAACAGCTGCTTGATCGTGGGTGCTGCATTCGAGAAAGTTTGAGTCCTTGCTTGGCTCCTGCTCTTTTGGTACTTAAGAAGGATGGTACATGGCATATGTGCGTGGATTCTAGGGTCACCAACAATATCAAAATCAAGAACCAGTTTCCTATTCCATGATTAGATGACATGCTTGATGAGTTGCATGGGTCCAATGTCTTTTCTAAGATTGACTTTCGGAGTGGTTATCATCAAATCCGAATGAAGGAAGGAGATGAGTGGAAAACGGCCTTTAAGACCAAATATGGGTTATATAAATGGCTAGTAATGCCCTTTGGTCTTTCTAATGCCCCGAGTACTTTCATGAAGCTCATGAATGAAGTCTTGAAGTCATTCATCAGGAAGTTTCTTGTGGTATACTTTGATGATATCTTGGTGTATAGCCAAGATGAAACATCCCATGTAGAATTTGCTAACCGCACTCCTTTCTATGCTACTTCTCATTCACCCTTTAAAGTATGCTATGGCCTCAATGCTCTCACTCCTCTTAATCTCATTCCCATTCCTAAGAGTCCAAAGTTAGTTTTGAAGCCGAGGAAAGGGCTAAAGCTATGAAGAAACTACATGAAAAAGTGAGGACTCAAATTGAGAAGGAAAATGAGCAATATAAGGCGAAGGCCAATAAGAATCGAACTCATCTTGAGTTTAAACTGGGATATCTTGTATGGCTACATTTGAGAAGGGATAGGTTCCCTTTAAGTAGGAAAAGCAAGCTCATAGTAAGGGGAGATGGCCCCTATAACGTCGTGCAAAGAGTGGGAGATAATGCTTATACAGTAGAGCTTCCGGGTGACATAAAAAACTCCGTCACTTTTAATGTTGGAGACCTCACTCCATACATCGAGGATGAAGATGAGGACATTGGGGATTTGAGGGCAAATCCTTTTCAAGGAGGAGAGGTTGATGCAGAGCAAATCATGAGGCCTAACCTCCTTATTAACATCAAGGCTTGGGTTCAACTTGGGCCTTAATCATATATGAGGGTGGTACCCAAGAACTTTCTCTCATAAGTCCTTGTTGATTTGGGAGCCTTGAGGGACCCAAAGTAAGCCTAAATAAGAAGACTAGCTATTTTATCTCCAAGTCACCTATTTTATTTTACTTCTTTGTTTTGGGCAGAACATATGGCCTGACTTGTAGATTGTTTTTGGTCAAGTAAATGGGCTTTGTTTTCAGTGAATTTTACATGGATGGATGTCCCTAGATGTCTATTTTCCAACAAGCCCTAGATCATCACCAAATTCTAAGAATTGGGCAAGTTATGGGGTTTTAACCAAGCCATGGTCCGTATAGGGTCTTGAGATGCACATTTTTAATTAAGGATTTATTTGGGTGACCAAATGGGACAATTAAGGGCTCAAACTTGGTGGGTAGCTGATAGACTCTTTTAGAAGAATCCCATAAAAATCCACACTGTAACCTTTCCCATTTGGATAGGTGAATGACATCACCAAGGAGAAGAAATGTGCAGCCAATTTCTAGCACACATTATCCCCTAGTGGTCCCCCCTTTAATTGTACAATCAGCTTGAATTTCATTAGACAAAATCTTTGTAATGCTATTGGCTTGTAGTAAGCTTAGGGGAGGGGGTATCTTACTATTTAATTCCCTATCTCTTGTATTAGATTCAGCTTTGATGATTATGAATGAATGAAAAGGCTAGAGGCCATTTTCTCTCTCAAAAATCTCTTAATCTTTATCTCTTTTAGAGTGGTGATTTAGAGTCATCCCTTTATATTAATCCTTGGTGCTTAGGCTCTAGGAGACTAATTGGTGGGTTGTTTATGTTGGTCTTCTTTCAAGAAATTAAAGAGTTTCCTTTGAGTTGGGATTTCTTCCATTTAGGTGTTCTTAAGGTGTTCAAGACTTTGGAACTTCACTTGGATGTTTATGCCTTTATTTGGCCAAAAGAATTTCTTCTAGATCCGCTTCTTATATATGGGATAAGAGTAAACTTCCAATATTTCCAAGATAGTTATCAAGCATGATCTTTTTCTTTTAGTCATGACTTACTTCTCCTACCTATGCAAAATTTGCGACATTCCCATAACAACTTCTTAAATGTTACACAAAATTTCATGTAGAACTTTGCAAAATTCATATCTTTCTCTCCTGATGTCTAATCAAGGAGTAACACCTCTATTTCGAAAGATTAGGAACTACCATACAACATTTATTTAATTCAAAAAGTGAAATAACAACAGTAAGAATTTCAAAAATTGACTTGAACATAACTACTCCGAATTTTACATAAGAATTTCCCAATTTCGATAAAATAAGCATAACTTAGGTTAACACATGTAAATCAAGCAAAACCACATTCATTGAAAAGTTAACTCATGGGGCTACTCCTCAATGAAAATTCATTCGTTCTACATGTACCAACTGATGTCATTTTTCATTTAAATCTGCTTATGTTTTTAGCTTTGTTTAATTTTTGATTTCACAAATTTAACCTAAAATTCAATCTCTTTCTTGAAGCTAACCTATACCTTCGCATCTCAAATTCACATACTTAAGTTTTCTTACAAATTTCTCATGTCATTCAACTATGTAACTAATTGATTCCACGTTTCCAAACCACTCATACTTGGATGAATACATTCTCGGTATACAACGACATTTTTTTTACTTCCGAAACAAATATCACAAGATTTCCATAATTCTCATCATCAATACATAGATTTTATTGAAAATCCATTCTTAAAACTACATCTAACTTAACAAGTAAATTTCTTGAATTAAAAAGCATGACATTTGAACAATAAAAATAGAAGGGTTTGGGAATTGGGTTTTTACCTCACAAATACGAAAGGATATAGAAGAAGAGAGAGGAGTTGTGGCGGCATGGTTGACAGTAGCAGCGACGGCGATGTTGATGGCAGCGGTTGGACGGCTACCACTGTCGATTTGGGGGGGGGGAGAAATCAGGGGTGGAAGTTGTGTGTTTGTACATGGTTATCGGAAGAAAGGGGGAAATAACGGTTTTTAATTCTCTCTCCGCTTGTCAAAGTTGATATTTATCTCGGCTTTAGTTTTCATCTATTATTTTTTTATTGTTACTATTATTATTTTTTTACACCATTGGGCTACATTGCTAATTCTCTTGAAGATCTTCAAGGCTTATTACATCAACCATCTATTTTGTTTTGTAACTTTCACTCTTGCTTATTTTACTACTACTACTACTACTACTACTACTACTACTACTACTCCTACTACTACTACTACTACTACTACTACTACTACTACTACTACTACTACTACTACTACTACTAC
>JACYFF010010365.1:87237118-87332404 GCA_017589665.1 Selenicereus undatus | reverse complement strand
GGCAATTATATAATTTTCTTTGCTAGAGTTTTTGAAAAATCTTTTTTGTGGTGTTTGCAGATAATTATTGTGTGGTATATTCTCATATTTGTGTTAGTTTAATTGAATTTTCATATTTATCGATTGATATCCAAATATGCTATTTTCAATTTTTTTATATTACGCTACCAGTTTTGTTCTAGTCGACCTCATATCAGTTATTAATTTAATATGCATTAGGGAATCTCAGCATTAGGCGAAAGTCTCTAATTAGAATTATAAAAAGGATGAGAATTTTATACGTATTTCCTATAATACATGGAAGGAAATTTGTCACCCAATCGTCTTTTTCTTTTCTCCTTTTTTATCACCTTCTCGTTCTTTTAATCTTTATATTATTAGTAGAATGATGGAGGGTTAATAGGAAAATCCTTAGATACAAACTTATTTGTCTAGCATGGTACACACCCTGGAGTAATGTAGTGGACGCAAGCTCCATATATTGCAGTGTATCTTTTTTATTCGCAGTATTGTATCTTTTCTATTATACAGTGTACCTTTTTCTTCCTGCAATATACATTTTCTTACCTGTAGTGTATCTTTTCTTGTTTGTGGTGTATCTTTTATTCCCTGCAATATACTATTTTCTAGTTGATTGGGCCGAAAGAATGACGAAAATTATTGTTGGGCTACCGAAATGAAGTAAGGTTTTAACCCAATTATATGATGTCTCTTATATAAGTATGTACCTAAACATGGTACATATGTATGTACCTTAGAATCACAGGGGTTAATAGGCTTTCCCTCCCTTAATCCTAGAATTCTACA
The DNA here is from genome assembly GCA_017589665.1 of Selenicereus undatus. NCBI lineage: Eukaryota > Viridiplantae > Streptophyta > Magnoliopsida > Caryophyllales > Cactaceae > Selenicereus > Selenicereus undatus. The sequence goes on along the minus strand of JACYFF010010365.1, from coordinate 87,331,597 downwards.
CATTCCTTCCAAAATGACTTCCTAATAACATCTATGTAAATTTCAAATTTCAAAAACTTTTGATTTATCCCTTTATGTAACCACCCTAAATTTCCAACTTTTTATAAAAAAATTTAATTCACCTTGAACCCCTTTTGACTTAACTTCTCTTGATTCTAGTGTGACTTCCCTTAACACTCCATGTTTCCCACTTTGCCTCAACCACCACCTCTTCCTCATTCAATGTTTTAATGGCCCTGGCATTTCTCTCTTCCTAGCTTCGCCTCCCGCTCAATTTTGTCTCTCCTATTCTCCTCTTCCATACGGCCACTAGATTTACACTTTTCTTATGACCCGCAACAATCAATCTCTATCGTATCACCAAATATATTCAAGTTTACATTATTCTATTTCACATGTTCATCATGAATGTAATGTTCAATTATTTGTCCATGGAAGCAAATAGACTATGGGACAATAAAGTTATACTTTGGACACTTATGTGCTATTTCTCATGTTCACCCTCAATTTGTTCAATATTTTGTTCATGGAGCCGAGCAGAATATGGGGCAATAAAGTTATAGTTTGAATAATTATGTGTTGTTTGATTAAAATTTATCAATTAGATTGCTATTTATCTAGCTATTACATTTTAGAAGGTCTTTATGATATTTGACCATATTGGTTCTACATCAAATTATTGGAGCCTAAAAATTTCCATACATACTCTTTGGTCGAATATTAGAATCCAATCATGGTAAAAGGAGTACAACACTTGCTATATGATCAAGTTGCTAGAATTTATACCTCCATTTAATATTCTTTAAATTGGAAATTTTAATTATATCATAGTTATGAGATATTCCCTTAAGCTTAGTTGTTTTAATGACCATTGAATATCAGTTTATAGATATTGATAGAAATAAATGCAAAAATATAGATTAATGGTGCCATTAAGTAATTAGTTAGCAAAGTCATATGTTTAGAAACACAGCAATGCAAAAAATATAAATTGCCGATTGTGCTTCAACTATCAATAAAATCATTTAGAAACATTAAAAACCACTGATAAGAAGATTAATAGGAACTTATGTACATAATGTCATCCTATGATCCTAAGATTGGTGCAAATTCATATAAAATGTGTTTTAACTATTCATATAAGATTGGCATGAAGCGTTGACTATATCATCAAGATGTCAGAATTTATATCTCCATATAATATTCCTTGAACTGCAAAATTTAATTATATCATAATTATGAGAGATTCTCTTCATTTTAGTTTTGATTTTTATATTTTTAAATGAAAAAAGAGCACATTATAAACATTGGATATTAGTTTATATATATTGATAGAAGAAAATGCAAAAATATCGGTTCAGAGTGCACTTCAATAATTAGTTAGTAAGATCATCCAGAAACATAAAATGCAAAAGTACAAGTAGATGGTGTACTTAAACATTTATGAAGTTATTTGGAAGCATTAAAATTCTTGAGAAGAAGATTAATAACAAGTTTGGTGTCGATTTATATGAAATGCATTCTAACTATTATTTTTTAAATTGAAATATTGTTGCATATATCAATTTTACTCTTAACTTATCATTTTTTTTATGAAAGTTTTTTTTTGGCCACCATATTAAGTTTTAAATTATATAATATATGTACAAGTTAGAATTTTTACATCAGTTAGTGTTATGTTTATATAAAAACCTATGCGAAAGCATGACACAACCTATATTTTTTTTACGTATTTAGACCTATGTACTTCCTAAAATATTAATCGGATTTTGATTTTAGAATTTCATCAAAATATTTATTCATTTTTTTTTCAAATTACAAACTCTTGGGTGACTCATTAGTTACATATCTATAAGTTCATAACTATTAAAAAAGGTAAACATGATGATTTTACAATAATATTTAAGCAAGACTATCTTGTGCAAAATATGCTATTTAAATTATTTTTTAAAAATTTAAAATGCCTGCACAAGAGTACCGGCACAAACTAGTTTGAAGAAATGTTTTTATCATATACTATTACCATATAAAACAACTTCTACTGTTTTCTGTTTATTTATGAGATTGATAAATTTTTTTAGTTTATTTGCCTCAAATCATTTAATGATGTTTTATATTTTTACATGGATGGACCTTATTAAAACTATGATATAATTGCTTGCTTAGATATTTGCTCGTTTTAATTGTTCTTCTTTGTATTGTTCTGAATATGATGTATGATGAAACAAAAGGATTCACATATGGGTTACCTAAATATGTGTATTAGTTTTACTTGATTTTGTATGGCGTGATATGCATACCTAAATCCTAATCTTTATATAATAAATAGTAGAATCACATGGGCTAAAAATAGGGATGACAACAGGGCGGGTTGGGATGGGGGCATATTCCCCATCCCCGTCCCCACTAACATGCCCGCCCCCGTCCTCGCCCTGTTCCCCATTGTGGGAAAAAAATTCCCCCGGTCCCCACCCCTAGTAGGGATCTAATCCCCAACGGAGATTTTTACCTGTCATTTTTTCCCCTCCTTTGTAATATCTATATTGCAAGTCTTAAATGAAAGTCCAATTTGTCATCCCTAAACCCTAGCATAATTAATTGTACAATAAGCTTTTGTAGGCTCCATGCAATATAAGTCTAACAAACTTCATTAAAGTTTACAATCTAACCTAAATTAAAGTTTAACAATCTCATACAACATAAGTCTAACAATGTAGAAACTACCCAAAACAAGTCCATACAATCTAGGATTTTTTCAACTTAATTTACCGATATAACCTTAATATTATATTCACAAATAAAGAGCTCATTTGTAACTTTAAATTAATATGCAAGGATGAGGATGGGGATCTTTCCCAATCGAGGATGGCAAAACGGGGATGGGGACGGGGTAAATTTTTGGCCCGTCCCCTTCCCCATCCATACTCAGGGATTTATTTCTGTCCCCATCACCATTGGAGAGAGGGATTTCTGTTAGTAAATTTCCGCAAGTATACGGTTTATCGTTGTAATATTTCGGATGTTGATCCACAAAGATCGTTGTGAAATTAGGTTACCAAAATTTCTAAATTAATTTAAGACTAAATAAACAATGATAATACGTGGAATTTGGGAGGCCTACCGTGCAAGGAGGGCTCCACAATAGGATCAAGCTCCAAGGTGGCGACAATTTTAACCCACCAACACTTTGCTGTAATTTTTCTGTGAACTTGAATAAATGAAACACACGAAAGCGAACACAGGCATCAAAAGCGAGATAGTAAGGAGAGCAGAACAACTGAACAAGGAAGAATGCAAGGCAAATTCGGGCCAAAACACTTGGAATATCCAACATAACCCCACTCGAGTTCAACAGAATCAAACTAATTACATGATTTTTAGAATCTAAATTACAAACAAGATAAAGAACGAGAACGAAATACAAAGAGCAAAACTCAAAACAACACCTCTCCTCGCTCTGGCTTCGACCACCACTAAAGCCCCTACAAGCTCTGAAGAATGTCACTTCATTGCCCTCAACTATTCGAATTAATGGCCATCCAATGCATTGTAATGGCCACCTTAATGATGGCGTTGATTAAGGAACATGAAGGAGGAGAGAGAAGGAATGAGTAACGGATGCGATTTGGAAGAAAGTGAGGAGCCCTACGTCGTGGCTCTGTTTTCGATTATGGGCACTAAACAGATGAGGAAGAAGAAAGAAGGAAGGAAGAAGAAGAAGAAACCGGGGGTCTCTGGTTTTCAGGAGAGAGAGAGAACGAAACGGTCGAGTTGTGAAGGATTGATAGAGCCATCACGCTCTATTCTCTTACTCAGGACTGTCTGGCTGCGAAAACAGAAGATGATGAAGAGTTGAAGGGAGGAAGAAGAAGGCAGCGTCACATGACCCAGGCATGCTAAATAAATGAAGAAAAAGAACATCTAGGTTGGGGCGCTGGTAGGACTGGCTGCACCGGCCCAATTGAGAGAGAAAAGGGGAAAAGAACGAGAATGATGGTCTGGGCTGGAAAATCAGGCCGTGAAAAAGGAATAAGGGAAGAGCCTTGTATTAGGCTTCATCCTCTTGTTTTTATTTCCCACTTGATCCAATATCAAGCAAATTGAGCATCTTCTTCAATTTTTTTAACTCTTTCATATTCCTACAAAATAAACAAAAATGAAATTAAAATCCTAAATTAATAATTTATTTTGAGCAATTATTAGATTATAATGGTATAAAATATCATAATTTTAGTTTGAACAAACACCCCCACACCTAAGTTTTGGAGACTGTGCACATCCTAATTAATAGTTTGGATTTACCCATAAAATCTTTAAAGAAATAAATAAAAAAAGGAAAAGAGAGACAGAAATAGAGAAACAGTTTGGATTTACAAACATAAATATACAACGGAGCAAACTGTGCACATTATAGTTAACCAACTCACCCATGTAGTAAAGATATTGACTTGCATATAAACATAATGCACTCATAAAGGCTCTCTACCCCATCGATGACATCAAAGCACTAATTTTTCACCCCACTATATATCAAAACTTTGAATCCATCCTAGTGCTCGTGTGCAAGTGCATCATCATCCCGGGTCTTAGGTTTACCAGAATCAAACTCAATCCCACTTGACCGACACAAACTACATTATTGACTTATTAACATAGGAAACAAGCTTTCCCAGTAGCAGTATTGCCTCAAAGGGTAACACCCAGTAGCACGTGCCTTAAAGGGTAATGCCTAGTGGAGCATCTCTCAAAGGGATACTTGTCATTCAAAATTTTATTTCATTTCCTTTTTTTCTTCTTCTTTTTTTCATTTTTTTTCTCTTGTTTTTTTTTAAGAATGCAAACAAGAACCAAAGTAATCGTGTCAAAGACAAGTGGGAGAGCCAATCATGAAAAACTAAGACCCTAAGATAATGATGATGGTATAAATAGGGATTAGATTACACATCAACAATGAACGATTGGGGTTAGAATTAAGGCTTAGAATGACACACTAAGGACAGAGACATATCATGCACATCACGCTTACATACTCACTAATAATCAAAGCATAGGGGATTAAGCTGATTAAAATAGTACGAAGCCTCCCCAAAAACAAAATAAAAATCTTTTTGGATTTTCAAATTTGTTCAATTTTTTTTCAACTTTTCCAAAGTTCCCCCACCCTCACACCTAAATCTCACAATGCCCTCATAGGGAGTAGAAAGAAACATTAAACATAAAATAAAACCTAAAAAGAAAAAAAAAATAAAAACAAGACTCAAAAACAAAAAGGACATGACTCAAAAACAAGTGTACAACATATATATACACAAGAGAAAAAGAAAGGCAACCAACTATACAAAAAGAAAAGAAAAAGAAACAGGAGAAAAAGAGATAAGAAGAGAAGAAAAATTCTTAGCAAATCAAGTCGGGTGCTAAGTACACCTAAGCTATAGCTTCCTTATAATCAAGGAATTTATGAAGCAACAGCAACTCCATATCAAATGAAACATCGCTACTCAAATCAAAACCTATTAGAGCACGAAGTAGCTTATCGAACACATAAGACCAACTCTCAATATCATAAAAACAATAAAAAGTACAGAGTTAGATCCAAAATGGGTACATCTACCATGACAATAAAGTACAGGTAAGGGCCCACTTCAATTTATCAAACTGTTGGGCCCAATCGGGATATAGATGGACATACTTAACACTAGCCAGCATACAGGTCATGTGCCTAGAAATTGTGTCATCATGAATGAGCGGTCTAGGCAACATAGTGGGTTCTGAATCCACGAGCCTTTTAACTTCAAAATGCGTAAGAGTCTAGTCTAAATCAAAAATTTTTTAGTGACAATGGCCTCAAACTCAACAAATTTAGACATGTAAGATTCAAAAAGAAAGTTAGTTTGGATAGGGTTAAAAGAAAAAAAATTCATACTTAGCACACTGATCCACATCCAAACCCACATTGACATCAAGCTCACATGAAAAAGAGTCATATTCTATAGAAAGAATATCTCCATTAAAGTCCAAAATAGTGGGCTCAATTACCTCCACACATGTCTACTGAAATTTAGCTTCTTCTAACTCATCTATCTCATGATGCTCAATGTCAGACTGGATGCTCATATTTAACTCACTACCAGTGTCAAATTGTTCACCCACCTCAAACTCACAAGAGTCATTAAAAGGACGGGTGGGTTGGCATAAACTAGGATATCATCAGTGACATCCTTAGGTGAGCTAGTGTGGGGTGCAAGGTCTTGTGATAGAGACATAGGGAGGCTTCTCTCTTTTTTTAGCCTAGGCAAAGGCATGTCAGTGGTGAAGTTCGGCCTAGCAAGATAAGATGACTCAACATCATCATAAAGACTAACTGCAGGTTTAGGAGATCCTAAACCAGAGTCAGACTTACTATAATTCTCCCTACTTTAGTTAAAACATTGAGAATATTCAGCAATTCTCACTTTCATTGGCTCTAACATTCTATCAGTCAATTCATTAATCGTCTTTTCCACACTTGCAAATTTAGCATCAACATAAGCACGATATGGACAATTGCAAGCATCATGATTAGAAGACTTACAATATTCACACAACACAGGAGGCACAGAAGACTAAAATGGATCATATGAGTTCATAAAATAGTCCTGATGAGAAGGATTGGCATAAAAAACAGACTCGTTATGAGTTGGGTATCCAAAATTCTGTTTAGCTTGATCAAACTCATAGGTATCCCAAGCTAATTTTTCAAAGAAATCCCAAACTTCACCTTGAGTTTTAGATAATAATCCTAATACACCTTCAGGATAAATAGACTCAACATAACCCAAAGATTCAGAATTCAAACTCATAGCAATGACCTTACAAATTTTTTATTTTTGAAAATTTTGATTCAATTGAGCACGATAATCATTAAGTCTAGATAAATAACTCTAGAAAGGTTCATGCTCGAATTGTGGGAAATTAAAAACTAGCATGCTTGAATCTCTTTTCAACTTTTTCTATTTTAAGAATTTTTTAATTTTTTTAGGGTTTTTAATTGTTGATTTTTTTAAAGGTTTCTTTAAGGAAAGAAAATGCATCTAGGACACTATTTACAAACTAATGATTAAAACAAAAAGAAGAGACTCCAACAATCAAGTGAACAAAATAAACTAACAAAAAGAAAACTATGTTACAAAAAGAAAAGAAAAACACAAAAGACTCAATCAAGAATTGTCCTAACACTAAAAGCCACAAACACAAAAGCTTGTACCTCATTTTTTTGTGATCTTATTTTTGGGATTTTTGATTTTTTTTCTTTTAAGCCACAAAACAAAACAAACAAAGCAAATCCAACCTAAAAACAATATACAAGCAGCAGATAATGACCAAATATTAAACAAAAACACAAACACGAACACCAACAAACTAAAGAAAATAAACTACAACTAAACAACCCAATTCTAAAAACAAAATTAAAACAGAAAATAAAAGTCCTAAAAATATACAGTAAATTCCACACAATCACATAGGACAAAAATGTAATTTTTCACGAATTTTTTCTGTCCCCGAACAGTGTGGAAAAATGCAAACAGATTATTAAGTCTAAGATTCACAGAAAAATCCAAACAGTCCCAACAATTCCAGAAACATTCACACAAACTCTAAAAATTATCATAAATACAGGATAAATATCGGCATAGCAAAATCCACACCAAAAATGCTCTACAAAATTCAAAAGGTGAAATTGGTGAAAAATCTGCACTAGTCTGATTTCTGGATCGGTCTGCCTTATATCTTTTTGCTGCACATAAACCAAACTGATTAGTACTATGTTTTCAGCACAAATAACCTCTAAAAATAAAACTAATCTTAACCAATATGGAAATACTAACTAAATTTCAAAATCAAAAACAAAACCAAACTAAACTAAATTACTAAAACGAAATAACGACCTAACTAAAACTAAAAATCACAATTATAAAACTAAAACGAAAAAGACTCGAACGAATCTAATAAGTAAACTATGACTCAACGCAACCAGAATTCACAAGTCATCATTGGCAACTGTGTCAAAAACTTATGAGTAAATTCCCGCAAGTATTCGGTTTATCATTGTAATACTTTGGATGTCGATCCACAGAGATGGTTGTGAAATTAGGTTACCAAAAATTCTAAACTAATTTAAGACTAAATAAACAATATTAGTTCATGGAATTTGTGAGCTCTAACTTGCAAAGACCACGAGCCGAAATAGAATGAAGCACCAAACTATGAACAATTTTAACCCACCAACACTTAGCTGTAATTTTTCTTCGAACTTTGTGTAATGTGAACGAAAGCAGTAGAAGATTAGTAGCATTTTTGTTTTGATCAAAATAGATCACCAATCTCTACTTTTTACACGATTGTGTAATACTCTATTTTTTTTGAAATATTCACCTAGGTTATCCTCAACATATTGTAGCGTTTATCAATTGCTACAAGGGCCCTTGACTCATCCTTAGTTGTTAAAAAATAGCAAATATAATGTTGGAGAAATTAACAAAGGAATCAGTCTAGGATCACTTCGAGACTTCTAGGCAGGTGGTGTACTCTTGTCGTAAGAACTCTAATCACCCCTAATTGTGCAACAGGGCTTAGTCATTAGATCTTTAGGATACAAAGAAATCTCCCTATCTGCGTGTTACACATGAAAATAGGGGACGTAACAGAAATTCAGAGTGAAGGTTGCTAGGAATAATTTTTTTGGACGGATCAAATCACACCACTCATCCTCTATTTATAGAGAATATGGTGTGATTTTAAGAGACATGCACCTTTTCATAAGATGAAATATCATCCATTGATTTTTATCTCAATGGTAATAACTGAAGAGACCCTCATAAAATTAGTTAGTTAATTAACTAATTGCATCTCTTCAGTAGAAAATAATATTAAATACTATTTATATCCAATAGCAAAAATATTATTTATTAAATGCCTTTTGCCAAAAGTCATGGTTTGCAGTGGCATCCTTTGGAGCATTTAATTAATACCAATTAATAATAATAATAATAATTAAAAAAAAATCATGTTGCTTATAAATTTCCATTTTTGTGGAAATTACTCCAACATTGTCCTACAATTTGCATAATAAATGGTTTGACGAATTTCCGAAGGCCTTTATGCATATAAATAAAGGTCTCTTGCGATTGAACCTTCACTTTAGTGACATGTCCGTCAATTATTCAAGTTTATACTACAAACTATGCTTTGAATCGGTAAACCTCTTTGAATACTTACATCTAAGTCACGCACAAGACTTCCGTCCTAGAATCACCTAGCAATCTTGACATTTTTAAATAGCCATGTGTCCTATATCCATTCATGAGCATATGGAAGCCAAGCCCATTAGACTACGCTATGCCGGCCTTGCTTAAATGCTCATATAGGTGGACCTTTACAATATCCCATAAATATTATAACATGAGAACTTTGGAATTAGAGAAATAAGATTTCATTTTCATTAACTTGATAAATACTTACAATTACACCCAGGCATACTCGGGGACTTATAAGAAATTTATCAAAGTTAAGCACTTATTTCTAAACATTCTTAAAGTTCTTTATGTAAGGTTCATCAAGAGCCTTAGCTCACCCTCCAAAACTATATATGGGAATCTAAGCACTCCGGTCATGGATGGGAAGTGAATGAGTGCTTCAAACCATTCTTATGTTGTACTTTTACTCATTGAACTTAAGACTAAATGTTTCCATCTAGCGTTAAGTTGTGTTTCCATCATAGAATGTTTTGGATATGGACTTTAACCCCATCCCTCTCGCTATTTTGATCACTAAATCCCTTGCAAGGCCTTTCGTTAATGGATCAGCCAGATTTTGTGCCGAACGTATGAAATCCATAGTTATGACACCATCTTGGATAAGTTTTCTATATCACTGTGACGTAAACAATGTTGAGTTATTATATTCAAGTTTTGATGATAACAAATCCAAGTGTAAAAATGTGTCCAAGTAGTGTTGCTCCAAACATGATCTGTAAACAGGCCTAACTGGTGTTTGTAATCTTTACTGTGTTAACTGGTTTGCTACATGTGAGAACAAGTCCTTAAAACAGGTTTTAAATTGGTGATTCTACATTAAGTCAAGAACGCCATCTTACAGTTGGTTGTAAGGCATGTTCACAGCAGCTCTTCTAGCAATGCAAAGAACAACTCCAACAAACAAGGTAGCCTTGATGTTCCCATCAGCTTCTCTAGCGATGCAAAGAACAACCCCAGCAAACAAGGCAGCCTTGATGTTCACAGCAGCTCTACGGATCTTGGACAAGATTCAAACAAGAAGTCTTGGGTATATAGGCTTTATTTATTTAGACTCTTGTTAATATGCCAATATTGAAAAAGCTTTTTAAACATCTCTTGAATCGGTATTTGCGCTAAGTGCTTCAGAACACCAGACTGCGAACAACCCTGCAAACAGGGTGCCTAGGGTGTTTCTGACCTGAAGTGGCTATACCCGATTATTCTTGAAATTATTATTTCGGTTGGCCAAAATCTCCAGAATATTTTCAAATGTTATTCTTCTGGAAAATATATTTCTTGAATATATTATGGGAGATTTGGGAAAATAGATTTTGGGAGATTTGCCAAAATTGGAAGATTTTCTCTGCCCATATCTTCGGATGTGATAAAGTTTTAAAATGCTAAAGATTTCTGGTTGCCTTACTTAAAGCTTACCCACGGCTATAAGGAGATAAAGGTTATCTCTTAAGATAACAAATCCCTTAGATTTTGGGAAATGTTTTATCACTGGCCGTTGGGAGTTTTTTCTCTTGAAAAATCACCTTCAAAACTTAGGTGATTTCCTTTCCTCTCCTTGGTTTTTGACCGTTGGAATTTATGGTTAAAAACAGCTCCGTTTTCACTGAAAAGGAGACAGACACATACTGAGCTATAGAGAGAAGAAAGCAAAAAGGAAATCTTGAAACATAACATTCCCAAAAGGCAAAATTTCAAAAGAGGTTTTTCTAGTGAAAAGAATTTTTGAGCTTCACTTGAGAAAAGAAAAACCAGTTCAAGTTGTGTTTAAAGCAAGCTTTCAATATATTGGCATAATAGGATCTTCATTTGTACCTTACATCTGCTTAGTGAGAAGCACCCCAGTAAGGTGTTTTTGACCTTGATCTCAGATCAGTCAAAAGTGAGTGAGTGTGTCCTAGTCGTGTGGACTTTGGACGTGTCCAATCTGGTGAGATTTGGACGTGGTGTGATCTGCCTTGAGAAGGAGATTACGTGGTTGCAAGTTGTAACAAGGTGTGTTACATTTGTAACGAGTTAAGCCCGATTATAGTGAAGTGGTTAAAAGTCTACACAAGGTAAGTCGTGGTTTTTCACACCTCAGTTGGGCTAGAGGTGTTTTCCACGTAAAAATTGTGTGTGCTTTAATTCCGCATTTATCTTGGTGATTTTCGTATTTGCAATATCTGAAAACACCCCCTGCAAACAAGTCAACAGGGTGTTCGTCATCTGAGAACAACCTCAGTCAGGGTGTTTATTACTTGTAACGCGAAAATCAGACACCACAATTCACCCCCCTCTTGTGGAAGTAGACTCATAAATCTAACAAGTGGTATCAGAGCAGGTTCTCTCACAACAAGGCTAACACCTTGAGAGATTCTGAAAATGAGTACACCACAAGGCATTCTTGAAGGACAATCCATCATTCGCCCACCCTATTTCAACGGCCAATATTATAGTCGGTGGAAGAACAGGATGGAGAACTACATTCAGGCAGAAGACTATGAGTTATGGATGCTCATCAAGAACGGGCCCCTTGTTCCCTACAAAATACTTGAAGATGGAAAGAAAGTTTCCAAGGAACCCAAAGAGTTTGATGCTGAAGATTATAAGAAAATAGAAAAGAATGCTAAGGCCAAGAAGCTATTATATTTCGGGCTAGGTCCAGATGAATACACTCGCATCTCTGAGTGTGAATCAGCCCAAGCTATTTGGAACGCCCTGCAAGTTGCTCATGAAGGTACGAGTCAAGTTAAACAATCTAGAATTGAGCTACTTATGCGACAATACGAGTTGTTTGATATGGGTGATCGTGAAACCGTGATGGATATGTACACACGGTTTACCCACATCACAAACGAATTAAAATCTCTAGGAAAGTCTTTCACCACTGAAGAGTTGGTGAGGAAAATCCTCAGAATTTTACCTCGTATGTGGGAAGCCAAAGTAACAGCCATCCAAGAGGCTAAAGACATGAACAAAATCACCCTTGATGAGTTGATTGGTAATCTCCAAACCTATGAACTCCGAAAAAACTCACAACAGAAACAGGAGCAAAAGAAGGATCGTGGGCTTGCCTTGAAAGCACATGAGGACACTGACTCTGACCTTGAAGATGAAGATATGGCCCTAATGTCCAGAAAATTCAAGAAATTCTTCAAAAAGGTCAAGGAGAACAACAAAAGAAAAGAATTCAGTAAGTCCAGAAACACCCCTAAAGATCAACCTATAGGGTGTTTCAAGTGCGGCAAACCAGATCACTTAGTCAAAAATTGTCCTCTGCTTCGAGAAGATCAGATGCCCGAACAACTTCGAAAACAGGGTCGAAAACACCCTGTCAACAATCTGGCCAAGCGATTCTCGAAAGCTATGCTGGCTGCTTGGGGAGATTCCTCTGAAGATGAAGGAGAATCTGAAGCTGAAGAAGAGGTCGTAGCACTGATGGCACAAAGTGACTCAGATTCAGATGATGAATAAACAATCAGCTTCACAGATCTCAAGAACAAGGTACATGGTCTTAACAAAGCTACTTTAGAAGAACTTCTATATAATGTGATAGACACCTGTGCTGATCTAAAAAGAGAAGTTCGTGACCTAGAGCTTGAAAATGAAATTCTTAAAAATGAAAAACTTGGTTTACATGAAAATATTAACATGCTCAAAGAAAATGTCTTTATAAAAGAAGGAGATTATACTCGAGTGGAAGAAAAACTCTTTGAGGTGGAAGGAATGGTTGAAGACTTGCTCAAAGAGAACAAGAGCTTGCATGTTAATATAGAAAAATGGAAACCGAACTTGCCACGACCAAGCGTTGGAACAAGTCCTCACAAGCCCTTGATTGGTTAAACACTCACCACAATCGAAACAAAAAGGGACTTGGTTATAAGCCTAAACGGACCGTTTATCCCGTACATAGGAAGTATGTTGGATTACCTGAAAATATTGTTTGCTTTCATTGTGGGAAAACGGGTCATTATAGATACACCTGCCCTTTAAGAAAACATGCCAATGAAAAGAATGAAAAGCATGTGAAACAAATCTGGATTAGAAAAGATGAGATTTATTTGTCTAAAAGAATGGGACCCAAGTGGATCTGGGTTCCCAAAACTAACTCGTGATTTGTTTTGCAGGCTGAAGTGAGAGAAAACAACCTTATGAACAACCCCACAAACACCCTTGAAAACAAGCAGTTGTGGTATGTCGATAGTGGGTGTTCACGGCACATGACTGGTGAAAGATCAAATTTTCTCTCACTTACAGCTCTAAATGGTGGGAGTGTAGCATTTGGAAATGGCAAGTCTGGGACAATTGTCGGTATAGGTAATATTGGTAAAACTCTCTCCCACTCAATTGATAATGTACACTTAGTTGATGGGTTAAAGCACAATTTGCTAAGTGTGTACCAACTGTGTGACAAGAACAACCTAGTACTGTTTTCAAAAACACGTTGCTTGGTTGTGAATGACGACACAGGAGATGTTGTGTTAAGGGGGAAGCGATGTCAAAATGTTTATAAAGTTAGTATTTCCACTCTTCCCCAAAATAATCTGACTTGTTTAAATGCATTAAATGATGATATAATGCTATGGCACAAGAGACTAGGTCATGCAAGCCTGTCCTTGCTAAACAAACTTGTTTCCAAGGACTTGGTTGTTGGACTACCTTCCATCAAGTATAATGATGACAAGGTATGTGAAGCTTGTGCAAAAGGAAAACAAGTCAGATCTTCCTTAAAATCTAAAAAGTATGTAAGCACTACCCGACCTCTTGAATTATTACACATTGATCTATGTGGTCCCATGAGGATAGTAAGTAGAGGTGGGAAGAGGTATGTGCTTGTCATAGTGGATGACTACTCTCGATTTACTTGGACCCTGTTCTTGGCTTCCAAGAATGAAACGTTTGAAAACTTTATTGCTTTTCTAAAAAGGGTTGAAAAGAGAGTAGGACACTCATTGGTTAGCTTGAGGTCTGATCATGGTACTGAATTTGAAAATGTAAATTTTACAAATTTTTGTAATATGCATGGTGTTGATCACAACTTCTCGGCTCCAAGAACACCCCAACAGAATGGGGTGGTTGAGCGTAAAAATCGTACCCTAGAAGATATGACTAGAACAATGCTTGTTGCTAGTGGTCTTCCCAGGAACTTTTGGGCAGAAGCTTTGAACACATCGTGCTATATTATGAATAGATGTATGATCAGACCCATGTTGAACAAAACTCCTTATGAACTCTTCAAAGGCAGAAAACCTAATATTATGCACTTGAGAACTTTTGGTTGTAAATGTTTTGTGCATAATAATGGAAAGGATGCCTTGGGAAAGTTCGATCCTAGGAGTGATGAGGCAATATTTATTGGTTATTCTTCTCACAGCAAGGCATACAAAGTCTTTAACAAAAGAACCTTGTGTGTTGAGGAAAGTGTGCATGTGCTTTTTGATGAAACTAATACTGTGAATAAGAATGATGCACAGGAAGAAGAGTTTGAATTAGGTCTTGTCCAAAAAGAATTGTTGATCCATGAGAAACCAGGTGAGAACACCTTGGAGAAAACAGGTACAGAAGGTGTTCCTCAAAACAGCATGCAAAGTGAATACCAAACAGGGGGAAACACCATTGAACCCTGTTCGGAACCATGTTCCTCAGGAACCAGCTTGCAAACAGGCGCTGAAACAGGATCAGGAGGTGTTCTTGAACCTGATCCTATACGACCAGAACATGGGTCTGTGAATCCAATTAATCCAAGATCATGGAAGCACCATAGTTCGCACCCTCTTGATCAGATCTTGTCAGATATTAATACGGGAGTGCAAACTAGATCTAAACTTAAGAATTTTTGTGCTTTCTATGCGTTTCTTTCTAACATTGAGCCAAAAAGTGTGAATGAGGCCCTTGCAGATTCAGATTGGATCACGGCTATGCAAGAAGAGCTTCACCAATTTGAAAGAAACAAAGTATGGCACCTTGTTCCTAAACCTGCAGAAAGAACAATCATTGGAACCAAGTGGGTGTTCTGAAACAAACTAGATGAGTCAGGAACAGTCACTAGGAACAAGGCAAGGCTGGTGGTTCAAGGATACAATCAAGAAGAAGGAATCGACTATGAAGAAACCTTTGCACCAGTTGCAAGAATTGAGGCAATCCGAATCTTAATAGGCTTTGCAGCTCATATGGAGATCAAGCTATATCAAATGGATGTGAAAAGTGCATTCCTAAATGGATACCTTAAAGGAGAGGTGTATGTCAAACAACCCCCTGGTTTTGAAAATGGTGATTTTCCAAATCATGTTTTTAAACTTGACAAAGTGCTTTATGGTTTAAAACAAGCTCCAAGAGCTTGGTATGAATGATTGTCAAACTTTTTACTTGAAAATGATTTTAGAAGAGGCAAGGTAGATAATACCTTGTTTCTAAAATCTAAGGGGGAACATTTATTAATCGTCCAAATATATGTAGATGACATTATATTTGGTGCAACTCATCATGATTTATGCCATGAATTTTCAAATATGATGAGGAGTGAGTTTGAGATGAGCATGATGGGTGAGCTTAACTTTTTCTTAGGCTTACAAATCAAGCAAACTCCAAACGGCACCATGATCCATCAACAAAAGTATATCAAGGAGCTACTTAAGCGTTTTGGGATGGAGTCAGCCAAACCCATAGACACGCCCATTTCTCCTTCAACCAAATTGGTTATGGATGATGGGAGTCCCTCAGTTGAGGAAAAACTCTATAGGGGCATGATTGGGTCACTCCTATACCTAACTGCTAGTAGACCGGATATTGTTTTTAGTGTTGGTTTATGTGCCCGTTTTCAGTCTAATCCTAAAGAGACTCACCTTAAGGCTGTTAAACGGATACTAAGATATTTAAAGCATACACCTGATTTATCTCTATGGTACCCTAAAGGTTGCAATCTTGATCTTGTTGGATATGCTGACGCTGATTATGCAGGTTTCCTAGTTGATAGAAAGAGTACCTCAGGTATGGCTCACTTTCTTGGACCTTGTTTGGTATCTTGGGCTACCAAGAAGCAACATTCAGTTGCCATGTCCACAGCTGAAGCAGAATATGTGGCGGCAGCCTCATGTTGTGCTCAGTTGTTGTGGATACGACAACAACTCAAGGATTTTTGTGTTGACACTGGACGCATTCCTATTTTTTGTGATAATACTAGCGCTATTAACATTGCCAAAAACCCTTATCAACACAAAAGGACAAAACATATTGACATTCGACATCATTTCCTAAGAGATAATGTGGAAAAAGGCTTAATTTCTATGAATTTTTGTTCAACGGAAAAACAGATTGCTGATATATTCACTAAGGCACTAGCTAGAGATCAGTTTGAGAGAAAGAGACTGGAACTGGGGTTGGGGAAAACACCCTGAGAACACCTGTTCTCAGAGGAAGATCAAATTGACGAAAAACACCCCATAATACCTGTTCTTCTCTCTTGTTTGTAATTTTTTTTTTGTGTGGTCTGTGCTTAGCGAATATATGTAGTCTGTGTACTCTCATGATTATGTACTGCTGTCTAGGGAGATGGAGAAAGAGTAATCATGACAGACCTTGGGATGAGAAAAGCATGCTCAAGAACAGGCGGCTCGAACAGGTATGTCTTCATTGCTATTATTGATTGCTGCCTGCTAAAATTCTAGGTGTTCCCTAGGTAACCCTTCGTGACAGGTGAGGAGTTTAAAAAACTGCCTTGCGTGCGTCTGTCCTCTTCATCTTGCTCTCTCTCTCTCTCCTCTGTTCTTGCTTTCAAACCCTAGCAAAAACCCCCCAAAACCCGAAAATCCTCCTGGCGATAATGGCTCCCAAACCTGTTTCTTCATCAATCTCTAAGAGTAACAACATGAGTATACTCTCAATTTCATCTCCTCCTCGCCCAATTATCCACAAAACCTTCGGGTATCTCACTCAGCTAAACCTCAAAAGTGTTGGGCTTGGGTTGAATGATATTCCCTACCCCTTTGGTTGGGAATTAATGGTGTATGTGGGAACAATCCCTTGTCCCATTCCTTCTGCAGCATGTGCTGGCTCTTCGGGTCTCCAAGACCAATTCTTGGAGAACCCAGAAACCATTGTTGGGGATGACTCTGTTCCTCTCGACTCTCAAACTGGAGAGAAGAGGAAAAGGGTAAAGATGGTGGCTAGGCGTACTCGAACGCCAAGAACACGACCACAACCAAGGTCTCGCCCCTCAGAACCTCCGTCTCAACCTCCTCGCAAGTCTGCGAGAATTGTCCTCAAATCAACCCTCAGAACCTCTAAACCCTCCGTTCCTATTGTCGAAGAGATCTCCTCTTCTACTGAAGGGTTCTCGGGTTCTGACTCTGAAGACACCACCTTCAAACAGGGGACACCGGTGTTTTCTGAGTCCTCTGAAGATCAAGCCCCTCCAAAAACAACCACTAAACCTGCTGTGAAGTCTTCTCCTGCAAAACCACCCCTCAAAAGAAAACCAAGAACAACCCCCCTACCAAAAGCTACTACCTCTGTTCCTGCCTCCAAACGCCCAAAGCAGTCCACTCTCTCCCCTATGTCTGACAAACATGCGCATTTGCTTAAGCGCAATGTTGTCAGGGGGAAGGTAGTGTCTGTAAGTTTTTTTGAGGAACAGGGTCTGGGGGTGTTTTTGACCAAGCTTCGAGCCCAAGGCTGGCTTGAGTTGTTTGCAAACACCCAGTTGGGGTGTTCTGTGCCTGAGTTGGCTGAATTCTACGCCAACTACAGAGTCACCGAAGGGATGGTGACAAGTTCTGTAAATGGGCAAGGCATTAGGGTCGATGCGCCCACACTTGGGAAAATTCTGGGAGTTCCCTTACAAGGTTTTGTTGTGTATGTGAGGGAAGACAAAACAGCCATGGAACAAGCCAGGCTCCTGGAAGTGTCCAAACGCCTAAATCACAAACAGGGTCTGAGAACACCCTGCTCTGTCAAAAAGGGTGATCTGATTCCTCCCCACCAACTCCTTTTCATGTTCGTCATTAAGAACGTGATTCCAAGGGGTCAAGGGAGAAACTCAGCCGACCTTTTTGATCAGTGTCTGGTCGACTTATTAGACAGGGAGGAACCCATCAATCTTCCGGCAATCATGATTCGCCACATTGGGCGAATTGCGAACACCACCCGGGCTCATGATCTCGGATATGGGTTTCTGCTGACAAGGGTGTTTGAGCACTTTGGAATAGTGCTCACACGGTGAGTGGAGGCCCAAGTAATAGATGCAATTGGGATTGACACTCTGCTAGGGTGTGGCTTTGAGTTTGGGGAAGGGTCCGGTTCCAAACAGGGTCGTCAACCACGTCGACCACCTGTTTCTGAGCAACCATCCACCAAGGTAGAGGCTGTTCTTGAGGACAATGCTCGCCTCAAGGATGAGCTCTCCGCTGTCAAGGCTGCTCTTGCTGAAGAACAAGCCCTCTCTGCTAAGCGTCATGCAGACTTACTTGCTCTTCTATCCACCCTTGCCCCTAGTATTCCTCCCCTGCAGACGAAACCACCCCCTGCTCCCTGATTGTCTAGGCTGTCTTTGTTTTTTTATTGTACTGCTTGGCTGATTAATGAAAATCCCATTTGCAGTTTCTCTTGCTTGTTATTCCTTCTCCTGTATATTTGTTATTATTGCTTTTTAATGATGCCAAAAGGGGGAAGAAAAAGCGGTGATACCTATTGACATTGACATGTATGAATCTGAACTGACCAACCTGTTCTTGACTTGCTCTTGACTTACGTGAATCCCTATCAGCAGTCATTTTCTGGTTGTTTTGTCAATATGGTCACTTGGTTTATCATCATCAAAAAGGGGGAATTTGTTGAGTTATTATATTCAAGTTTTGATGATAACAAATCCAAGTGTAAAAATGTGTCCAAGTAGTGTTGCTCCAAACATGATCTGCAAACAGGCCTAACTGGTGTTTGTAATCTTTACTGTGTTAACTGGTTTGCTACATGTGAGAACAAGTCCTTAAAACAGGTTTTAAATTGGTGATTCTACATTAAGTCAAGAACGCCATCTTACAGTTGGTTGTAAGGCATGTTCACAGCAGCTCTTCTAGCAATGCAAAGAACAACTCCAACAAACAAGGTAGCCTTGATGTTCCCAGCAGCTTCTCTAGCGATGCAAAGAACAACTCCAGCAAACAAGGTAGCCTTGATGTTCACAGCAGCTCTACGGATCTTGGACAAGATTCAAACAAGAAGTCTTGGGTATATAGGCTTTAGTTATTTAGACTCTTGTTAATATGCCAATATTGAAAAAGCTTTTTAAACATCTCTTGAATCGGTATTTGCGCTAAGTGCTTCAGAACACCAGATTGCGAACAACCCTGCAAACAGGGTGCCTAGGGTGTTTCTGACCTGAAGTGGCCATACCCGATTATTCTTGAAATTATTATTTCGGTTGGCCAAAATCTCCAGAATATTTTCAAATGTTATTCTTCTGGAAAATATATTTCTTGAATATATTATGGGAGATTTGGGAAAATAGATTTTGGGAGATTTGCCAAAATTGGAAGATTTTCTCCGCCCATATCTTCGGATGTGATAAAGTTTTAAAATGCTAAAGATTTCTGGTTGCCTTACTTAAAGCTTACCCACGGCTATAAGGAGATAAAGGTTATCTCTTAAGATAACAAATCCCTTAGATTTTGGGAAATGTTTTATCACTAGCCGTTGGGAGTTTTTTCTCTTGAAAAATCACCTTCCAAACTTAGGTGATTTCCTTTCCTCTCCTTGGTTTTTGACCGTTGGAATTTATGGTTAAAAACAGCTCCGTTTTCACTGAAAAGGAGACAGACACATACTGAGCTATAGAGAGAAGAAAGCAAAAAGGAAATCTTGAAACACAACATTCCCAAAAGGCAAAATTTCAAAAGAGGTTTTTCTAGTGAAAAGAATTTTTGAGCTTCACTTGAGAAAAGAAAAACCAGTTCAAGTTGTGTTTAAAGCAAGCTTTCAATATATTGGCATAATAGGATCTTCATTTGTACCTTACATCTGCTTAGTGAGAAGCACCCCAGTAAGGTGTTTTTGACCTTGATCTCAGATCAGTCAAAAGTGAGTGAGTGTGTCCTAGTCGTGTGGACTTTGGACGTGTCCAATCTGGTAAGATTTGGACGTGGTGTGATCTGCCTTGAGAAGGAGATTACGTGGTTGCAAGTTGTAACAAGGTGTGTTACATTTGTAACGAGTTAAGCCCGATTATAGTGAAGTGGTTAAAAGCCTACACAAGGTAGGTCGTGGTTTTTCACACCTCAGTTGGGCTAGAGGTGTTTTCCACGTAAAAATTGTGTGTGCTTTAATTCCGCATTTATCTTGGTGATTTTCGTATTTGCAATATCTGAAAACACCCCCTGCAAACAAGTCAACAGGGTGTTCGTCATCTGAGAACAACCTCAGTTAGGGTGTTTATTACTTATAACGCGAAAATCAGACACCACAATTCACCCCCCTCTTGTGGAAGTAGACTCATAAATCTAACAAACAATATGCCTTGATTTACCATTATATACATTACTGTATGCTCTTGCCAAAACAGAAGCACTGTCATAATGTAGAGAAAGACATGACATTGGTTTTGGCCACAAAGGAATTTCACATAGCACATTCCTTAACCATTTTACTTCTTTACAAGCTGATGCTACAACGACAAATTCAGCCGCCATAGTAAGATCAGCTATACCGGTTTGCTTCTTTGATCTCTAAGATACAACACCACCACCAAGAGTGCAAATCCATCCACTTGTTGAGGAATGATCTTCATTATTTGTTATCCAACGTGCATTTGAAAAACCCTCCAAAATAGATGGATAACCACCATAGTGAAGTCCATAGTCAATAGATGACTTGAGGTATTTTAATACCCTCCTTACTGCATGCCAATGCGTATGGCTAGGGTTACTTATATATCGACTTAGCTGCCAATAGCAAAAGCTATTTCTGGTGTTATACAAGACATCGTATACATCAAGCATCCTATAAACCTAGCATATTCAAGTTGAGATACTGGTTTTCTAGTATTCTTTTCAAGTTTTAAACTTACATCAAGAGGTGTAGGTTTACAATCGAGATTGTTAAATCGCTTCAACCCCTGTTATCCTAATCCCTAAGATAAGACAAGCTTCTCCCAAATCTTTCATATCAAAGTTTTGGGATAAAAATGTTTGGTATTCTCTACTTGCTCAATATATATACCAAAAATCAACATATCATCAACATATAAGCATATGATAACTCCTTTATCACCAGTAAATTTGCTGTGAACACACTTGTCAACATCATTTATATGAAAACCATTTTTCAAGACAACCTCCTCAAACTTTTGATGCCATTGTTTAGGGGCTTGCTTAAGCCCATATAAGGATTTAACTAATTTACATACCTTGGGCTGTTGACACAGCACAACAAACCCCTTGGGTTGTCTCATATAAACCTCTTCATCTAGATCACCATTTAAACATACCGTTTTGACATGCATTTGGTGAATTACTAGATTATGTACAGAGGCTAGTGCTAGCAACAATCTAATAATAGATGTTCTAGCAACCGGGGCATATGTATCAAAGTAATATGTGCCATCCTTTTGGGTATTTCCTTTTGCTACTAACCTAGCCCTGAACTTAAGAATCGAACTATCAAGATTCTTCTTTGTTTTAAACATCCATTCACGTCCAATAGGTTTACATTTCGGTGGGAGATCAACTAATTTCCAAGTGTTATTGCCCATGATTGAAGTCATTTCATCATCTAGTGCTTCTTTCCAAAAAGAAGCATTCGATTATGACATTGTCTCCTCATATGTTAAGGGATCTGATTCCACATTAAAACAATACGGAACACAATTAGAGATTAAATCTCTAGAACCTTCAACAAGGTAGACAAGAAAATTTGGTCCATAATTTTTAGTCTTTCTTGCCCTTTTACTCCTTCTAAGTTCAACTACATCATTACTATCAACCTTTTGTTGATCTTGTACTTGACTATCATTATGTTCCATTTCTAGAACTTGAAAGACTACATCTCTCGGTCTAGGAATAGATGAAAAATGAGTTTCATCAAATAATGCATCACTAGATTTAATGATAGTATTAACGGAAATAAAGTCATGTGGTTCAATGACCATGAACCTATATGCTTTACTATGTAGAGCATATCCAATAAAAATGCATTCAATTCCCTTTTCACCAAATTTATTTCTCTTAAGTTCCTCTACTCTTACTATTGCCTTACAACCCCAAACTTTAAGATGACTCAAGTTGGGTTTTCTTTTGCTCCAAAATTCATAAGGAGTGTTCTTGCTCCTCTTATTTGGAACTTTATTTAGGACATAACAAGCAGATAATAATGCTTCTCCCCAAAAGCCATCTCCTAAACCCGAATTAGAAAGCATAGCGTTCACTATCTCAGTCAGAACAATATTTTTTCTTTTGGCCACACCATTTTGTTGTGGTGTATAAGGAGCCGTCACTTCATGGACAATACCGGTGGTCTTAAAATATGTAGGATCATAGTATTCACCACCCCGATCACTCTTTAGGCGCTTAATAAATTTTTCACAATGAAGTTCAACTTCATTTTTATATGTCTTAAACATGTCAAGTGCCTCATCCTTTGAACTTAGTAAATACACCTAGCAAAATCTAGAATAGTCATCTATGAAAGTGATAAAATATCTTTTACCTCCCATAGTCAATTGTCCATTCATTTCACATATATCACTATGTACTAAGTCAACGGTATTTAGACTTCTTTGAATAAATAGAAAGTGTTAAGATCGTGAGTATTCTACCACAAGAGGGGGAAGAATTGTGGTGTCTGATTTTCGCGTTGTGAATAGCAAACACCCTTGTGACTTGTATGCAGAGGGTGTTATCAAATATTGCAAATGCGAAAATCACCAAGATAAATGCAGAAAATAAAGCACACACAATTTTTACGTGGAAAACACCTCTAGCCCAACTGAGGTGTGAAAAACCACGACCTACCTCGTGTAGGATTTAACCACTTTCACTATCGGGCTTCAAACGTTACAAATGCAACACACCTTGTTACAACTTGCAACCACGTAACCGTCTCCCCTAAGACAGGTTACACCACGTCCAAATCTCACCAGTTTGGACACGTTCAAAGTCCACACGACTGAGGACCACTCACTCACTTTTCTGATTCAAGATCAGGGTTACAAAACACCTTACTGGGTGCTTCTGTCTTAAGCAGATGTAAGGTACAATGAAGTCCTAGTATGCCAATATCTTGAAAGCTCAACTTTAACACAACTTGTCTAGGTTTTTCTTTTCTCAAGTGTAGCTCGAAAAATTCTTCTCACTAGAAAAACCACTTTTGAAAATTTTCTTTTTTGCGTATGTTGTGTGTTTCTAGTTTTTCTCTTGCTTTCTTTTCTTGCTACTCATGGGAGTGAAAGAAATGAGATTTTATACACAAAAATCCAACGGTCAAGACCAAAAGAATCAGCTAAGTATGGAAAATGATTTTCAAGGAAAAATACTCCCCAACGGCTAGTGACAAGTTTTTCCCAAAGTATAAGGGATTTGTTATCTTAAGAGATAACCCTTATCTTCCCATAGCCGCGAAGAGGATTAAAAAAAGTAACCACAAATCTTCAGCTTTTGAAACTTTATCATATCCGAAAATATGGGCAAAAGGAATCTTTTAGTTTTGGCAAATCTCCCAAAACCTATTTTCGCAAATCTCCCATAATATTTTCAAGAAATATCCTTTCCAGAAAAATAGCAATCTTGGAGTTTAAAGAAAGTATTCTGGAGATCTTGGCCAACCGAAAACAATTTTCAAAGATAACCGGGTATGGCCACTTCAGTTCAGAAACACCCTAGGCACCCTGTTTGCGGGGTTGTTCGCAACTGGTGTTCTGAAGCACTTAGTGCAAATACCGATTCAAGAGGTGTTTAAAAAGCGTTTTCAATATTTGCATATTAACAAGAGTCTAAATAAATAAAACCTACATACCCAAGACTTCTTGTTTTGAACCAGTCATCTTGTCGAAGATTTATAGAGCTGCTGTGAACACCAAGGCCACCTTGTTTGCTGGGATTGTTCTTTGCATTGGCAGAGTTCAGGAACATGCCTTACAATCAACTGTCGAGATGGCGTTCTTGACTTAATATAGAATCACCAATTAAAACCTGTTTTGAAGACTTGTTCTCACATGTAGCAAACCAGTTAATATAATAAAGATTACAAACACCAGTTAGGGCTGTTTGGAGCAACATTACTTGGACAAATTTTTACACTTGGATTTGTTATCATCAAAACTTAGATATAATAACTCAACAGATTCCCCCTTTTTGATGATAACAAACCAAGTGACCATATTGACAAAAAGGAGGGAAAAAAATGCATGCTGATAGGGATCCACGAAGGTACTGTAGAGGTCAACCTACCCTATCGAGTCAAGATTAAGTCCATTCGTCATACTTTGTCAATTTTGTCAATAGGTCAATCCGTTATACTATTCTTCCCCCTTTTGGCATCGTGAAAAAGCAAGAACAACATAGTAATGATAAGGAACAACATAGTATAAAGCGTATAAAGCATAAGGAACAACAAGCAAGAGAGACTGCAAGTAAATATGTCATTAATAAGCAAGGCAGTACAATTGCAAAATAACAAAAACAAAAAACTTAGACAGTCAGGGAGCAGGGGGTGGTTTCGTTTGCAGAGGAGGAATGCTAGGGGCAAGAGTGGAGAGAAGAGCAAGCAGGTCTTCATGGCGTTTGGCAGAGAGGGCTTGTTCCTCAGCAAAAGCAGCCTTGACAGCTGAGAGCTCATCCTTGAGGCGAGCATTGTCCTCAAGAATAGTCTAAACCTTGATGGAGGGTTGCTCAGAAACAGGTGGTCGAGGTGGTCGACGACCCTGTTTGGAGACTGACCCTTCGCCAATCTCATAGCCACACCCTAGCAGGGTGTCAACCCCAATTTCATCAATGGTTTGGGCTGCTACTCTCCGTGTGAGCACTATTCTAAAGTGCTCAAACACCCTTGTCAGCAGAAACCCATAGCCAAGATTTTGAAGAGGCGCAAGGATTGTAACAGGTGAGAAAGTAATAAAACCGTGTACCTTGGGAAGGAAGAAAATTTTAATGAAAACACATTCCCATATGCACCGAATAACCAAGAGACATACCCGTTTTTTGTCATTCGATCAAGATGCCTGCCTGTTCTTTGTCGTTTGATCTTGATTAGAGATGGCAGGGCTGCTCCAGTGATCCTTAATACATCCCCTTATGCTGCACTTTTTGTATAGATTAAAGCAAAGGCACACAATTCGAGTGTATGCACTCATAATACACAACAGTTTCCAATAAGATTTGCACACAAGGAAGAGAACAGGGTGTAGAGGTTGTTTTTACCACACCTAATTCATGTCTTGGAAACAGGTATCTCAAGGTGTTCTTACCAACCCTAGTTCCAATCTATTTCTCTCAAATTGATCTCTAGCTAGTGCCTTAGTAAATATATCAGCAATTTGATTTTCCATTGAACAAAAATTCATAGAAATTAAACCCTTTTCAACATTATCTCTCAAGAAATGATGTCGAATGTCAATATGCTTTGTTCTTTTATGTTGACATTGATTTTTGGCAATATTAATTGCACTTGTGTTATCACAAAAAATAGGAATGCATCCAATGTCAACACAAAAGTCATTAAGCTGTTGCCTTGTCCACAACAATTGAGCACAACATGAAGCTGCTGCAACATATTCAGCTTCTGCTGTGGACATAGCAACTGAATGTTGCTTCTTGGTAGCCTAAGATACCAAACAAGGTCCAAGAAAATGAGTCATACCTGAAGTACTCTTTCTATCAACTAGGAAACCTGCATAGTCAGCGTCAGCATATCCAACAAGATCAAGATTGCAACCTCTAGGATACCATAGAGCTAAATCAAGTGTATGCTTTAAATATATTAGTATCCGTTTAACAGTCTTAAGATGAGTCTCTTTAGGATTAGACTGAAAACGGGCACATAAACCAACACTAAAAACAATATCCGGTCTACTAGCGGTTAGGTATAGGAGTGACCCAATCATGCCCCTATAGAGTTTCTCCTCAACTGAGGGACTCCCATCATCCATAACCGACTTGGTTGAAGGAGAAATAGGAGTGTCGATGGGTTTGGCTGACTCCATCCCAAAACGCTTAATTAGCTCCTTGATATACTTCTGTTGATGGATCATGGTGCCGTTTGGAGTTTGCTTGATTTGTAAGCCTAAGAAAAAGTTAAGCTCACCCATCATGCTCATCTCAAACTCACTCCTCATCATATTTGAAAATTCATTGCATAAATCATGATGAGTTGCACCAAATATAATGTCATCGACATATACTTGAACAATCAATAAATGTTCCCCCTTCGATTTTAGAAACAAGGTATTGTCTACCTTGCCTCTTCTAAAATTACTTTCAAGTAAAAAGTTTGACAACCGTTCGTACCAAGCTCTTGGAGCTTGTTTTAAACCATAAAGTGCTTTGTCAAGTTTACAAACATGATTTGGAAAATCACCATTTTCAAAACCAGGGGGTTGTTTGACATACACCTCTTCTTTAAGGTATCCATTTAGGAATGCACTTTTCACATCCATTTGATATAGCTTGATTTCTATATGAGCTGCAAAGGCTATTAAGATTCGAATAGCCTCAATTCTAGCAACTGGTGCAAAGGTTTCTTCATAATCAATCCCTTCTTCTTGATTGTACCCTTGAACCACCAGCCTTGCCTTGTTCCTAGTGACTGTTCCTGACTCATCTTGCTTATTCCGGAACACCCACTTGGTTCCAATAATTGTTCTCTCTGCAGGTTTAGGTACAAGGTGCCACGCTTTGTTTCTTTCAAATTGATGAAGCTCTTCTTGCATAGCTGTGATCCAATCTGAATCTGCAAGGGCTTCATTCACACTTTTTGGCTCAATGTTAGAAAGAAAAGCATAGAAAGCACAAAAATTCTTAAGTTTAGATCTAGTTTGCACTCCAGTATTAATATCTGATAAGATTTGATCAAGAGGGTGCGAACTATGGTGCTTCCATGGTCTTGGATTAATTGAATCCACAGACATATGTTCTGTTCTAACTGAAGTGTGTGTAGGATTAGGCTCAAGAACACTTCCTGATCCTGTCTCTGCACCTGTTTGCAAGCTGGTTCCTGAAGAGCATGGTTCCGAACAGGGTTCAACGGTGTTTCCCCCTGTTTGGCATTCACCTTGCCTGCCGTTTTGAGGAACAACTTCTGGACCTGTTGTCCCCATGGTGTTCTTACCTTGTCTCTCATGGGGCAACACTTCTTTTCGGATATGACCTAATTCAAACTCTTCTTCCTGTGCATCATTGTTATTCAAAGTGTTAGATTCATCAAAAAGCACATGCACACTTTCCTCAACGCACAAGGTTCTTTTGTTAAAGACTTTGTATGCCTTGCTGTGAGAAGAATAACCAAGAAATATTGCCTCATCACTCCTGGGATCAAACTTTCCTAAAGCATCCTTCCCATTATTATGCACAAAACACGTACAACCGAATGTTCTTAAATGCATAATGTTGGGTTTTCTGCCTTTGAAGAGTTCGTAGGGAGTTTTGTTCAAAATAGGTCTAATCATACATCTATTCATAATATAACAAGATGTGTTCAAAACTTCTGCCAAAAAGTTCCTAGGAAGACCACTAGCAATAAGCATTGTCCTAGTCATGTCTTCTAGGGTGCGATTTTTGCGCTCAACCACCCTATTCTGTTGGGGTGTTCTCGGGGCTGAGAAGTTATGATCAACACCATGTTCATTACAATAGTTTGTAAAACTTACATTTTCAAATTCAGTACCATGATCAGACCTCAAGCTAACCAAAGAGTGTCTTACTCTCTTTTCAGCCTTTTTGAGAAGGGCAATAAAATTCTCAAAAGTTTCATCCTTGGAGGCCAAGAACAGGGTCCAAGTAAATCGAGAGTAATCATCCACTATTACAAGCACATACCTTTTCCCTCCTCTACTAGCTATCCTCATGGGACCACATAGATCAATATGCAATAACTCAAGAGGTCGGGTAGTGCTAACACACCTTTTTGATTTAAAAGACAATCTAACTTGTTTTCCTTTTGCACAAGCTTTACATACCTTGTCATCATTAAGCTTGATGGAAGGTAGTCCAACAACCAAGTCTTTAGAAACAAGTTTGTTTAAAAGAGTAAGGCTCGCATGACCTAGTCTCTTGTGCCAAAGCATTATATCATCATTCACAGCACTCAAACAAGTCAGGTTGTTTTGGAAAAGTGTGGACATACAAACTTTGTAAACATTTTTGTGACGCTTCCCTTTTAACACAACATCTCCTGTGTTGACATTTGCAACCAAGCAATGTGTTCGTGAGAACACCACTAGATTGTTCTTGTTACACAGTTGGGACACACTTAGTAAGTTATCCTTTAAACCATCAACTAAGTGCACATTATCAATTGAATGGGAGAGAGTTTTACCAATGCTACCTATACCGGCAATTGTCCCGGACTTGCCGTTTCCAAAAGCCACGCTCCCACCGGTTGAAGCTGTAAGTGAGAGAAAGTTTGATTTTTCTCCAGTCATATGCCGCGAACACCCACTATCAACATACCACAGCTGCTTGTTTTCAAGGTTATCTTCTGAGCTATTTTCCAGGGTGTTTCTTACCCTGTTTGCTGGGTTGGTTGGGGGGTTATTCTCTCTCACTTCAGCCTGCAAAACAAATCAAGGGTTAGTTTTGGGAACCCAGATCCACTTGGGTCCCATTCTTTTAGACAAATAAAGCTCATCTTTCCTAATCCAGATTTGTTTTACATGTCTTTCATTCTTTTCAATGGCATACCTTCTTGAAGGACATGAATATTTGTAATGACCAGTTTTACCACAATGACATCAAACAATGTTTTCAGGTAATCCCACATAATTTCTATGGATTGGGTAAACTGTTCGTTTAGGCTTATATCCAAGTCCCTTTTTGTTTCGATTGTGGTGAGTGTTTAACCAATCAAGAGCTTGTGAGGATTTGTTCCACAACCTGTTTGTGGCAAGGTCGTGTTCTATGCGTTTTGCTTTAGCCGACAAGTTCTTGTTTTCAGCAAACAAAACTCCAACCTTTTCTTTAAGCTCAAGGGTTTCCTTTTCAGCCTTGGCTTGATTGGTGGTATATTTTTCTCCGTTCAAGATCAAGGTCTCCCTAAGGTCTTTTATGGTTTGATGTGAAGCTACAATTTCCCTTTCAGCCTCAAGTTTTTCATTCTTAAGGATCTCATTTTCTAGTTCTAGGTCTCGGACATCTCGTTTCAATTCAGCACAAGTATCCATCAAGGTATACAAAAGTTCTTTGAGAGTTGCTTTATTGAGACCACATACCTTGTTCTTGAGATCAGTCAAGCTGTTTGTGGATTCATCATCTGAGTCTGAGTCACTTTGTGCCATGAGGGCTACAACATCTCCTTCACGTTCAGAATCACCTTCATCCTCAGAGGAGTCTCCCCAGGCAGCAAGCATAGCCTTCGAGAATCTTTTGCCTGAGGTGTTCACAGGTTGTTTTCGAACCTGTTTTCTGGGTTGTTCGAACTCCTGCTCTTCTTGAAGCAGAGGACAGTTTTTCACAAGGTGATCTGGTTTGCCACATTTAAAACACCCTGTGAACTGTTCTCGGGGGATGTTTCTGAATTTACTGAAGTCCATTCTTTTGCTGTTTTCTTTGAAGTTTTTGAAGAATTTCTTGAACTTTCGCGTCATTAAAGCCATCTCTTCATCCTTAAGGTCAGAGTCAACATCCTCTTGTGCTTTCAAGGCAAGCCCACGATCCTTCTTCTGCTCCTCCTTTTGTTGTGAGTTCTTTCTGAGTTCATAGGTTTGAAGATTGCCGATCAACTCATCGAGGGTGATCTTGTTCATGTCTTTAGCTTCTTGGATGGCTATCACCTTCGCTTCCCAAGATCGAGGCAAAATCCTTAGAATCTTCCTCACCAATTCTTCTGTGGTGAAGGATTTTCCCAGGGATTTTAGCTCGTTTGTTATGTGGGTGAAGCGTGTGTACATATCCATCACGTTCTCACGATCACCCATATCAAACAACTCATATTGCCTCATAAGTAGCTCGATACGTGATTGTTTGACTTGACTGGTTCCTTCATGAGCTACTTGGAGGGCATTCCATATCTCCTGGGCTGACCCACACTCCGAGATACGTGTATATTCATCTGGACCTAGGCCAAAATATAGTAGCTTCTTGGCCTTGGCATTTTTTTCCATTTTCTTATAATCTTCAGCATCAAACTCTTTAGGTTCCTTGGAAACCGTCTTACCATCTTCAAGCACCTTGGTGGGAACAAGGGGCCTGTTCTTGATGAGCATCCATAACTCATAATCTTCTGCCTGAATATAGTTCTCCATCCTATTCTTCCACCAACTGTAATGTTGGCTGTTGAAATAGGGTGGACGAGTAATGGATTGCCCTTCAAGAATTCCTTGTGGTGTACTTATCTTCAGAATCTCTCAAGGTGTTAGCCTTTTGTGAGAGAACCTGCTCTGATACCACTTGTTAAGATCGTGAGTATTCTACCACAAGAGGGGGGTGAATTGTGGTGTCTGATTTTCGCGTTATGGATAGCAAACACCCTTGTGAGTTGTTTGCAGAGGGTGTTCTCAATTATTGCAAATGCGAAAATCACCAAGATAAATGCGGAAAATAAAGCACACACAATTTTTACGTGGAAAACACCTCTAGCCCAACTGAGGTGTGAAAAACCACGACCTACCTCATGTAGGATTTAACCACTTTCACTATCGGGCTTCAAACGTTACAAATGCAACACACCTTGTTACAACTTGCAACCACGTAACCTTCTTCCCTAAGACAGGTTACACCACGTCCAAATCTCACCAATTTGGACACGTCCAAAGTCCACACGACTCAGGACCACTCACTCACTTTTCTGATTCAAGATCAGGGTCACAAAACACCTTACTGGGTGCTTCTGTCTTAAGCAGATGTAAGGTACAATGAAGTCCTAGTATGCCAATATCTTGAAAGCTCAACTTTAACACAACTTGTCTCAGTTTTTCTTTTCTCAAGTGTAGCTCGAAAAATTCTTCTCACTAGAAAAACCACTTTTGAAATTTTTCTTTTTTGCGTATGTTGTGTGTTTCTAGTTTTTCTCTTGCTTTCTTTTCTTGCTACTTGTGGGAGTGAAAGAACTGAGATTTTATACACAAAAATTCAACGGTCAAGACCAAAAGAATCAGCTAAGTATGGAAAACGATTTTCAAGGAAAAATACTCCCCAACGGCTAGTGACAAGTTTTTCCCAAAGTATAAGGGATTTGTTATCTTAAGAGATAACCCTTATCTTCCCATAGCCGCGAAGAGGATTAAAAAAAGCAACCACAAATCTTCAGCTTTTGAAACTTTATCATATCCGAAAATATGTGCAAAAGGAATCTTTTAGTTTTGGCAAATCTCCCAAAACCTATTTTCGCAAATCTCCCATAATATTTTCAAGAAATATCTTTTCCAGAAAAATAGCAATCTTGGAGTTTAAAGAAAGTATTCTGGAGATCTTGGCCAACCGAAATGAATTTTCAAAGATAACCGGGTATGACCACTTTAGTTCAGAAACACCCTAGGCACCCTGTTTGCAGGGTTGTTTGCAACTGGTGTTCTGAAGCACTTAGCGCAAATACCGATTCAAGAGGTGTTTAAAAAGCGTTTTCAATATTGGCATATTAACAAGAGTCTAAATAAATAAAACCTATATACCCAAGACTTCTTGTTTTGAACCAGTCATCTTGTCCAAGATTTGTAGAGCTGCTGTGAACACCAAGCCCACCTTGTTTGCTGGGATTGTTCTTTGCATTGCTAGAGTTCAGGAACATGCCTTACAATCAACTGTCGAGATGACGTTCTTGACTTAATATAAAATCACCAATTAAAACCTATTTTGAAGACTTGTTCTCACATGTAGCAAACCAGTTAATACAATAAAGATTACAAACACCAGTTAGGCCTGTTTGGAGCAACATTACTTGGACAAATTTTTACACTTGGATTTGTTATCATCAAAACTTAGATATAATAACTCAACAGAAAGGGTTGGCTACTGATTTTTATCAGCATGCAAATTTTGCATTTATCATCACTTCTATTCTTGTAAGGAATCAAGTCAAGTTTTACCATATCATTCATTCTTCTAAAATTAACATGGCCTAATCTATTATGCCATAAAGAAAATGAATCACAAATATAAGAAGAAACATTATTGATATTATTAATGCTTAACTTGAATATTCCATCACGCACATATCTCTTTCCAATAAACACCCCTCCCTTAGAAATTACAACTTTATCAGCCTCAAAAACTAATTTGAATCCAAAGCGGTTCAACAAACTACTTGGCACAAGATTCTTCCGGATGTTCGGAACCTGATATAAATCATTCAAAGTTAAAAAATTTCCAGAAGTAAATTCTAGGACTACACTTCCTTTGCCTAGGACTTGTGCTTTCGAGGAATTTCCCATATAAAGGAAAACACTGTCCTCCACCACTTCATAGGTCTTGAAGCATGCCTTGTCCTTGCAAATGTGTCTTGTAGCACCAGAGTCAATCCACCAAGAATTCTCATCTTGGATCATGAAGACTTCAGAGATCATGGCAGCAAATTCTTCTTTCCATTCGAACCGCTTGGGCCCAGGTCTGGACTTGTTAATGTCCTTCTTCTTTTTCTTCTTAGGGTTAGAACAATCATGTCTCAAGTGATTTGGGCTACCACAATCCCAACAGAGCTTTCTTTTTTTATTCTTCTTATCATGAATCTTGTTGTAATTTCTCTTTTTAGGTTGGCCAGATTCCACAACATTAATAGTAGAGATAATATTATTCTATTCTTGTTTGCGGAATTCCTCTTCTATTCGAAGAGAGTTAGCTAACTCCTCAAGAGAAAGGTCTTCTTTTTTTATGTTTGAGGCTATGTTTAAAATCTCTCCAAGAGGTAGGGAATTTATTAATTATACTAGATACTATTGTAGTTTCATCCATATTCATATTATGCATTTTGAAATGACCTAAAATCCTCTCAAGTTCATTAAATTGTTCCATTATAGAACAATCTCCCCTCATTTGATAATTGTTGAATTGACTCACCAGGAATTTCTTACTAGTTGCATCCTCCTTCATGTATCTTGTCTCTAAAAGATTCCATAGTTCCTTTGCATATGGTACAGTTTGATATGTGTCAAACAATGAGTCACACATGCTGTTGAGGATATGACCACGATAAATGTAGTCATCATTGTCCCACTTGTGGTGACACCAAATTCGTGCAACAGTCTCATCATCATGTTCTTGTGGTGGGCTGGATGTGAAGACATAGGCTACTTGTAAGGTGGTGAGCAGGAAATGCATCTTGTTCTGCCATTGCCTAAAATTCCGTTCATCAAATCTCTCCAACTTTACAATGTTAGTGGCCAAATCTCTAAGAGAAGAAGCCACGTTTTAGAGTCTTTAGATTGTTGGAGAAATTAACAAAGGAATCGATCTAAGATCACTTCGAGACTTCCAGGCAGATGGTGCACTTTTGTCCTAAAGACTCTAGTTGCCCATAATTGTCCAACAGGGCTTAGTGATTAGATCTTTGGGATAGAAAGAAGTCTCTCTGCCTACGTGTTGGTCACACAATGACAGGCCTTAGGAGCCTTAGGACGTAATAGAAATTCAGAGGGAAGGTTGCTAGGAACAAGTTTTTTGGACGGATCAAATCACACCGCTCATCCTCTATATATTTATAGAGAACATGGTGTGGTTTTAAGAGACATGCACCTTTTCATGAGATGAAATATCATCCGTTGATTTTAATCTCAATGGCAATAATTGAAGAGGCGCTTATGAAATTAGTTAGTTAATTAACTAATTGCATCTCTTCAATAGCAAATAATATTAATTACTATTTATATGCAGTAGCAAAAATATTATTTATTAGATGCGCTTTACCAAAAGTCATTATTTGCATTGGCATCCTTTGGAGCATTTAATTAATGCCAATTAATAATAATAATAATAATAATAATAATAATAATAATAATAACAAAATCATCTCTATTATAAATTTCCATTTTTATGGAAATTACTCCAGCATATAGTTGATATTGACATAGAAAGTTTCTATTGGTATGATGTCTGCTCTATTTACAATCAAAAGGTATCTTATTTTAATGATAAGGATATATGTTGTAATTATGAA
Source organism: Selenicereus undatus (assembly GCA_017589665.1). Lineage (NCBI taxonomy): Eukaryota > Viridiplantae > Streptophyta > Magnoliopsida > Caryophyllales > Cactaceae > Selenicereus > Selenicereus undatus. Next base: position 87,297,050 of record JACYFF010010365.1, on the reverse strand, counting down.
CAAGATTGCAAATATAGGTTTAGGATATGCTCTTCAGAATTTAATTTCACATACTTAATATACTCTCCAGTTTCATACACTTTGCATACTTCCATAGACATGATAACTTAGTTTTCATTTTTTGTTTGATTAAATTTTTAAGCATCATGGTCAAAATAACTATTCAAGATTTAAGTGGCACCTTACTAGTCTCCTTATTCACAAAACAAATTGAATTCCTATTTAAATGTTCATCATCAAATTTAAGAGACTAGGAGATTAGGTACATCATTCGAAAAATACATGTCTTGTTTCACTTACATAGAAGATTCAATATTTTTTCATTCTCTTTTTTAACTCATTACTTTTTACAATTATTCCTTTGGAGAATGAAGACCAACTTTTAAATAAACATTGTGATCTGTGCAAGTTGGCATCATATATGTGTTTGTTCTACGCTTTCGGACATCATTTGGTTCTCTAAAATTCTACAATGTCAATTTGGAAGAAGAGTTACCAATGTAAATATAAGGTCATTTTTTTGTTTTATAGTGTACTTATTTTAACATAAATTTCTAAATCTAACAACTTAATTATTTCTACTACACATTATAGTTTTTTTTTCCCATTAAATGTTTTCGCAAAATCTTTCCTCTATAAAATATTTTCACAAAACTCTTTTCGTGGGTCTCTTTGAATTAGCCTCTCTACGGGTAGGAATACGGGTAGAGGTAAGGTTGCCTACAGTTAGATCTCTCCAAATCTCGCGAAAGTGGGACCCACACTGGGAGTTGTTGTTGTTGTATTATAATTATTTTTACTTATTCTTTATGACATTCACATTGACATGGCTGGATAGGATTTCAAGTTTCCGTGGTTGCTCATTTATTTTCTTACTTGTTTCAACTAGACATCAACTGATGTAATCTATTCAATTAAGGTAGACAAGGTTCTCCTCTATTTAAAGCAAATTGTCACAATTATATTTTTCATGATCAACCTCCTTTTTTTTCAGTTACTTAATGGATAACACGATATATCACCTTATATTTACCTAAAACATTTTACCTAATATATGTTACTTTACCTATGTTTATCTTTCAATATAATTGAACCTAGATGTATGAGGAATTTTAAATCTCTTGGATCTGTTTAACTAAAATAATAAGCTTAGGAGTGGTAAATCATACAATGTTGCAAATGTAAATCTGTAGTTGTGCTATACATATTTCATTAAATTGTTTTGTTATATATTATGCAGTTTTTAATTTTGAATGATAATTAACTCATTATTTTGTTTGCATTTTTCAATTATGCAAATAGATTATCATTATATTATTCTATATTTTTAAACATATTTTACTAATAATAACAAGTCTTATAATCATGCTGCACATATTGCATATGACTCCAGACTAGCTATTCCTAATTGAAACTATGGTTAATGAGAATAATATCAATTGAATTGCATATCACAAAGTGGGTTATGAAAAATGTGAAGTAGTCCATCCTGCTAAGGCATACTTACAGACTCAGCCAATGTCCTAGTCTATGGTTTGGCCAAGGACAATAGAGCGATTCTGATGTATCTTTGAAGAGTTTAAAGAAAACAAAGGAAAGAACTCAATAGCTCACGGTTTAAGCAAACTGAATTCAAGCTAGCTCCTTAAACCCGTGTGGACGAACAATAGAAATGATAGAACTAAGCTCAATGTTTGGATACAGAAACACCACCAAACATAAGCTTAGGGCCCCTAAACTTGATTAAGATACATAAATGACCACTTAATCAAGGTTAGGACTTAGCTTGATCACCACCTTAATCGGCCCAGCTAAGGATAAGCAAGCTGAGAGTTTTGAAGTGCGAAAGCTAGTTTGCTCTAAAACTGAAATTTTCATTCAAAGTAAGTTATGAACCAACAAGGGCTGTGTTTTCCTTTTGTTTACATACCTAGCAAGCACACAACCAAGCTATCACACTCCTAGACCTTTCCTTCCTAGGGAGGAAAGGTGTTAATTAAGCTAATACACCCGGTTAGAACTAATTAAATACAAACCAAGTTTAAAGCTAATCTAATTACAATCAAAGCATAAAAAAAGAAGCAAGACAAATGATGTTTATATTGTAATTAGCTCAAACTTAAACTCAAACAACCAAAAATCTAGCCAAGGTGCATGTGAGTAGCCGTAAAGCAAAGTTCCCTTTACGGCTATCCAATAAGATGCAAGAGACATGTTTGTTTGCAGCTTGGCTCCCGTTGGTTGCTCTTCCGTAGAAATCTTCTTTTGCAGGTGATCATTGGCCTACTGGGAGCCTTGGGACATGTGCCAATCAAGATGATGTGAAGAAAACCCACGGTTGAAGGCAAAATAAACCGACTGTAGTAAACCGCGGTTCATGGGTAGTTTACAGCCGATTTTCAGACTTGATTTAAGCTTAGCTAAAGTGATCATGATTTGGTTTTCAGGCCATGGGGGGAAACCTTAGGATGTGTACAGACTCCCGTGTAAGGAAATCAAGGTTATATGTTTAAGTAAGGTAATTTAGCTCAAACATTTAATCGTGCAGTTTTGAGTCAAAACTTACCGGTTTCACAAAAGGCCTTGATCTCTCATCTTCTTGTGAGCATGATTGGAAACAAATGCTCGGACCTGAAAGTAGACATCATAAGGAGTCCAAAAATGTAAAAATTCAAGACTTAATCCAGAATGTAGCCTAAGTAATAAGATGGACAAGACCGGGCAATTTCTGGTCTTTGAACCCGGATGCTTCAGTTTGGCTTTCTTCAATAATCTTAGCCAATGCTTGGACTTTGGAGTGTGTAATGGACCTTGTTGGACTTGTTGGACCTTCTTCCTTGTCAATGGTGGTGGGGACTCCATCATCCTCCCCTTGTTGAGAAGATTCGATCCTCAAATCAACAAGGTTATCATCTTCTTGGTAAGCTTTTAAATCAGCTAAATTGAATGTGGCTGAAACTCCATAGTCACCTGGTAAATCAACCTTATAAGAATTGTCATTAATATGTTCAAGTACCTCAAAGGGACCATCAACCCTCGGCATGAGCTTGTTCTTCCTTTGGGATGGAAATCTTTCCTTTCTAAGGTGAATCCACACGAGGTCTCCAGGTTGAAAAACCACTCTCTTCTTGTGTTTGTTAGCTAGAGCTTGATATGCTCCATTAGTCTTCTCAATCTTGTTCCTTACCAACTCATGAATCTTCTTGATTTGTTCTACCCTTGATGCTACATCAACACTTGGTTTGTGGTCCATAGGCCATGGGGTAAGATCAAGTGAGCTAAGGGGATCAAGTCCATATACCACTCTGAATGGAGAAAGACCAGTAGCCTTGCCTGGTGCATTATTGTAAGCAAACTCTGCATGAGGTAAAAGCAAATCCCAAGCTTTGGCATGAGGCTTAATCAAAACTCTTAGAAGTGTCCCTAAGGTTCGATTAGTAACCTTAGTTTGCCCATCAGTTTATGGATGACAAGTAGTACTATATTTTAGCTTAGTACCTAACTTCTTCCACAAAGTAATCCAAAAATGACTCAAAAACTTGGTATCCCTATCAAAAGCAATGGACCTAGGAATACCATGTAATCTTGTCACCTCCCTTAAATACAACTCAGCAATATGTGTAGTATCATTAGTCTTGTTGCATGGAATGAAATAAGACATCTTAAAGAACCGATCAACCACAACAAAGATAGAATCCTTGTTCCTTTGGGTTTTAGGCAGTCCAAGAATGAAGTCCATACTTACATCAACCCATGGTGAAGTGGGAATAGGTAAAGGTGTGTATAGGCCCGTGGGGTAAGCAATGGCTTTTAGCCACTTGGTATACCTCTTGAGTATGTCCTGTACGTCTCTCTCCATGGATGGCCAATAATAGTGCTCCCTTAGCATGGTGACTGTCTTGTTTTCTCCATAATGCATATCCAAAGATCATCTATGAACTTCCCTGATTATAAGCTCCCTTGTGCTACACCTTGGTACACACAGCCATGTACCCTTGAATAGAAATCCCTCCTGAATAAGAAAATATCCTTTAGGGTGTTTAGAACAATCAGCATTCAACTCCCCAAAGTCTTCATCCTTGTCATATAAAGCCTTTAGCTGCTCAAAACCAAGTACACAAGCATCTAATTAAAATAACAAAAGATACCTTTGAGATAGAGCATCTGCACCTTGATTGAGTTTACCAGACTTATGCTTGATGGTGAAGTGATATGATTACATAAACTCAACCCATTTGGCATGCTGTGAGTTCAACTTATGCTACCCTTGTATATACTTCAATGCTTCATGGTTAGAATACAAGATAAACTCACTTACAATAAGAAAAGGACTCCAATGCTCTAAACATCTGACAATGGCATAGAATTCTTTAAAATAAGTGGAGTACTTTCTTCTTGAATCACATAATTTCTCACTAAAGAAGGCTAAAGGTTTACCTTCCTAAGTAAGAACTCCACCAATGCCAACACCAGAGGCATCACATTCTACTTCAAAGACTTTACTAAAGCATGGCAAGGATAGAACCGGTGCTTGAGTAAGTCTAGTCTTGATCTCTTCAAAGGCAAATTGCGCTTTTGGTGTCCATATAAATGATGTACCCTTGATAACTTAAGTCATAGGAGCCATAATGGTGCTGAATCCACGTATAAACCTCCTATAGAAAGAAGCTAGTCCATGGAAAGCTCAAACATCATGTATGCTCTTAAGTACTAGCCAAGACCGAATGGCTTCTACCTTGCTTTCATCTGCCTTAATACCATCTCCACTAATAATATAACCAAGAAATGTAACTTCAGGAGTAAAGAAAGTGCATTTCTTAAGGTTACCAAATAGCTTTTCACATTCTACGACAAGCATTACTTGAGTTAAGTGATCTTGATGTTCATGCTCGTTCTTAGAATACACCAGAATATCATCAAAGTACACTACCACAAAATTTCCAATCTAAGGTCTAAACACTTGCTTCATTAACCTCATGAAAGTACTAGGTGCATTAGAAAGACCAAAGGGAATTACCAACCATTCATATAGTCCTCCCTTTGTTTTAAAGGTTGTCTTCCATTAATCACCTTCTCTAATCCTAATTTGGTAGTAACAACTTCGAAGATCAATCTTGGAGAACACTTTAGAGCCATATAACTCATCAAGCATATGTTCAAGCCTAGGTATTGGATACTTGTACTTGACGGTAATCTTGTTAATGGCTCTGCTATCAACACACATTCTCATTCCTCCATCCTTCTCAGGCACCAAGAGGGTTGGAACCGCACATGGACTCAAAGACTCACGAATCAAGCCTTTCTCCTTCAATTCTTCAACCTGTCTTTGAATCTCCATGGTGTCCTTTGGATTCGTCCTATATGCTGGATTGTTTGGAAGGATAGAACCAGGAATAAGATCAGTGTGATGCTGGATGTCCCTTTTAGAAGGCAAACTCGTAGGTATCTCCTCAGGAAACAAGTGGCAAAAGTTTTCAATGAGTGTTCTTGCTATGGGATGAGTGGGCATCAAACTTTTTGGTGCATCTTGCATGCTTAGTATCCACTCTTTAAAGGCCTTAAACTCATGTTGAAAAGCCTTTAGGATGGGCTCACTCACGGATAATAAACAATCAACTTGTTTAGGCTTTTTTTGTGGCTAAATTTCGTGGAGTTTGGATAGGGTTAAAGGGGCTGGGGTGATCTTCTTGCCATCCTTAGTAAAGGAGTACTTGTTTAGGTAACCATTGTGCATAACCTTTCAGTCATACAACCATGGCCTTCCTAATAGCATATGACATGCATCCATTGGAATCACATCACACCATAACTCATCTTGATAGTTCTTTCCAATGGAGAAAGAAATCAAGCACCGAGAGTTAACTTGAATTCCCTTGCTTTGATTTAGCCATTGGATGTTGTATAGGTGTGGATGAGTAATTTTTTGCAACCCTAGTTTCTCAATCATGCTTAGAGAAACTACATTTGCACAGCTCCCTCCATCAATGATCAAAGAGCATACCTTTCCTTGCACGGTACGCCGTGTATAGAATATGTTTTCTCTTTATTCATCTTTAACTCCTCTTTGTGTGCTTAGAACTCTTCTCAAAACTAAGAGCTCACCTTCATCAGCCTCTTCAACAACTTCATCTTGAGTCTCCTCAAGTTCTGGTTCACTTTCAACCTTATTTTCTTCCTCCTCAAAATCCTCCTTCACGGCTGCCCATTCAGCCAAAGTGATTACCTTTCTGTTTGGACATTCTGAAGCAATGTGGCCAAGCCCTTGACATTTAAAACACCTTCTATTACTCATTGGGTTAGGATTAGGCCTATTTTGAGGCGCTTGGGTTCTTTGTGGAAAGGAAGGGGATGGATTTTGTGGCTTAGGAATAGGAATGGAACTCCCCTTGTTAAAAGGTCGGTTTCGGTTCAAAGGTTGTGTGTTTTGAGGTTTAAAGGGTGGTCTTGCCTTCTTTTGCTGCTCCACTTTATGTGCCAAGACACAAACATCATCAAGAGAAGTATATGATTGCAATTCAACCACATTGGAGTACATAGGATCAAGTCCTCCCAAGTACCTTACTATGGTTTGTTCTTCTGGCTCTTGAATGTCACACTTAATAAGCAACTTCTCAAACTCTCGTGTATATTCTTCAACACTCATACTGCCTTGGGTAAGGTTATGAAGTTGAGAATAGCAATCTTGGACATAATTTGGTGGTAGAAAACGAGCCTTGAGTTTGGATTTCATTTTATCCCATGTACGGATTTTTGATTTCCTTTCTCTTAGCCAATTTCAACACAAGTTAGTCCACCACATAGATCCATACTTTCTAAGTCTTAAGGCTACCAATTTAACCTTCTTATCATCAGGAATGTCTTTATATTCAAAGACTCTCTTAACAGTATGCAACCAATCAAGGAATTCCTCAGGATCAAGCTTACCTTCAAATTCAGGAACTTTCACTCTGAAGTCATTGGAATTTGCTTGAAATCGTGGCTCCCCTCTCATCATTCTGGTTGGTTCTTCTTCACTTGAAGAATCAACTTCATGGTTAAAGACTTGTTCACGCCCTCTAGGTTCAGATTGAAGAGTTTCTTCATTCAGTTTTTGCTTTTGCTTCAAAACCGAACGCAATTGTTTTCTCAACTACTCATTTTGTGCTTGACTTTCTTGATTCTTTAGTGAGTCCTCTCGAACTTTGCTGGCCAAGAACTCATTCTACTTCATCAAAGCTTCGAACCTCTCCTCCAAGGTCATGCTTGTTGAAGTCAGGCTTGAACAAGGTCACTTAAGCAAGTAGAACAACACAGAATAGGAGCGGCACAAACGTGCTTAATGGCACGGGGTGTCCGCGCTATTGTTCTGCCAGGCACAGCTGAAAACAACAAAACTTTCAGGTTTTGTGTCTTCACTCAACCCAATTATGAACAAAGTTTGTGTTTGGATTTTTGAGTGTGATGGATTTCTGGAAGGGTGAGGGATGTACCAGGCCTAGGAGAAGCCAAGCTCTAATACCAAATATGATGTATCTTTGAAGAGTTTAAAGAAAACCAAGGGAAGAACTCAATAGCTCACGGTTTAAGCAAACTGAATTCAAGCTAGCTCCTTAAACCCGTGTCGAAGAACAATGGAAATGATAGAACTAAGCTCAATGTTTGAACACAAAAACACCACGAAACATAAGCTTAGGGCCCCTAAACTTGATTAAGATACAGAAATCACCACTTAATCAAGGCTAGGACTTAGCTTGATCACCACCTTAACCGGCATAGCTAAGGATAAGCAGGCTGAGAGTTTTGAAGTGCGAAAGCTAGTTTGCTCTAAAACTGAAATTTTCATTCAAAGCAAGTTATGAACTAGCAAGGGCCGTGTTTTCCTTTTGTTTACATACCTAGCAAGCACACAACCAAGCTAGCACACTCCTAGACCTTTCCTTCCTAGGGAAGAAAGGTGTTAATTAACCTAATACACCCGGCTAGAACTAACCGAATACAAACCAAGTTTAAAGCTAATATAATTACAATCAAAGCATTAAAAAAAATCAAGACAAATGATGTTTACATTGTAATTAGCTCAAACTTAAACTCAAACAACCAGAAATCTAGCTAAGGTGCATGTGAGGAGCCGTAAAGCAAAGTTCCCTTTTCGGCTATCCAATAAGATGCAAGAGACATGTTTGTTTGTAGCTTGGCTCCCATTGGTTGCTCTTCCCTAGAAATCTTCTTTTTCAGGTGATCATTGGCCTACTGGGAGCCTTGGGATGTGTGCCAATCAAGCTGATGTGAAGAAAACCCACAGTTGAAGGCAAAATAAACCGGTTGTAGTAAACCGGGTTCACGGCAGTTTGCAACTGGTTTTCTTGCTTGATTTAAGCTTAGCAAAAGTGAGCATGATTTGGTTTTCAGGCAATGGGGCAAACCTTAGGATATGTACAAACCTCCCCGCAAAGAAATCAAGGTTATAACATGTTTAAGTAAGATAATTTAGCTCAAATATTTAACCGTGTAGTTTTGAGTCAAAACTGGCTGATTTGACAAAAGGCCTTGATCTCTCATCTTCTTGTGAGCATGATTGGAAACAAATGCTTGGATCTGGAAGTAGACATCATAAGGAGTCCAAACATATAAAAATTCAAGACTTAAGCCAGAATGTATCCTAAGTAATAAGATGGACAAAATCGGGCAATTTCTGGTCTTTGAACCTGGATGCTTCAGTTTGGCTTTTTTCAACAATCTTAGCCAACGCTTAGACTTCGGAGTCTGCAATGGACCTTGTTGGACCTTCTTCCTTGTCAATCGTGGTAGGGACTCCATCAGATTCATCTGAATATTAAAGAAAAAGGTAATGACCATGAAACTATTGCCTCAAGGGTTTATGGAAGAGCACAAGACACAGATAAGATACCGTTTTCGGATAAGCTAGCTATTCTTAACACTATTTTTCAATTGTCATGGTGCATTATTGCTGATTTTAACGAATTGCTCCACCTAAATGAAAAGTTAGGTCGAATATTGATTGCAGGTTACAAATGTAGAATGTATCAATTAATTAGAACAATACAAGCTTAAAAGTGTCTTTACGGAGACAATTTAGACACAAAAAAAAGGATTAAAAGGAACCTCATATTTGAAATACTTGATAGTATTAACACATAAAGACTGGTTATCTAAGAATCTAAAAAACAAGTTACTCATGGTCCTTTGATTTTTTTTTTGTGAACCACTACTTTATGCTTTTCAGCATGGACCTTACAAGCTCCCCTTAGAAATAAAAGTTCTAGGTACCAGCAATACTGGGTTTAACTATCTAATAGTTCATAATATTGTTTCTAAAAGCTGAAAGCCTTCCTTTACTATGTTCAAAGTGGTTAACAAAATGCAAGGATCTAAGTCTACTCTCAAGGAGTGAAATAAATTGACATTCCCCAATCTTGGTGAAAAAGATCACTTTGAATTATGAAAGGTCGTAGTATATTGAAGAATGACTCCTAACATATGAAAGAGTGATTAAACAATGGAACTAATGTTAGTTGTTTTCCCACCTATGTTATTGGGGAAAATTCTATAGGAAAAAGCGGCCAAGAAAAGATGATAGAACTCTAAATATTTTTGTCATAGTGCCCAGTTTTGGGAAAAGTCCATAATAAAAATTAAACACACGTCAAGAATGTGGATTGATGACCAAAAGTAATTCAAGATAAATTTATTGATGATTTTAAATACAGATTCACTGACTAACATCGTAAGTGTATGATCAATGTTGGATACCACAACAAGCCCATTGATTATAAAGGTAAGGCTTTATAGAATCGGTTCACAAATTAAGGAGTTAAACAAGTTGTCTTCCAAGTGGAACCTCCGAACGCACATCGTCTAGATGATTTTAATGCATATTTTTTCCAAAAGTATTAGATTATTTTAGGGTCATATATTTCTACAATAATAAAAGAATCCTGTAAATTAATGTTTCTAAATTCCATGCCTTCTTTTTGTAAGCGACAATCTCCTCTATTGTCGAGCGAAAGTCGAAGCATATCTTTGAGTTAAGAGAATTCTGGACGACTTTCATGCCTATTCATTTCAATTAATTAATTTCTAGAAATCATCTTTGATATTCTCCCCTAATGTATTACTGAACAACATAAGTATGGCCAAAAGCAGTGTTTAACATTCCAATTAAAGACTCATTAGGTAATTATCTAGGGTGCCAAACAATAGTTGGCTCAAAAATGTTATCCTTATTTTCCCTAGTTGAAGAGAAGGAAACTTAGAAAAATTAGTTCTTTGAAAACCAATACTCTATCCAAACCAGGGATTGTTCCTATCCAGTGAATCTAGAATCATTTCTTGCACACACTATGTAGACATTCCAACTACCCAAATAAACTTTTAAAAAGCTTAATAAATCAATAGAAATTTCTCTTGGAAAAATTAATGCTTTATCTAAAGGGATGCCTATGGTAGCTTGACATTATGTTTTCCTATCAATATAGTGCTTCAATGTAAACGTATATGGAAAATTATGAAGGAACTAAACAACCTTTGGGTCCAAATATTGAAGCAAAAATACCAATGCAATGGCCTTTTTGATAGACCAATCAAGAGTTCTAACTCTTAGATTTGGAAAATCCTCATAAGAATATATTTCGTAAAGAAGTGATGTGGAAGGTTGTTGATGGCACTAGTATAAGATTTTGTACAAATGACTAGTGTCATGACAAAATCTGATTTAGCTAATGCTTCTAGTGTAAACACTTAACTCTATTTTAGTAAGTTGATTACAAGTGAACATATTTGGGATATCCTCAAACTCGATTAGCATTTGCCTCCTAATATTGTTTCCCTTAATATGAGTATCCCAATGCCAATTGACTCTTTGCCAAAATTGTGTCGGGTCTTACTAGCAAAGGACAGTTTTCAATAAAAATAGCCACGTGGATGTGTTATGAGTTTGATAGATTTGGGAAAGAAAGTGGATTTAGAAGACCAATATTCCATATAATCCAAAGATATTTTTATCAGAAATTTTTCATAATAGCCTTGCCCTGACGGAAACCCTCATTAAGAGGGGAAGGAAAATAGATGCTCTTTGTAAGTTTGCCTAGTATGTCAATATTGAAACATTTGATCATCTCTTCGTTTAGTGTCCCTTTGCTAAGTAAACCGAGATCTTAGCACATTTTCACCAATGGATCATAAATTTCTTGAACTTTCTAACACTGATGGAATGAAATACACTTCTACCTCTCCACTCCTCCCTCACGAAGAACATGCTTCACAAAGTTACCCATATACTTTGGAGGATCCAGAAGGAACTTGACGCCATTATGTTCAAGAAAACGACCTTCAACAACATCAGAGTTAGTATTGGAGAAATAGTTGGAAGTTCGAAGTAGAGATTGAGAAGCCATTTTCAACATCAACTCAAGCCACTTGCGAATTAATTCAACCATAGAAACACTATCAGCGAGTTAGTTGGAAGAAACCACGATGGTGATGTGTTGAACATAATTTGTACACATTTCTCGTTAGGCAAAATGCACTACATTTTCAGGATTGGAGTGGCCATTTTCCACAAGCAGGGAATGGGCAAATCCAATCCTAATTGCAAAATCTATGGCACCCAAGTGGGCCAATAAAAATCAGTGAAAGTTGGGTCCAAATCATGGACCTCAAGGGCATCACCAAAATCATCATTAATATAGTAAACGATAAATCCAACTTCCACAGCAAGTTGACTATCCAGTCAAAGATACTAAAATCCTTTTGAAATTGACTACAGAAACTTTGATCCAACACATATTTTGAGAAGCTAATGGGGTTGTTGACTGGAAGACACTAATGTGCCCATAATTCTTCTCACCTTGTTGTATAGGGGTCCAGTTGTTCTACTTCTTTCTTAAGCATTTCGTCAAATGACGAATTATGTCTAACTCTCGTGAGAATGGCTACTTGAATTCCCATGTATTTACCTATCTCAAAAAATTGAAGAAAATTAATAAGTATCCCACTAATTAAGACCATATAAGTTATAAGGGGACCTTCATTTAAATGATTTAGATTAATCTTCGATCTAGTGGATAGTTGACTTTTTAGGACCTTGATATATGGGTCATTAAATTTTTCGGGCCTCACTTTCTTGAGTTAGTGTTTTAGTAACCTAAGTTGTTATGTTTTGATTTTTCACTACCTTCCAAATTGAACTGCTCGTTTTTGCACATTCGACCCAAAACTGTTTGAAAATTATGAAAAGATCCCAAAATTGGTTCGAAGATGCAAATAAGCTATTTTTAGGTTTTTCAAGAAATATGACTTTTCTTAATGATTAAACTTCTTAAATGACTTTACTAGTACTAGTTATCACAATCTGCTAGTTATATCATAAATATTATAATTTTTTTATTATAGGCCCACCATGCTAACAACATAACAAAATTTAATTAAAGACTTTTGACTGTTACCTGATCATAATCGGCATTAGACCCTGGCACTTCTCTAGCTTCCAATTTACAAAGATTGTTAATATCAACTACATCTTCCTTAGATCAGGCAGATCAAATATTCCTTTCGTTTCCTACCTCGAATTGTAGTCACTACTCAAGTTAGAGAAAGAGACGAAGAACCCTAGGTGATGAGAACCCTAGAGACAGTGGCACAAGGAGGATGAATGGAGAGGGCGGCGGTGCTGGGGGGAACCCTGGCGGCACCGACAGCAACCTAGGGTGAACACCGTCACGTGTGTGGGCCCATTAGCCATGACAGGGGAGCATGGTGTAGGGAGGCAAGGAGAGAATGAGAACCAAGTGACCCAAGGGGCCAGAGTTAACCTACAACCAAACCGAACCATGAAGAAGATGAAACGTGCAATACGAGACCTAATCGAATGTCATCAGACAGATGCAGTTGGACTTAACGAAAACATGAACCTCGGCTCCCCACGAATCCTCGAGACACGACAAGGTGAGGAACATAGGGATTTTGTCTTCAGTGTCGGGCTGTCTTATTGTGATACACTTCAAAGGAACAATCCTAATCTGCATATGGAAATGCGGGAAAAGCCTATGTGGGAGTTGAGGGAGTATGATCACGTTTCATAGGACGATGACCTGCCAGTAGAAGAGGACCCTACGTGCCCCATGATCCCTCTTGCGACATAGAAAAATGAATGCTTAGGGAACCCTGGAATGATGCAATTATTGTGAAACTGTTTCATAAAGGTGTGGGCTACATTCAACTTAAGAAGCGACTAAGGGCATTAAAAGGTGACTTCTCCCTTATTGACATAGGTTTTGATTACTACGTGATCAGATTCATGAATAGGGAGGATTATGAACATGTACTCATAGATGGACCATGGATGATAGGAGATAACTACCAAGTTATAAGAGAATGGGTAACAAACTTTGTGCCTGAGGAAGACAAAATTACGAAACTGACTGCATGGATGAGAATCCCGAAACTAGGCATAGAATACCTCAATAAAAATTTCTTGTATAATGAGATTGATAGTAAGATTAGTGAGGTGTCAAAACCTGATAGCACACCGCAAATGTGGAAAGGGGACAGTTCACTCACCTATGCGTAGAGGTAGATCTCACCAATCCTCTACTGTTAAAGTTTTGCATGAGCGGAAGGATTTGGTAGATACAATATGAGGGGCTCCAGATGATTTGCTTCGTATGTCGAAAATAAGGTCATAGAGAGGGCACTGCCCATCACGAGCGCCCGTCCCAAATATCGAACAAGAGGAGGGCCAATAAGAGCAAGCCTAGATCATAAGCAACCCCCAACTGATGAGGAAGCAACATATGGTACTTGGATGATGGTTCGTAAGCCTCGGAGAAGGAACGCAAAGCAAGGCCTTGCGAGGCCAACGATGTCGGGGAAATGGGGAGGAACTGGCTGTGGCAAACCAGGACGACTGTTGAAGGGCACCTCCAGAAAGACCAATGCAGGCACAACCAAAGGTAATGCAGCGAGAACAAAGCGCAGGCTCCAGGTTTCAGGATTTTGCTGAGGACAACCCAGAGGAGAAATAGGATGGTGGTGTATGGGACAAGGGGACGTAAATGAAAAACGAAGATGTTACTGTAGAATAAGAGGTAAGAAGGGAACAGCTAATGACGGTTCAGATGAGAGAGTAGATTGCTCCTAGCGTAGATCAGGAACTGCAAAGCGCACCCGAAGAGACACTTATCCAAGGCTGGGTGGAGACACCCAGAGGATACGGCAGGAAGTCCATGAGTGACAAGTTGAAATGAGTGTCGTCTTGATTAATAGTAGAGAAAGAAATGCAAGCATTAGAGGAATAAGAGGTCAGGAGATGGGGGTGTACAGGGGACCCTAGAATAACAGAGAGCCCCGTCGTCATCTTGAGCAATGTTGCAGTAACCAACCTCCTCATCACAACACCGAAGTAAAGGGGGCTAAACCTAACACCACAAGGCAGAGCACATATATTTGCTAGTCATGCCCGCCATGGACCACTACATGCAACTGGCGTACCGAACCGAGGATAACCGAGGGTAGATACAACGAATAGTACCACTATGAGGGTGGAAGAAGGAGAAGAACGAGTGCACATGGGATTATAAATCCTAATCGTGATATTAATGACATAATCCCTCTGAGATAGGAAACAAGCCAGGAAGAAAGAATCCTAATATGGAATGTTCGTTGGGCAGGAAATAAATATTTTCTGTGAGAATTTAACGAACATGTAAGGATTCGCAAGCCTCAATTTGTAGCCTTACTGGAAACCCACATAAGTAGAGAAAGTGCCGAAGAGGTATATCGGAGAAGCGGATACAATCATTGGTACCCTAGTGAATCTCGCGGGTTTTGTGGGGGAGTATGGATATTATAGGATTCCCAAGATATAAATATTGAGATCATTCAGTCACAAGTGCAATTTATCACAATGTGGGAGACCAATGGGCGACAAACACATTGGATTTTTACAGCTATATGTGCGAGTCCCCATCAACAAGAACGGGAGGCATTCTAGGCGGACATCCAGCAGTTTGGCACTATTGTATGCCATCCTTGGTCACTCATTAGGGATTTTAATGATACTATCAGCCTAGAAGAAAGGAATCATGGAGGCATCAAAATGCTTAGGCGTTGTGACCAGTTCAAGCACAAGATAGAAAATAATGGATCTATCAATGTGGGGTTCTCTGGGCATAAATTCACCTAGATTAGGGGCAACAATGAGTCCACTAAAAATGAGCGCGACTTGACAGGGCTCTTTGTAATGCGGAGTGGTGAACTCGATTTCAGGAGGGAGCGGTGCAGCATCGTCTCCAAAACTACTCCGCCCATCTACCATTGCTTGTGAGCACAAGAGACTTTCCCCACATATCTTGCGGACCAAAACCGTTTCGGTTTCAGGTAGCATGGACTACCAATGAAGGCTTTAAGAGCACCTTACGGGAGAATTGGCATGACAATAACGCAATCATTCATGCGTTGTAATCGTTATTGAGCGCCTTGAACAAGTGGATTATGGAGGTGTTTGGTAACTTGTTTAGGAGGAAAAGGAAGCTTTGGGCGCGTATCTAGGGCATTCAACGAAAGTAAAATGAGGGGCGTTATCACTATTTACTGAAATTGGAGACAAAACTCAAAGGGAAATTGAAGGAAATATTAGATCAAATCGAAACTTTTTGGATGTAAAAATCTAGGGTGGAAGCCATTCGAGATGGAGACAGGAACACCTGCTACTTCCACAATAGTACGGTAATACGGCGGACGTTTAATCGCATTGAAGCAATGCAAGATATGGAGGGGCAGTGGATTACTAACCCACAGTCGGTACGAGACATGGTCAGAGAGATTTTCAAAGGACTCTATACGGAAGAACAACCATAATACGAGGGACAGGGACTAAATCGGGGTTTATTTCCACAACTAACGACTAAACAATCGCAGGATCTGTCAAAACCGTTCACAACCCGAAACGTGAGTGATGCACTTAAGACAACGACGACCTTAAAAGCCCCAAGATCGGATGGGTACTATGCTTACGTTTTTCAGTGATATTGGCCTTTGGTAGGGACATCGACATCTGAAGCAGTCCTCGATACCTTGGGGGCAAAGTGGATACCTACTGGCCTTAACGACACCTTTATATCTCTCATACCAAAGATCAATAATCTGCAAAAAGTTACGTAATTCAGGCCAATTCGACTGTGTAATGTGGTCTACAAGCTGCTTACGAAAGGCATTGTGCACAAACTAAAAGTCGTGCTACCTAGCTTGATCTCCCTGCTACAATCCAGTTTTATACCGGGAAGGCAAATAGGAGATACCGTTGTGATCATGTAAGAGATCATCCACTCCATGCGATCCAAGAAAGGGAAGAAAGGACGAATGGCCTTTAAAATTGACCTCGAAAAGCCGTACAACAGACTCAAACGGGAGTTTATTGAAGAAGTTGTTGAAGATATACAATCGCCCCCATTGCTTACTCGCGTTGCGTAATGACTTGCTCCCTAACTATATTATGGAATGGTGAACCCACAGAGAAATTTCCCCCAATGAGAGGCATTCGATGGGGTGACCCTTTATCAACTTACCTTTTTGTGGCATCAATAGAAAGGCTATCTCAATTAATTGAAATGGAAGTTGCAATGGGAATGTGGCGCTGGTTCCTGACAAGCCGAAATGGACCAAGGATTCCAAGCCTCCTGTTTGTTGACGATGTTGTATTTTTTGCCGAAGCTTCGGTAGAACATGCCGAGGTTGTCAAAAACTATTTGGACGAATTTTGAAGGGCATCGGGATAGAAGGTTAGTGGTCTAAAATCCAGCGTATTTTTTTTCCACTAATACTGACCCTCGACTAATTGAAAATATCAGCAATGTACGCGAAATGCCGAGTACGGAGGACTTGGGGCATTATTTAGGAGTTCCTACACTGCACAAATAGGTGAATATTGGTACATATCAAGTTGTGGTTGAATAGATCGAAAAGCGTCTTTCGGGTTGGAAAAGTAAATGGCTCTCACTAGCAAGACGACTAATGCTTATTCGATCAACGATGTGTGCTATTCCGGCATACATAGTGCAAACAGCCCGTCTACCCACATCAATGTGTGACAAGGTGGACCGGAAAATACAGAGACTTTTATGGGGAAGGACAAACTTGGAAGGAAAAATTCACCTTGCTCCATGGGCACTTGTAACATGCCACAAGAGGATGGGTGGGCTCGGTGTGCTGCCAATGAGGGCCCTTAACGTGGCCTGCTTGACGAAACTAGGGTGGAGAACGGTGATGGAGCCCGACACGATATGGGCTAGGATTTTATCTTTTAAATACTGTAGAAGAACGGGCTCTTCCCCCCCTAAGCACCAAACTCTCTACCCCCTTGCCATGTCAGTCCAACGCATGGAGAGGACTCGTGTAGTGCTTACGACTCATGAGGGAAAACATGGGAATGGCGGTGCGGGATGGACAAACTACATGGTTTTGGTTCGATAGATGGGCGGAACCGCCTCCACTACTCATATTCACTGAATAATATGTGCCTTTAATCGAATTGGAAAACGTGTTCATAACTATTGGAACAACCAAGGGGGACGAAAGTGGGATGAATTCACTGATTTTCTCCCTCATCCTATCCTAGCTCGAATTGCCTCATTTTAGCTTTTGGAGAAAGGTTCAGTTGACAACTATTATTAGATTGGCAAAAAAAATGGCCAATTCAGACTTCAGTCTACAATCAGTATCATTTAGGAAGAATCTACAACTTTGCAAGAAGAGAGTTGAAGTTGGGTGTGGAAGGTTAAACCACCCCAAAGGATCTGGGTTTTCACATGGTTGGTGCTTCATGAGAAAATAATAACCAACGAGAACCCTACACTACGGGAGCTCACGGCGAACCCTAGTTGTGGGCGTGTGGTCCGACGCGAGAATTAGTGATCCATGTGCTTCAGAAGTGCCTGCATGCAAGGGCCATTTAGCACTTTCTTGAGCTCTAAGCTATGAAGTATCTGGCCCCAGATGCATATTGTAACACATGGGTCAAAGCGAATGTCAAAGGAAGCCACAACGGTGCCTATTGGGCAACTAAGTTTCTCACTACTATGTGGTACCTTTGGAAGTGGCGGAATGCATACTGTTTTACTAAGATGGAGGATATCCTCACAGACACAAAGGGATTCCTTCTTGGTCAGTTTGGAGACATACTTCATGTGCTAAGCCCGGATAATCCATTTGCAAATACAATGGTAGCCGAAAAGATGGAAAATTTCATAAGGCTGGAAGCCCCACCTGAAGGATGGACTCTTTTGAATAATGACGGAGCATCCAAGGGCAATCCAAGGTCGGCCTCGGGAGGTGACATGTTAGGAGGGGATTGAGGCAAATGGATTAAAGGACTTACAGAGCATTTTTGGAAATGCATATCAGTCAAGGCAGAGCTCAGAGCGGCGCTTCGGGGTTTAAAGACGACTAGGGGATTCAGCCTGAAGAAGGTGTGCCTTGGGGCAAACTCAATGATCGCACTCGGAATGCTAAGAGGAAATGGAATTTGGAACCTGGTTCACAAGTCGCTCATCACACAATGCAAATAGCTGATTGAAAGAGACGATTAGGAAGTTAAGGTTACCCATTGTTACAAGCAAGGTAACTAGGTTGCAGACAAATTGGCAAATCTAGGACTCGACAGTGAGATAGGAGTAGTCTAGTTTAATTCTCCACCTACGGAGGGAGTGGATGTGCTTTACGCAGGTGTTGCAGGGGCCGCTTGGCCTAGGAGCACGAAATAATAATATTTCTACATGGGGCTCTGTCCCTCTTCTGCACAAAAAAAAAAGAACTCTTGATGATTTTCATCACTATTCATTTTAACTAATTAATTTCTAAAAATCATCTTTGATAGTCTCCCCTAATGCATTACTAAACAGCATAAGTATAGCCAAAGAAGAGTTTAACATTCCAATTAAAGACTCATTAGCTAAGTATCGGGGATGCCAAACAACAGTTGGCTCAAAAATGTTATCCTTATTTTCCCTACTTGTTAAGAAGGAAAATTAGAAAAAATAGTTCTTTGAAAACCAATACTCTATCCAAAGTAGAGATCCGTTCCTATCTAGTTTAATTTAGAATCATTTCTTGCACACACGATCTAGAGATTCCAACTACCCAAATAAACTTTTAAAAAGCTTAACAAATCAATAGAAATTTCTCTTGGCACAATTGATACGGTATCTAAAAGGATGCCTATGGTAGCTTGAGATTATGTTTGCCTGTCAATATAGTGTTTCAATGTAAACTTATATGGAAAACTATCAAGGAACTAAACAACCTTTAGGTCTAAATATTGAAGCAAAAATACCAATGCAATGTTCTTTTTGATAGACCAATCAAGAATTCTAACTCGTGGATTTGCAAAATCCTCATAAGAATATATTTCATAAAGAAATGATATGGAAGGTTGGTGGGTCCACTAGCATCACATTTTGGACAAATGACTAATGTCATGACAAAATCTGCTTCAACTAATGCTTCTAGTGTAAACGCTTAACTCTATTTCCATTGGTTGAATAGAAGTGAACAGAGTTTGGACATCCTCAAACTTGATTAGCATGTGCCTCCTAATATTGTTTCCATTATTGCAAGTATCCCAATACCCATTGACGCTTTGCCACAATTGTGTCGGGTTTTACTAGTAATGGACAGTTTTCAACAAAAACAGCCATGTGGATGTGTCATGACTTTGATAGATCAAATACTTGGGAATGAAACTGGATTTGGAACACTAATATTCCGTATAAGCTAAAGATTTTTTTGATAAAAAAATTTTCATAGTAGCCTTGCCCTGAGGGAAACACTCATTAAGAGGGGTACGAAAATAGATGCTCTTTGTGAGTTTTCCCTGTATGTCAAGATTGAAACATTTGGTCATCTCTTCATTCAGTGTCCCTTTGCTAAGAAAACTAAGACGCTATCACATTTTCACCAATGGATGATAAATTTCTCAAAATTTCTGACACTAATGGAATGAAATACACTTCTACTCGTCCACTCCTCCCTCATGAAGAACATGGTTCACAAAGTTACCTATATACTTTGGAGGATCCATAAGGAAGGTGCTGCCATTGTCTTTAAGAAAATGACCTTCAATAATATCAGAGTTAGTACTTGAGAAATAGTTGTAAGTTCTAAGCAGAGATCAAGAAGCCATTTTCAACATCAACTCAAACCACTTGAGAATTGATTCAACCATAGAAACACAATTAGCTAGTTTGTTGGAAGAAACCACTAGGGCGATGTGTTGAACATAATTTGTATGTATCTCTCGTTAGTCAAAATGCACTACATTTTCAGGATTGGAGAGGCCATTTTCTACAAGCAGGGAATGGGCAAATCCAATCCTAATTGTAAAAGCTATGGCACCCAAGTGGGGCCAATAAAAAGCAGTGAAAGTTGGGTCCAAATCATAGACATAGCAGACAACACCAAAATCATCATTAATATAAGAAACTACAAATCCAACTTCCACGGCAAGTTGACTATCCGGTTAAAGATGCTAAAATCTTTTCCAAATTGACAACAAAAACTTTCATCCGACACATATTTTGAGAAGCTAGTGGGGTTGTCGACCAGAAAGCACTAATGGGCCCATAATTCTTCTCACCTTGACGCAGAGGGGTCCAGTTGTCTACTTCTTTCTCAAGCATTTTGTCAAATGGCAAATTAGCTATAACTCTTGTGAGAAGGGCTACTTGAATTCCCATGTATTTACCTGTCTCAAGAAATTGAAGAAAATAAATAAATATCCAACTAATTAAGACCATATAAGTTATAAGGGGACCTTGGTTTAAAGGATTTAGACTAATGTTTGATCTAATGGATAGTTGACTTTTTAGGACCTTAATATATGGATCATTAGGTTTTTCGGGCCTTACTTTCTTGACATAATTTTTCAGTAACCTGGGGTGTTATGCTTTGATTTTTTACTACCTTCTGAATTGAACTGCTCGTTTTTGCACATTCGACCCAAAATTGTTTGAAAATTATGAAAAGATCCCAAAATTGTTTCGAAGATGCAAATAAGCTATTTTTAGGTTTTTTACGAAATATGGCTTTTCCTAATGATTAAACTTCTTAAATGACTTTACTAGTACTAATTATCACAATCTATTACTTATATCATAAATATTATATTTTTTGTGACTATAAGCCCACCATGCTTAGCAACATAATAAAATTTAATTAAAGAGTTTTGACTTTTACCTGATCATACTCGGCATTGGACCCTGGCGTTTCTCTAGCTTCTAGTTTACAGAGATTGCTAATATCAACTATGTCTTCCTTAGACTAGGCACATCACATATTCCTTTCATTTCCTACCTCCGATTGTAGTCATTAATTGAGTTAGAGAGAGATGAAGAACCCTAGGCGATGAGAACCTTGGGAGACAGTGGCATAAGGAGGATGAATGGAGGGGGGCAGCGGAGCTAGGGGCACCTTGGTGACGCCAACAGTAACCTGGTGGGATCATTGTCATTTCTACAATTCCATTAGCCATGACAAGGGAGCATGGTGTAGCGAGGTGAGGAGCAAATAGGAACCAAGTGCCCCAAGGGGCTAGAGACAACCTACAACCAAACCAAACCACGAAGAAGATGAAGTGTGCAATGTGAGCAGTCGAATGTGATCTGACAGATGTAGTCAGACTCGACGAAAATGTGGACCTCGGCTCCCCATGAATCCCTAAGACGCCAGAAGGCGAGGCACATGGGGGTTTCGTCTTCGGTGTTGGATTGTCGTATCGTGATACACCTTAAAGGAACAATCCCAATCTGCATATGAAAATGCAGGAAAACCCTATGTGGGACTCGAGGGAGTATGTTGACATTTCGAAGAATGATGAACTGCTGGTAGAAGAGGACCCTACGTGCCCCACTATTCATGCCCCACTATTCTTCTTACAGCATAGGAAAAATGAATGCTCAAGGAACCCTGGAAAGACGCACTTATTGAGAAACTGTTTGATAAAGGTGTGGGCTACATGCAACTTAAGAAGCGACTAAAGACAAAATGGGCATTGAAAGGTGACTTCTCCCTTATTGACATATGTTTTGATTACTGTGTGACGAGATTCAGGAATAGGGAGGACTATGAACATGTACTCTTGAATGGACCACGGACGGTAGGAGATAACTACCTAGTTATAAGAGAATGGCTACCAAGCTTTGTCCCTGACGAAGACAAAATTACGAAACTGCATGGGTGAGAATCCAGAAAGTAGGCGTAGAACACTTCAATAAACATTTTTTGCTTAATAAGATTGGCAGTAAGATTGGTAAGGTGTTGAAACTTCACAACACTGAAAGTGGAAAAGGCATAGCTCACTTACCTACGCATAGAGGTAGATCTCACCAAGCCTCTACTGTTAAAGTTTCGCTTGAACAGGAGGATTTGGAAGATACGATATGAGGGGCTCCGAATGATTTGCTTCGTATGTGGAAAATGGGGTCATAGAGAAGACCCGCCCCAAATATGGAACAAGAGCGGGGCCAATTAAAGCAAGCCTAGAATCATGAGCAACCCCAACTGAGGGGGAAGCAACATATGGTGCCTAGATGATGGTTCGTAAACCTCAGAGAAGGAACGCAAAACAAGGCCAGAATACTCCGCAATGCTAACTAAGTTGCGGAAATGGGGAGAAACTAGCTGGGGCAAACCAGGAAAACGACTAAAGGCCACCTCTAGAAAGACCAATGCAGACACAACAAGAGGTAATGTCGCGAGAACAAAGCATAGGCTCCAGGTTTCGGGCACTTGCTGAGGACAACCTAGAGCCTAGAGGAGGAACAGGATGGCGGTGCTTGGGACTAGGGGACACAAACGAAAAGTGAAGATGTTACTGCAAAACAAGAGGTGACAAGGGAACCGGTGATGGCTGTTTAGATGAGAGTAGATTGCTCGAAGCGTAGATCAGGAACTGGAACGACACCTGAAGAAACACTTATTCGAGGTAAGGTTCTTGCTCCCAGAGGATATGGGAGTAAGTCCATGAGTCATAAGAAGGAGTGTCGTCTTGGTTAATAGTAGAGAAAGAAATGCAAGCATAGAGGAATAAGAGGTCATGAGATGGGGGGTGTACGAGGTCTTGAACAACAGGGATCCTCATTGTCTTCTTGAGTAATGGTACAGTGACCAACCTCCTAATAGCAACACCGAAACGGATGGGGGGTAAACCTAAGACCACAAGGTAAAGCATGCATATTAGCTAGTGGGGCCACCCTGGACCACTACATGAAACCAGCGTACCTAACCAAGGATGACCGAGGGTGGAAACAACAAATAGTACCATTGTGAGGGTGGAAGAAGGAAGAGAACGAGTGCACATATCGCACGTCCCCGCAGTTGGAAATCAAGAAGGCATATTGCCCAATGCCCAATGACCGAATAGCGGTTAACTATTTGTATGGTGGGATTATGAATCCTAATCGTGATACAAATGACATAATCCCTCGGAGAGGGGAAACAAGCCAGGAAGAAAGAATCCTGGTATGGAATGTTCGTGGGGCGGGAAATAAATATTTTCTACGAGAATTTAAGGAACATCTCAGGATTCAAAAGCCTCAATTTGTAGCCTTATTGGAAACCCACATAAGTGGAGAAAGAGCTGAAGAGTATGTCAGAGAAGTGGATACGACCGTTGGAACCATAGTGAAACTCACAGGTTTTATGGGGGATATAGATATTATAGGATTCCGAAGATATAAATAATGAGATCATATAGTCACAAGAGCAGTTTGTCAAAATGCAAGTGACCAATGGACGAAAAACGCATTGTATTTATACAGCTATTTGTGCGAGTCCCCATCAACAAGAAAGGGAGGCTTTCTGGGCTGACATCCAGCAGTTTGGTACTAGTGCACGTCATCCTTGGTTACTCGTGGGGGATTTTAATGATACTATTAGCCTAGAAGAAAGGGATCATGGAGGCACCGAAATGCTCAGGAGTTGTGACCCGTTCAAGCACTGGATAGAAAATAATGGATTTATCAACTTGGGCTTCTTTGGGCATAAATTCACATGGATTAGGGGCAACAATGAGTCCACTAAAAAATGTGTGCGACTTGACATGGCTCTTTGTAATGCGAAATGATGAACTCGATTACATAAGGGAGCGGTGCAGCATCTTCTCCAAAACTACTCTGACCATCTACCATTTTTGGTGAGCACAAGAGGTTTTTCCCACATATCTTGTGGACTAAAACCGTTCTGAGTTCAGGTGACATGGACTACTAACCAAGGCTTTGGGAGCACCTTACGCGAGAATTGGCATGACAATAATGCAAACATCTGTGAGTTGCAATCGTTATCGAGTGCCTTGAACACGTAGAACAGGGAGGTGTTCGGTAACTTGTTTAGCAGAAAAAGGAAGCTCTGGGCGAGTATCCAGGGTATTTCAACGAAAGTAAAACGAGGGGCGTCATCGCTATTTACTAAAATTGGAGACAAAACTCAAAGTACAATTGAAGGAAGTCTTAGATAAAATCGAAACGTTTTGGATGCACACATCTAGGGTGGAGGCCACTCGGGATGGAGACAGGAACACCCGCTACTTCCAAACTAGTATGGTGATATGGTAAAAGTTTAACCGCATTGAAGCAGTGTAAGATACGGAGGGGCAATGGATTACTGACCTAGAGTGGTACAAGACACGGTGAGAGAGTTTTTCAAAGGACTCTATACGGAAGCATAACCCCAAGATGTGGGACAAGGATTGAATCTAGGTTTATTTCCAAGACTGAGGGCCCAACAAATGCAGGATCTGTTAGAACCAGTCACAACCCGAAACATGAGTGCTGCACTTAAGACAATGGCAGCCTTAGAGGCCCTAGGACTGGATGGGCACCACGCTTACTTTTTTCAACAATATTGGCCACTGGTAGGTATATCGACGTGTGAAATGGTCCTCGATATCTTGGGGGGAAAGAAGATACCTAGCGGCCTTAACGATACCTTTATGTTTCCCACACCAAAGATCAATAACACGCAAAAAGTTACATAATTCAAACCAATTGAATTGTGTAATGTGGTCTACAAGCTAGTCATGAATTGCATTGTGCATAAACTAAAAGCCATTCTACCTCGCTTGATCTCCCCGCTACAATCCAGTTTTGTGCCAGGAAGGCAAATAGAAGATAACATTGTGATCATGAAAGAGATCATCCACTCCATGCGATCCAAGAAAGGGAAGAAAGGATGGATAGCCATTAAAATTGACCTCGAAAAAATGTACGACATACTCAAATGGGAGTTTATTGAAGAAACATGGGAGGATGTGCAATTGCCTCCATTGCTTACTCGTGCTATGTAACAACTTGCTCCCTAAGTGTATTATGGAATGGTGAAGCCACAGAGAAATTTTGCCCAACGAGACACATTCGGCATGGTGACCCGTTATCAGCTTACCTTTCTGTGGCATGCATGGAAAGGCTATCTCAATTAATTGAAATGGGAGTCGCAATGGGAAGATGGCGCCCAATCCCGGCAAGTTGAAATGGACCAAGGATTCCAAGCCTCCTATTCGTTGACGATGTTGTATTTTTTGCCGAAGCTTCGGTACAACAGGCCCAGGTTGTCAAAAAGTGTTTGGAGGAATTCTATAAGGCCTTCGGACAAAAGGTCAGTGGTCTAAAATCCATTGTATTTTTTTTTGCTAATACTGACCCTTGGCTAATTAAAAACATTGGCAATGTAGTGGAAATTCTGAGTGCAGAGGATGACTAACGCTTATTCGACCAACGATCTGTGCCATTCTAGCATACGCAATGCAAATGACCCATCTACCTAGATCAACGTATGTTGAGATGGATAGAAGGAGATTTTTATGGGGAAGGACAAACTTGGAAAGAAAAATTCACCTTGCTCAGTAGGCACTTGTAACAGGCCACAAGAGAATAGGCAAGCTCGGTGTGCCGCCAAAGAAGGCCCTTAACGTGACCTCCTTGATGAAACAAGGGTGGAGGATGGTGATGTAGCTTGATAAGTTATAGGCTAGGGTTTTATCTTTTAAATACTGTGGAGGAAGGGGGCTTGTCCACCTACACGCGCCCAACCTCTCCACCCCCTGTCGTGGCTCTCCAACACATGGAGATGACTCGTGGACCACTTGCGACTCATGTGGGAAAATGTTGGCATGGCGGTGGGGGATGGATGTACCCCACAATTTCAGGTCGATACCTGGGTGGAACCGTCTCCACTAATGACATTCGCTGCACAATATGTGCCTTTAACCGAATAAAAAAAAACGTGTTCATAACTATTGGAAACCAAGGGGGATGGAAGTGGGATAAATTCGCAGATGTTCTCCCACATCCTATCCTAGCACGAATTGCCTCGTTTTAGCTTTTGGAGATATACAACTTATAACTATTACGAGATTGGCAAAAAGATGGCTAATTGAGGCTTCAGTCTGCAATCAGTATCATTCGGGAATAACCTACAACTTGCAAGAGAAGAGCTGGAGTTGGGTGTGGAAGGTTAAAACACGCCAAAGGATCTGGGTTTTCACATGGTTGGTGCTTCATGGGAAACTACTAACCAACGAGAACCAGGCACAGAGCGGGCTCATGGTGGACCCTAGCTGTGGAGCGTGTGGTGCAGTGTGATCATCAGTTATCCATGTGCTTCGGAAGTGCCCACATCCAAGGGCCATTTGGCGCTTTGTTTAGCTCCAAGCTATGAAATATATGCCCCATATGCATATTGTAACACATGGGCCAAAGCAAATGTCAAAGGAAGCCACAATGGTGCCAACTTGGTAACTACGTTTCTCACTACTATGTGATACCTTTGGAAGTGGCAGAATGCATACTATTTTAATCAGATAGAGGATATCTGCACAGACAAAGAGGGATTCCTTCTTGGTCGGCTTGGACACATACTCCATGTGCTAAGCCTGGACAATCCATTTGTAAATACAACAGTAGCCGAAAAGGTGGAAAATTTCATAAGGTTGAAAGCCCCACTCGAAGGATGGACTCTTTTGAATAATGATGGAGCATCCAAGGGCAATCCGAGGTTGGCCTCCGGAGGTCATGTGTTGCGAGGATATTGAGGTGAATGGATTAAACAGTTTAAATAGCATTTTGGGAAATGCATATCAGTTAAAGTGGAGCTTAAAGGACTGCTTCGTGGTTTAAAGATGGCTAGGGGATTGGGCATGAAGAAGGTGTGACTTCAGGCAGACTCAATGACTGTGCTCGGAATGATGAGATGAAACGAAAATTGGAACTCGGTTCACAAGCTGCTCATCACACAATGGAAACAACTGATTGAAAGAGATGACTGGGAGGTCAAGGTTCCCCACTGCTACAGGGAGGCTAATAAGGCTACAGACAATTTGCAAATCTAGGACTCGATAATGAGATAGGAGTAGTTTATTTTAATTCTCCGTCTAATGACGTATTGGATGTGGTTTATGTAGATGTTGTATGGGCCGCTTGGCCTAGGAACATGAAATAATAATATTTCTACAAGGGGCTTTGTGATAAGTGCTTATTGTACACATCATTTTAGGGCTATTTTGCCACATTTTTAGGAGAATTATGTGCTTTAAGTTATAATCTATACTCATATTCTCGATTTTTACTTGGGTATGTATTTTTGATGTGTTTTGCAGGATTTTATGCCTTTTTACCGAGCATTTGACTCTTATTGGATGTATTTTGACCTCCCCCGCGGACACCCATGTGATGCTATGCGCGTGGGGCAAGAAAATGTAGAAAATCAGTTCCAACCAAGACCACAGTCGAACCGTGGTGCGTGACACGGACCGTGGTGCCTGACAGTGTTCCATCTTCATTTTCCTTCGGCTGTGTGGCTGAAATAATCCAAGTTTTTCTATAAACGGGAGTCATTCGGCAGCAATGCAAAGAGAGCTTAGATAGCATAGTTCATTTCCTTTCTTAAATTTTGTTCTTTATAGTTAAGATTTTTAGTTTGGTTATTGTTTTAGTGAGAAATCTTAATTGTGAGTGTTTGATTTTGAGGTGGTTTGAAGCCCTTGGTTGAAAGGTTGTCTCAGTCAAGCCCTTCCCCTTAGATTTTGCCAAAACGTTGGCTAGTTGTTTAATATTTAATCATGTCCGAGTAGTTTATTTTGTCTAGGGATTTAGTACTTTACGGAAGTGTAGTTGGATCATGTTTTAATCTATAGAATTATGCTTATTTTATGACTGGTTTGATTTCGTTGCATGAAGTGATTATCATGTTGAGTGGATTTTTGGCCAAAGTTTGCTTGCACACTTGAAACAATTGAGTGAAAAACTGAAAGGTGACATTTGATTGTTAGACTGCTTGATAAGACCTGATATAACGTCGTCTCAAAAAATAGATTTGTATGTTATGAGGACATAAAGTGTAATCGAATATGTTCAACTTGGATTAAGACAAATTAGTTTAAAAGCACGACTTTTGCTTAGTTTAGGAAAATTTGGTTGATTTCGAAAGAATAGACTAAATTTTTTGAGAGATTGGAATTTCTCAAGATTAACCGATTAGAGAAAAGCACATGCTTATCATTTTGATCCGATCAAATTTCGTAACTACATGAATTCCTAGGCATTTTTCCTTAATTGATTTAAAATTAGTGAATTAGAAGTTGTTAAACCAAAACCCCTTGAATTAGAATTTTACTTAGCATATTTTGATAGACAAAGCTCGATGGATTACATTGGTCCCTCAGGAGATCTTTTTATCTATACTACGACTATCCGTGCTTGATAAGTGCTTAATGTATACATGATTTTAAGGCTATTTTGTGTCATTTTTAGGAGAATTATGTGCTTTTAAGTCATAATATGTACTCCTATTTTCAATTTATGCTTGGAAATGATTGTTTGATGATATTTGCAGGATTTTACGCCATTTTGACCCAGCATTTGACCCTCATTTAGATGTATTTTGACTCACCACAGATGCCCCTAAGTTGCTACGCCCGTAGAAGAGAGGAAGAACAGAAGAATGAGGAGCTAGCCAGCACCCCAGTCTGCGCATGGTGGATGTCACGGTTTGTGGTGCAAGCATAATTACTAATGTCTTCATTTCTTCTTATCATGTGGCTGAGGTTGATTGGGTTTTCCTATTAATAGGGCCATTTTCACAGCAGAAAGACAATGACCCATCATTCCATCTCCACACTCATTTCCACTCTACTTAGATTAGGACTTAGATTAGAGAAAGAGCAACTTGAAGGTGAAGATTGCATGGATTTCGGATAGGATTTGCAACGACGGTTCAAGCGCGCATTAGCTGAGCAATTCCTCTCCCTTCTCTTCTCTTTTCTGTTTATGTTTTTATGCTTTTAGATTATTGTTGATCCTTATGTTATGTTTTCGATTGTTAATCTTGGAATTATGTTGAGTTGCTGTGATTGAACCAATTCTTGTTTTCATCTAAAGTTCTTTGGATTTGTTAGGTTTATTCTATTGAATCTTAGATGCTGATTTGTGAGTAGGAAACTTGATCAATTTTTTTCTTGTTTTAGACATTTGGTGAAAAACTGAAAGGTGACACTAGGATGTTGGAAAACTAAGATTCAACTTAAGTGGGTGTGATCATGAGAAAGACTCACCGTTTAACAAACCCCTAAATTTGATAATCGCGTTCTTAATGATCTTAGATTAATAAAAAAACCTTTGAGAAATGGTAGTTGCTTAGATTTAAGAATTTCATTCTACTTTGAAAAGGGGTTTGATAATTCGATTATCGGTTTTGGAATTACCCGTCTGAAGAATGGGCGCTTGGTTATTTTTGAGTGGAAAATTGCTTGGTTCGATTAAATTCCCTGATTTATTATCCATTATATTAGATACTAGATTAATTTAGTTTCAATATCAAACTTGGATTCACTTAGCATATCTTGAGGTATTATAATCCAGTAGTTTCACCTCATCTCTGTGGGATTGACCTTGATTAGCTACAACGCCGCCATGCGCTTGCAGGCCTATCAGTGCTCTTGCGGCAATGGTCACGTTTTTGGTGCCATTGCCAGGGACTCAATCTATTGACTATTGAGTTAGTCTTACGAAAGTGACTAAGTATTTAATTGCTTTTTACTTCTATTTTCCTTTTATTTTCTTATTTGATTGCGCTGGTAGTGTTGGTGATAGTGCTTGCAGGAAATTTTCCCGTATATGCGAAGCCCAATTTTGTATGAATTCGATGCCAAGATTGAAAGGACTTTCCTCTTAAGGAGGAAGAAGCAAGGGATTGAAGAACAAAAACAAGAGGCAATAAGGAACCCAACAAACATGGCGGGAGGAGGAGGTGACCAAAGAAGGACACTTTGAGATTTCATTACCCCTGGAGTCCAAGGGATCACCTCAAGCATCACTCGCCCTACTGTTGATGCCAACAATTTCAAGCTCAAGCCGGCACTCATCTCCATGGTGCAACAATCATAGTTTGGAGGAACTCCTTTGGAACACCTGAAGCTACACCTCTCGATCTTTTTAGAGGCATGCGACACATTGAAGCTTAATGGAGTCTCCACTGATGCCATCTAATTGTGTTTATTTCCCTTCTCATTGAGAGATAAAGCAAGGGCTAGGTTACACTCTTTGTCATCGGGATGTATTACCACTTGGGATGAGTTAACAAGAGCATTCCTCGCCAAGTTTTTCCCTCCGAGAAAAATGGCCAGATTAAGGAATCAAATCACCAACTTTACACGAGAAGATGAAGAGACTCTCTACGAAGCTTTGGAGCGGTTTAAAGATCTGTTGTGCTTATACCCACATCATGGTGTTCAACGTTGGATGACTATCCAAGCTTTTTGTAATGGTGTGACCCAACCTGTAAGGTCCACTATTGATGGGGCGGTAGGAGGTACCTTGATGAACAAAATTGAGGATGAAGCCTATAACCTAATTAAGGAGATGACACTTAACAATTTCCAATGGTCCACCGAACGAGGCCAACCCAAACGGGTTGGTGGTAAGCTTGAAGTTGATGCGCGTACTTTGCTTTCTGCTAACATAGATGCTATGACTTAAGGACTGGACCGAATGAGTGTTAATGCTGTGAATTCTAGTGCCCCTTCCCCTTGTGAATTTTGTGGTTATATTGAGCATGTGACTTTGAATTCTCAAGTTGGGAGCCCTTTTTCCCAAGACCGTAGTGAAGTTAACTATGTTCAAAACTTCAACCTGAGACTTGCCAATGACCCTTACTCTAGTACCTATAATCCGGGTTGGAAGAATCATCCGAATTTCTCATATAGGTCTAATCCAAACCCTTCGAATATGCCCCCAATGAATGCTACACCACCTCCCAGTTTTCAAAGACCTCATTTCCCTTCTCAAGTACCTCAAAAGTCCAATTTAGAAGCGACGATGGAAAGTATGTTTATGGCACAACAAAAACAGGATGAGTACATTAAGCAATTGGCCTTTAAGTTTGATGTGCTCACAACACACAACAAGATCTTGGAAGCCTAGATTTGCTAACAAGCTAGGTTTTCGTCTGCGCCCCTAGATAGACTTCCTAGCAAACCCGAACCTAACCCTCGTGAGCAATGTAATTGTGTTACCTTAAAGGAAGAAGTAGAGGACTTTATTGACCCTAATGATATACCAATAAAAGAGGGTAGGAAAATAATCATCGCTAGAAGTAAGGAGAGGAATGATGGTGGCAAGACTGCCACATTGATAGAGAATGACACTATAGAGATCCCATAATTTTTCCACCTAAGCTCCCTGACCCAGGTAGTTTTTCTATCCCCTGCATTGTGGGAAAGGTAGAAATTGAGAGAGCTTTATGTGATCTAGGTGCAAGCATCAGTATAATGCCATATTATTTGTTGCATAAGCTTCACCTAGGACCATTACAAGCAGCACCCTTTTCACTACAGTTAGCAAACGACTCTGAGACGCGACCCATAGGCAGATTGGATAATGTGCCAGTCAACACAGGAGATATTTAGGTGTTGGAGTACTTTATCATAGTTGATATGCTTGAGACCGATGATGCTCAAATTGTTCTAGGTTGACCCATTTTGGCTATAGCTGGTTGCCACATTGAAGTAAGAAAGGGTCGTATAACGTTTAAGGTAGAAGGGCTCTATGCTGTGTTTTGTCATATGAAGGAGAAAGTGGTTTCTCCTAATTCTTCTCTATTAGATGAATTTCCCCCTTTCCCTGAGATTGATATAGAGAATGTCTTGAATTGTGAAGATCGTTCTAACTTTGACTGGATTTCTCATGAAGACCTCGACCAAAGGTATTTTAAGGGGGAGTTTGCTGCTCTTACGCCGCCTAACATGCCCAAGGTTGAGGCCCATGTTTCTAATAAGTATTCTATGAGCGACTGTTACAGGTTTGCCCTAGCTATTCTCTCTTTGCCCCCTATGGAAGGATTGGATGCAGATTTTGATTTGGGGGTTGAACAAGTTGATAGTAGCCCGGCAGATGGGCTCCAAGTGCGCTTTGTTTTGTACATTGATAATTCATTATGGCGTAAATTGATGAAGACGAAGGACCTTCAACCCATGATAAAGCCAACGTCTATAAACGTACTGATCCAAAACAAGCATAGAAAAAGGGTCAAGCTCTTGACCTTAAAAGAGCGCTTCTTAGAAGGCAACTTAAGCCTTTTTTCTTTTCCTTAGCTTGACTTTCATTATTTTTGTAGTTTTTCAATAAAAAAGAAAAAAATGAAAAAAAATGAAAAAATTGAGAGAAAGAAAAAAAAAAGAGAAATAAGAGTTGAATAAAGAGTCTGTGAAAAAAAGAGAAACAAAAAAACGAACAAAAAAACATATTTAAAATGTTTTGCCACGACGTCGGGATACTCAGGACCGTGGCTGTGGGGTGCCAACCCAAAAAAATTAAAAAAAAACAAAAACAAAATCAGCAGATACCACGGACGGACTGTGGCGAACTCCACGGTCCGTGGTGACGTGCTACGACCCGCGATCAAGGTTTTTGACCGCATGCCCCCTCATTTTCCCTCACACTTCATCTTCTTCACGACTCTCTCTCTACCTCCATTTTCTCTCTCTAAACCTCCATAACTACAACCTTCATTCTTACCTCATTTCTTCTCAATTTTCACCCAAGTTCATCCCTTGTCACTTAATCTTTGCTCTTTCCACACAAATTTCATCTATTTCTTTTTCTTCTTCTTCAAACTCATCTCACTTCACTCATCCACCATACCCATCTTTTTCTCTCTCTTATTCTTCTTCTTTTTACTTAATTTCTTTATTTTTCTTCTTTAAATTTTCTTATTTAGGTTTTAGTTTTGGTTTTTTTATCATTTGCAACAATGGCACCCACCAAGAGACAAAGGAGTATTAAGGAGGTTGGATCCTCAAGTTAAGCGCCAACCCAACCTCACAGGACATCCCGAACCTCCACCAATGCGTGAGCTTAAGGTAACATTCCTCACCCCCTTGGTTTAACGAATCCTAATCATGTTGCTAGATATAATTGTTAGAATGAACGCATGGTTGTGGCAACTGGATATTATGATGAAGAATTGTTAGCTCGATTAGGAACTTTAGATGATATTTAGTGGTTATTTACACGAGGTGGTATGGGACACTTTTTAGAAATAAAAGAGCACACATACTAGATCCTGACCATAGAGTTCCTGTGTACACTCCACGTCGAAGTCACTAGAGGGCCTCAATGTCAAGCCGAGTACATATCATTTTATTTGCAGAGACAATTTTATGAGTCGAACTTGAGTACCTTTAGTGGTGTATTCGGTTTTCCACCTAGTATGGATTTACCAAACCGCCAAGTCCCCCGAGAATTTAATCCAAATACATTTTGGTGCGAACTTTCAAGGAGTATTAGGTACAACACTAGTTCATCGTAGTGCACTCATATAAGGCACCCTTGCAATAGAGTAGCTCAGCGTATCTTAGCTTGTTGTTTCTTTGCTCGGGACGATAGTCTAAATGTCCTGAGATTATCTAAGTTGTACTTTATGTCCTGCATGCTTGACGGTGTCCAACTTGACCCCAATTCATTTTTGGCCTGGCAATTGCATAGTGCTGCTGTTAGCACTAAAGGTAGGATAGTCATAAGTGGTATTGTGACTACTATTGCTAGATTTTTGGGTATTGCGCCCAACGTTGAGGATAGAATTTCTGGGTCCGAGCGGCTTGATCAAGCTGCTTTTGAAATTATGAACTTTTGTAAAGTTAAGGCTAGGCGTTTATGTTGGATTTACCCTGGGGACCGGCTTTTACCGCTTTCCAATGTTGATCAAACTACCTTACTTCACCGAGCTAACCTTTATTGGGTACCTGGTGATAACGAGGTTGTTCAACCTGTGCCCCATCATCGAGCCCCTCATCCTGCTCAAGAAGGACCTAGTTCTTCCTCTCAGCCATCCCCTCCTGACTACACCAACCTCTAAGACACCCTTAGATCCTTTCAAGACGAGCAAGTTTCCCTTCTAGTATTTGTTGCTTCTGAGAGCGTCGCTCTTCAGGACTTTGTCCAGGAGCGCCAGGATGAGCTTTGTGGGACACTTGCTACCCAGACTCAATATTTTCAGGACTATAGGGTATGTCTAGAGACCTGGCGGGATTGGCATATCTCTTATGGCCAACCATACCATCCTCCTCCACCACCTTCTTTATGATTACTTTGTGCTACTCCCCTTCCCTTTTTCTATTATGTTCCTACATTCAGTGCAATGTGTGATTCAGGTATGCGAGAGTTAGTAGTTAGGTTTGGCGTCTGATGCCTGAATTGGTTTGGTGTGCTTTTACTTTGTGTATGTTGTTTGTGATCGTTTTTGGAGTTTTTGTTTTTGGTTTTAGTTTTGTTTTGCAGTATTTCAATAGTGTATTTAGTTTTCTTTCCATTCTAGGTTCCATTTTAGTTTTTCTTTGCATTTTAGTTTGCATTGTTATTTGGAGCATGCATGTTTATAGAAAAGAAGAAAAAAACAACAAAAAAATTTGAAACAATAAGAAAGTGAAAAAAAATACTCCGATAATGATCTTTTCAGATTTGGTAGACTTCTTTGCTTTAATTTGATCCTTTGATTCACCCAAATTGTGCATACAATGTTTGAGAATGAGTTTGCAAAAACGAGATCCTTGCTTTGACCACATATTGAGTGCGAGTTGATTAGCCCATGAGTCTTTACATGAATTTCGGCATGTGTTTACAAATGAGCTAGTTTATGACCTTGGTAGATGTCCTGTGAGGCTTTGAGCTTTTAGAGACTATTTATCAATTAAGTCTCATATTTCTTTCATGTGTGACTCTTCCTTGATATCATTTCTCTAGAACTTGCTTTGATTCTCATTCAAGATCACATTTCATACGCATTTAGGCAATATGATTGAGGCATTTTTCTTTAATTTGTTAAACCCAACAACCCAATAGCCACCTTTATTGTATATTATATCCCTTGCTAGCCCCTTTGAGCCTATATCTATTTTTCTTGATTTGAACCTCCTATTATGGCCATGCCCAAATGATTATCTTACCCTTAAGCTAAGACTAGATGAGCATTTCATTCTTTTGCATCAAGCTTGATACAACACTACTAAGGTGGATTGTTCACTTCTAGTGGGCTTTGGTTGTTTGATGAAGAGATGCGAGATCTTAATAAATCCCTTGTCCAATTGTACAAAGTTTAGAGAAGAGTTGGAATTTAAACTTCATTATGAATTTCCCCTGGCTAACTCATTTGAAAAAATAAGATAAAAAAAACAAAAGAAAAGAAAAAAAAGATAAAATTGAAAAAAAAGAAAGAAAGTGTTAGCCTTGTTGGAATTGTAAATTCTTGTGATTTTCAAATTTTTCTCTCTTCAATTGGGGATGTATTTTGTTGATAAATTATAATGGTCCAGATAGATGTAGTATGATGCATTGGAAACGTTTAACTGTTAGTCTATGGCTTCTAGCTTGTCATTTTCAAAACATTTGTTCCCCTATTACCTTTACCCATAGCCCCATTACAACCCTATGAAAGTCCTCATGATTGTCTAGTATGTTTACATTTTAGTGATGGTAAATTTGAGAATCTTCTCAAGCTTATGTTAGATTTGAGTCTAAGGAATGAGAATTGAGGGAACCTTTATATATGTATACATTTTCAAACACATGAGTTATGAGTGCCACATAACTATAATAAGGTTCTACCAGCCTTGCTAGCCTCACTTGTTTCATATGTTGAATGATTGCAGTTGACGATTTGGGGGGATTGATTCAAGTTTGACATTATTGTCTATCAAGTGTTTTTTCAAAAATTTCATTCCCTAATCTGTTTGCTAATGATTTTTGCATCATTTTGGGCTACCTTTGGATCAGTTTTGCTGGTGGAATGTTACCTATATCTATCCTAAGGAGGTTGTATATATTTTTCGTTCTAGCAATGCTTGAGGACAAGCAACAGTTAAAAGCATGGGGGAGTTGGATGTGTGCTTATTGTATACATCATTTTAGGGTTATTTACCCACATTTTTAGGAGAATTATGTGCTTTAAGTTATAATCTATACTCCTATTCTCGATTTATACTTGGGTATGATTTTTTGATGTGTTTTGTAGGATTTTAGGCCTTTCTACCCAGTATTTGACCCTTATGGGATGTATTTTGACCTCCCCCATGGACACCCATGTAATGCTACGCTCGTGGAGCAAGAAAAGAGCAGAAAATCGGTTCCAACCAAGACCGCGATCGGACCATGGTGCCTGCTACGGATCGTGTTGAAGTGTGAAACTATTGCCTCTTCGTTTTCCTTCGGCTGTGCGGCTGAAATAATCCGAGTTTTTCTATAAAAGGGCGTCGTTCAGCAGTATTGCAAGCAGAGCTCAGATAGCATAGTTCATTTCCTTTCTCAAATTTTGTTCATTTTAGTTAAGATTTTTAGTTTGGATATTGTTTAAGTGAGAAATCTTCAGTGTGAGTGTTTGATTTTGAGGTGGTTCGAAACCCTTGGTTGAAAGGTTGTCTCAGTCAAGTTCTTTCTCTCAGATTTAGCCAAAACATTGGTTATTTATTTAATCTTTAATCATGTGTGAGTAGTTTATTTTGTCTAGGGATTTAGTAGTTTATGAAAGTTTAGTTGGATCATGTTTTAATCTATAGAATTGTGCTTATTTCATGATTGGTTTGATTTCGTTTTGTCAAGTGATTATCATGTTGTGAGTTGATTTTTCTTGAAACAATTGAGTGAAAAACTGAAATGTGAATTCAATTGTTAGACTACTTGACAAGACCTGACATAACGTCGTCTCGAAAGAGAGATTTGCATGTTAGGAGGACATAGAGTGTAGTCGAACATATTCAACTTGAATTAAGACAAATTAGTTTGAAAGAACGACTTTTGCTTAGTTTAGGTAAATTTGGTTAATTTCGAAAGAATAGACTAATTTTTGGAGAGATTGCAATTCCTCAAGATTAACCGATTAGAGAAAAGCATATGTTTATCATTTTGTTTCGATCAACTTTCGTAACTAAATGAATTTCTAGGCATTTTTCCTCAATTGATTTAAGTTAGTGAATTAGAAGTTGTTAAACCAGAACCCTTGAATTAGAATTTTACTTGGCATGTTTTGATAGATAAAGCTCGATAGATTACATTGGTCCCTGAGGAGCGATCCTTTTATCTATACAACGACTACCCGTGCACTTGCAGTAGTGGTCACTTTGCCCCTCTTCTGCCCAAAAAAAAAACCAGAGAATTCTTGATGATTTTCATGCCTATTCATTTATATTAATTATTTACTAGAAATCATCTTTGATATTCTCCCCTAATGTATTATAAACAACATAAGTATAGCCAAAGAAGTGTCTAACATTCCAATTAAAGACTCATTAGGTAAGTGAAGGATTCCTCGTAACAACAGTTGTCTCAAAAACATTATCTTTATTTTCCCTAGTTGTTTAGAAGGAAAATTGGAAAAATTAGTTCATGGAAAACCAATACTTTATCCAAAGCAGAGATCCGTTCCTATCCAGTTTAATTTAGAATCATTTCTTGCACACGCTTTGTAAAGATTCCAACTATCCAAATAAACTTTTAAAAGGCTTAATAAATCACTAGAAATTTCTCTACAAAAAATTAAGACTTTATCTAAAAGGATGCCTATCGTAGCTTAGATTATGTTTTCCTGTCAATGCAGTGTTTCAATGTAAACTTATATGGAAAATTATCGAGGAACCAAACAACCTTTTGATCCAAATATGGAAGCAAAATACCAATGAAATGGCCTTTTTGATAGACCAATCAAGAATTCTAGGTCTTGGATTTGGAAAATCCTCATAAGAATATATTTCTTAAAGAAATGATATGGAAGGTTGGTGATGGCACTAGTATCACATTTTGGACAAATGACTAATGTCATGACAAAATCTATTTCAGCTAATGCTTTTAGTGTAAACTCTATTTTAGTTAGTTGATTACAAGTGAATAGAGTTAGGATATCCTCAAACTCGATTAGCATTTGCCTTCGAATATTGTTTACCTTATTACCAGTATCCCAATACCCATTGACTCTTTGCCACAATTGTGTCAGGTCTTACTAGTAATGGATAGTTTTCAACAAAACAACCAAGTGGATTTGGAAGACTAATATTCCATATAAGCTAAAAAAAATTTTATTGAAAATTTTTCATAATAGCCTTGCCCTAAGAGAAACACTCATTAAGAGGGGAAGGAAAATAGATGGTCTTTGTGAGTTTGCCCTATTTGTCAAGATTGAAACATTTGTTCATCTCTTCCTTTAGTGTCCCTTTGCTAAGAAAACCGATATGCTAGCACATTTTCACTAATGGATCACAAATTTCTCAAAGTTTCTGACACTAATGGAATGAAATACACTTCTAACATTCCACTCCTCCCTCATGAAGAACATGCTTCACAAGGTTGCCCATATACTTTAGAGGATCCAAAAGGAACGTGATGCCATTGTCTTTAAGAAAATGCCCTTCAACAATATCAAAGTTAGTATTGGGGAAATAGTTGTAAGTTCTAAGTAGAGATCAAGAAGCCATTTTCAACAGCTACTCAAGCCACTTGCGAATTGATTCAACCATAGAAACACGAACAACTAGTTAGTTGGAAGAAACCACGAGGGTGATGTGTTGAACATAATTTGTACACATTTCTCATTAGGCAAAATGCACTACATTTTCAAGATTGGAGAGGCCATTTTCTACAAGCAGGGAATGGGAAAATCCAATCCTAATTGCAAAAGTTATGGCACCCAAGTGGGGCCAATAAAAAGCAGTGAAAGTTGGGTCCAAATCATAGACATAGAGGGTCGCACCAAAATCGTCATTAATATAGTAAACTACAAATCCAA
Organism: Selenicereus undatus; assembly: GCA_017589665.1. Lineage (NCBI taxonomy): Eukaryota > Viridiplantae > Streptophyta > Magnoliopsida > Caryophyllales > Cactaceae > Selenicereus > Selenicereus undatus. The sequence continues at coordinate 87,257,750 of JACYFF010010365.1, read as the reverse complement.
CTTCCATGGCAAGTTGACTATTCGGTCAAAGATAGTAAACTCTTTTTGAAATTGACTACAAAAACTTTCATCCAACACATATTTTGAGATGCTAATGGGGTTGTTGACTGGAAGGCACTAACGGGCCCATAATTCTTCTACCCTTGTTGTATAGGGGTCCAGTTGTTCTACTTCTTTCTCAAGCATTTTGCCAAATGACGAATTAGGCCTAACTCTTGTGAGAATGGCTACTTGAATTCCTATTTATTTATTTGTTTCAAAAAATTGAAGAAAATGAATAAATATCCAACTAATTAAGACCATATAAGTTATAAGGGGACCTACGTTTAAAAGGATTTAGATTAATCCTTGATCTAGTGCACAGTTGCCTTTTTAGGACCTATACTTATGTGTCATTAGATTTTTTGAGTCTCTCTTATTTGACTTAATTCTTTAGTAACCTGAGGTGTTATGCTTTGATTTTTTATTACCTTCCAAATTAAGCCGATCGTTTTTGTACATTTGACCCAAAACTGTTTGAAAATTATGAAAAGATCCCAAAATTGGTTCGAGGATGCGAATACGCTATTTTTAGGTGTTTTAGGAAATATTACTTTTCTTAATAATCAAACTTCTTAAATGACTTTACTGGTACTAGTTATCACAATCAACTACTTATATCATAAATATTATATTTTTTGTGACTACAAGCCCTCCGTGGTTACCAACATAACAAAGTTTAATTAAAGAGTGTTGACCATTACCTGAACATAACTGGACCCTGGCGTTTCTCTAGCTTTCAGTTTACATAGATTGCCAATATCAACTACATCTTCCTTAGATCAGGCACATCACATATTCCTTTTGTTTCCTACTTGGAATTATAGTCACTAATCAAATTTTTCATACGTTTTAAGGAAAATGGAACTTTAATCAAGAAAATATGATATTTAAGACATAAGCTTGGATTGACTAATGCTCCTAACTGACAAACTTCTTTATTTAAAGTTTAAAAGTGAAAATATTACAATGAAAAGATTAAAAAGGGACTTAAACAACTAAGATTATCATAGATGCTTGCTCATAGAGAAATGCATATAATACACATATTGTTACAAGATGCTTTCTCATGGTTGCTATATAATGGATTATTTTGCTAACTTGACACTTAACAAGATAACACATAATGGGCAACAACTTTTTATAGCAGTTACTGCTGACAAGACTATGCATCCATATTGAGATTCTATATGCGTTCATCTCTAATAATTTCTTCAAGTCCATCATTATCTAAATAATCAAAATCTTCATCATGTTTAAGATGTTCTAGATCACACTTCTCAAATGATTCATGTAGATATCTTTTTTATTTTTCTAATAGAAATTTTCCAACTCCAACATCCAAGAGATAATCAAAGACGTCCTCTAAAGTAGCTCCTTCTACTTTCATGTATTTACTGAATTCATTATGATAAGTGAAAGTAGTATTCCTGCAATGCATTATAGCTTCTCCTCGTTTAATTAGTGCCTTCGTTTGATGATAAATATTATAAAAACCAATGGCTCTTGCTAAAGTATTATCACTAACTATTTCTTGTCATCCTGAAAACCGATTTTGTCATTGATTATTGGGATCTTCTAGATGAATTAATTGAACAAGATATTAAGTTGGTATGCCTTTCCATTTTCATATGCAATCACTGGGCAACGTACCTCGACATACAGACTTCTATTCTATACAAATTTTGTTGGACCATCAGGAGATGTGCGAATCCAATGGATCCTTTTAAATACACACTTTTGAAACGCACTTAGCCTTGAGAAGAATGAGTACTTTGAATCTAGGATTTCCATGAATTAAGATATCATTCCATATTTCCATGCTTTCATGATGGGATTATCTAAAGGGATTGAATTTTCTAGAATAACACCACCAACTCCAAATCTATCAGGGAATAAAATCACAGTACTCCATGACTCCCAAACAATATAGGCACAAGTATAAAAGAACTTGAAGCAAGCTACGTATTAGTCGTCGAACAATTTTCATGAACATAGGAACTTATCATTCTTGAACATCATAAGGACACCTTAAGTAATTCATTTGTAAAAGGTTGAATCTTTATACTATAGCATGATCTACTTTTTGTAAGAAATTCCAAAATATCCATGAAGACTCTACTAGATTGAGAAACTCGTTCTAGCAGTAATGGCATTTCGTTTTAAATCTCTACCTTTCCATACAAGAGTTCTACTCGAATGATCACCGTTAACAAGCTCACAAGTTAAACTATTTGCCAGAGAATTTTTTGATCACTGTATATGTTCAATAGAGAAAGAAAACTAGTTAAACCATCATTGGCAACGCAGAAGTTGCCATTGCGCTTGTATATTTGATAAATTCTTTTACATAAAACCAAGTATCCCTTTGTAATCAGTTCGAATGAGAAAAAGGTCTTGGGGCTAAAAAGATTAAGAACTTTTCAATTCCCCTTATGGCTGCAAGGATTTCTTTTTCCATCAATGGATAGTTGCATTTTGCTTTATTAAAATTTTATTACAATATTTGTATAGTTTTTCTCCTTCTTTGATTTCGAGTACTGTAGTATAGTGTTCATTGTTAGCATCTGTCTCAAAAATTAAATCATATTCTTCATTAGGCAAATTAAGAACAAAAAGATTTTTGCAAATTTTTTTTAAGTTTTGAACAATTTTTGAATCACTAGGGGTTCCATGTCCAGCTTACTTATTTCTTGAGCTCTCCTGCAATGGTTTTCTCAATTAGTTAGTTCTTCAATGAAATCTGAAGCATAGACAAGATATTGAAGAAATATTTCTAATTGCTTCCTATCTTCAATCTTCTTAGGAAAATTTTCTATTTTTTCTAAGATATCCAACTTTTATTTCTAGACCGAAAAACTCTATTTCTTGTTCGGTATAAATGCACATGTTTTTGCCAATGATAATACCATAATAATGCTTCTTTGGATGATAGCAAGAATGTTATTTTTTTATTGTTCTATGATCTTCAAAAAGATAAAGAATATCATCGATGTAAACTAGACAATAATGATTAAGATCTTTGAAGCTGTTATTCATTCTTTTTTGGAATATTTGAGACCCATTTTTATGACCAAATGGAATTACTATCCACTCATAATGTCCTTTGGGGGCACTAAAAGTAGTCAAAGGAATGCTCCCTTCATCCATTCTCATTTGTCAATATTCACTTCTACAATGCATTTTCGAGAACCAAGAGACTCCTTAAACTCTATTGAAAAGAACTTCTTTGTCAGGAATATAATAACCATGGAAGATATTATTATCATTAAGCTTTCTATAATTGATTACCATTCTAGCTTTTCCTCTCTTTTTTTTCAGCATGATTTCTTAACATCAGTGCAAGGATGGTGTGAGCACTCTTGCTATTTCCTAATTAATCCTTTATCTAAAAGTTTTTTTATTTGCTTATCAAATTCTTGGATGTCTTGATGTGTATACACCATTTATTTAACTCGGATAATACTGTTGGGATTTACCAAAGCAATCATTCTAGACGTTTTATCTTTGTCCCAAAATTTAAGAGGACTATTAGAGTAGAGTTCTTTACAAAATTACTCTTGTTGTTTAGCAATATGCTCTTTAATGGATAATTCAAGTAGTGCATTTGTTAGTGCTATCTTGCATTATGTCGGGATTACCTTCTCACCATGATAGCTGCGTATAAACTCAATCTTCTGAAGAGTGTATGATTTATTTAATTTACAATATGTACCAAGGGACCATTTATTGTGAATATGATTTGGTTTATGATATGCGTGCATGGAGAATATAGCATTTGAAAATTATTTTCAATAATCATATCATTGGAGGGTTGATTAGTAGCCAATAGAACCGGTACAATGCGTGGAATCCTCCGATTTCTATGTATAACCTCTCTATGGCTTTGTTGTGGCTCATTATACTATTATCAGCTATTCTTATTTACAGAGGATTCTTGGCTTTTTTCCATACAAATTCTGGAAATAAAGATCTTTTTCCAAAACAAACAGAAGAACCACTATCGTTGTAAGCGCTTCAGTCATATCTATTACATCCTTCTAAACATATATATGGGATATAAATGCTATTAGGATTATCATTGATAGCTTCACGACATATCTCCACGGTCATTTTTTGCTAATTCATCCTTATAAATTGGCTAACTAACAGTCTTTGTTTTATACCCAAAGACTTATCTATCTAGACTCATATTTCAGTCTATATTGTGTCTTGCGGGTTCAAAACTCATTTTACTTATTTTAATGGTCATACTAATTGTATCATCTTTTTTAAGCTCTTCTTTAGCTATCGAAGATGCTTCTTCTCATTCTGATCTCATATTCGTACTTCTTAATAATTGGGGTTTGATGGTAATTTTTTTGTTCTCAGCAATTTTTATTAGACTTTCCTTATTGATTTTTTTGGGATTGAAAAATCTAGATATCCATATTGTCAATATTTACTCCTATAGATTGGATTTTATCCTTTGAATTTTCTATATTGGAATAGGACTTTCAAATTTTTCTACCTTTAAAATTGTTATCCTAGTCTTTGGATCTATAGTATTATTTAATTTGTAGATTATTTTTTAAAATATTTTAAGTGGGTAACCTCCTCTTTTTATGTCCATCCCAACTGTTTTTATCTTAAGGGATAGAAAGTTTTTAGCAACTTTATCTTTTAGGCTCATATACAGGTCAGCAATTAAATCCTACTAACCCATTAAACAAATTGGTCTTCATTCCTATGATAACTTAATTATTAAATTTGGCATGCCTAATATCACATAGCAAAGCATAAACGCCAAAATCTTTGCCATAATACTATAACGGAGTAATTTGAACTTGGACGCTCCTATATACTGTAATAGCCCAACCCTAAATTATTTAATTATGTTTATTTATTTAATTACCTCATGTTCATAATTTTTTTCTCATATTTATTTATTGCATTTATTCACCTCGGTGGGAAAAATTTTATTTTGCCCCTCACTTGCCAATTCAAATTTTATTTGTTTATTTAATTGACTATCGAAAACTTTGGAAGAATTCATAATAGGCCTGAACAAGTTCAATCAAAGTAATTTATTTTGTTTTCCGTAAAATTACAAAAATTTAATTTTGAGTTTCGTAAAAACGTTATCGTTACGAAGCGTTTTATTCCTGAACCCAACTTATTTCGGCTGATTTGAAGCCCGACAAGTTTGCTTATTAACCTAACTAATTACTATGATTAAGCTTAACCATGGCTAGCCCAAAAAAGTCACTTTTCTAGTTAAAAACTCAGCCAAGTGTTTGGATTAATAAAAAAAACACAACTCAACCCCAAAACCCATTTTCTCTCTCCTTTCTCTCTCCTACACGACAGCCAGCCCCAGCTACTATTTGGGTGTTTTCTGACCAGTTTTTCGACCAGCCCTGGTGGTCTCTGACCCCGCCCCCCACCGACATCCTGGTAACACTAGCCACCATCCTCCATCATCAAAACCACCAAACATCACCTCCATCTCTACTTATCTTCAAGCAAAGTGAGTAATCTTGAACTTGATCTTGTTGGTTTTGCTTTTTACTTTAGTTTTGATTCTTGTTTTGATGTTTGTGATCTTTGATCATGATGTTTTGATAAGAAATAAGAGTTATTTTTGTGTTGATCATGGTGGAATTGAGATTGGATCATGCTAGGGGCTAATCATTAGACATGGAAACTTAATGTCAAAGTGTTGGATTTTGATTGTTTTATCTTTGATTTGGTCATCTTCTAACCTATTGGTGTTTATGATGATGTTTTTGGTGATTTGAAATGATTTGGAGTCAGTCCAAGTTGGCCATAAACTACGGTTTTGACAAGTAATGTATAGTCTGGATTAAACTAGCATTAAGCTTGGTTTATGTGTGTATTTGATTGAAAAATGATCTTTATTGGATATGATTATGAAGTGAACTTGAGTTTGGTAATTTTGTATGATCTTGGGATGGACCAAAGCTTGTTTACATGCTTTTAAGGAATGGTTTAAGTTGAGAATTTGTGTGAAAAGAGAAGGAAAAGCTAAAACAGTGAGGGCTGAAAATTTCATGAAAACATGACAGACTCTAGGATTAAACTGGTAATGATCGGCCCATTGAAAAATTATGATTTTTGGTGGGTAGTTTTGAATCGCCATAATCCGAGGTTTGTGGAAAAAGTTATGGTCGTTCTACCAAAATTGTGCAAAATGGACCAAAACTAACATGCTTGTGTTCTACCCTCATTTTGGGAATTCTATTGTGGGAATCAAGCTTGGTGTTCTAAATAAAAGATTTTTGGGACTTCTTAAGCTTTCTATATTGGGGTTTTGAGTCTCAATCAGAGGTCGGATGACTAAGTTACGAGTCATTCTTTCTAAGCCCCCGTTTTGCTCTTACTTTTCTTTTATGAAATTATTAGCTATGAAATAAATATTTTTGCTAACCATATGTTCCTACAACGATAATTTCGTACATAATCAGGGCCTAATCTATCATTCCTTCCAATTATGTGCATAATATTATTCAGTGAGCTTACATTTAAAAATTACAGGTACGTTCATTATCTGTATCTTTATAAATCAACACGTATTTATCAAAATTATAATGTTTTGGTAAGTACATCAACGAATCAGTTTCATTAATGATTTATCACATAATTAGTGGCCTGATCAGTTATCAGTTACAAGGCAGAGCACTTCAGTTACCCGCGCGGCTTCAGGCCAAGTTCCAATCGGCTTGGCAAGTGTACACCTATCTTCAGATTGTAATAGTTAATAAGGGTCATTATCAGATAATAATTGATAATGCAGTTTCATATTTATCTCATTCCCTATTTTTAATTAAAAATGAATTATAATACGGGCCCAACCAATTTTTTCATGAACGTTTAACAATACAGGAATGCATGTATTGAGCTTCGGCTCACAGTTCGAAATATTTTCATGTTTTCTTTTAGGAGAGTGTTCACTGAATTGCCCTCAGGTGGACAAGACGGTTGAAGATGATAAGTGAGCTAGGTAGCTTATATGGAATAGTGGTGTATTAGCGTTGAAATGTTTATAACACCGTATTGTGATATATTTTGGTGTTAAAACTGTATATTTTATCGGAATTCTATATTTTGGTGTTATCCTTGAGATGGTTAAATGGTTTTGATGTTAGAACAATTTCTATATTTATCTAAATGGTCTGATTAGTTGTGATGGGGTGAATGCCCTTTGATGGTAAACATTGATCATTATGGCTAAGATTGTCATGAACAAGCAAAGCCTTATCCTTGTTGGACGGCGGTAATACCTTATCATTTGGCTTATTATTTGTAATTGGGAAAACTAATGAAAGGAACATAAATAGTGATTTATGTACATTTGGGGGCGTTACAAATTGGTATCACAGCCAAGTTGAGATTTTCTTTGTGGAATGTGGAGTTTAGAAATAAGAGGGTGAGAATGGTTGGTAGTGAGGGTCATTGTATAGTGCTAGAGTGATATTAGAAGTGTAGTAATGATATTAGAAATGCAGGTTGCTTACATTTGCATGTTCCTTAATTATGGTTATGTGTGTCTCTCATATATGTGTTTTCTTTGTTAGATGGACCCTTATGGCATTAACATGATCACGGGTGCATCTATGGCTGCTAACAACGTGCTACTGCATGCTAGTATAGAGGCTCATGCACAGGACCCTTTCCCTGAGTTTTACAGTATTACGTTCCATGCACACAGACTGCTCTAGTCCTTATCCACAGTTCATCCATGGGTAGAGTTCAGGCTCCGTTATCATCATTTTATGATAACAGGGAACCCAGGCTGGGACGGGCCTAGATTTCAAGCCGAGAGGGATTGGACGACCATCACTGCAGAGTTGCTGTTAAGAGAGGAGTTTGAGCAGAGGGCGATTACCATGGAGACTCTTCATCATGTCTTTTCATTACATTAGGCACATCCCCCGCCTGCAGCCCTAGCACAGGCATAGAGACCACCCTCCCCGCCCGCACCAGGAACCCTATTGATGCCTGACAGTCCTGGGGAGGCTCATGTGGTGATAGACCTCCCTGATACACCAGAGATAGTGGTGCTTAGTTTTGAGGATAAGGGACATCCAGAGGAGAAGGATGATCCTAAGGAGGATCAGGACATTGATGAGGCAGTGGTAGAGCAACAGTGGGATTAGGAGATTGACAAGATGATAGAGGAGCAACAGCTTGAGTAGGAGGTTGGTGATGCCGAGTCAGAGGCATCAACTAGCAGCTTTGATTCAAGCGAAGAGCCTGATAATGAGTCCGACCCGGATTACGATCCATCTAGGGATCGTTAGGTGGCTCTAGGGGTTGGTGTCAGTAGTTTTCTTTTTGAGCCCTGTATGTATATATGGTATGGTCAGATTTGATAGTTGTATTTTGTGTAGCATATGACATTGTATATAGTTAGTCCAATCCTCTCTAACGGTGATGACATGGTCTGTATCTCTTTTTGGTCATGTGACAGATCTAGTATCTTGGGGCTAGTTAGTGTTTGGGGTTGAGGTAGAAGTCAAAACTGACTTTGCGTAGTCAGTTAGATGTGATAAGTGTTGCTGATCGTATATATAAACAGGTAGCTATGTATGTAAATAAGCAGTTATGAACTGATATAATGAAACTTTAGGTTTGTTTTCAATAATCTTTGAGTTATATTAAATGTATTTGTTGGGCATGCTTATCTTATATGCTTGAGTATTCCAGTGATTGAATTGTCTCATTTAACGTATGATAAGAATGTCTGAATCAGTACACAACAATGCAGAGGTTCATATAGAGGAAATCTCGTATCGTGGTCAGGGATCGGGTGATCAAGCCTCCCATCATGTGCCACCAAATTTTAGCCAAATGCCACTAATTCCTTCTGAGTTAGCTAACAACATTAGGGACCCGAACTGCTGGCCGACCTTAGTAGCTGAATTGATGAAGCGGATTCCCCAAGTACCTACTAAAACCCCTCCTAAAGAGTATACATTAGCGGATAGGGTAGCCCGACACAACCCTAAAGTGTGTGATGGAACTTATGATCCAATAGTATTAGAGGAATAGATAAGGGGCATGGAGAAAATCCTTACAGTGGTAGAAGTGCCAGAAGAAAAAAAAGTAAATATTGGAACGTATTATTTGACTGTTGAAGCTAATATTTGGTGGAATACTTTTAAGGATAAGCTCGTATGGCCTGAATTCACCTGGAGTAAATTCCTGAGTGAGTTGAGGGTGAAATTTTACCCAATTGTGGTCCAAAGGCAAAAGGAGAAAGACATTATATGGAGCTGAAGATGAGTGGCACCATGACTGTGATGCAGTACGCCAGTAAGTTCACAGAATTATCCAGGTTTGTTCTTGAGTTTGTATCATCTAAAAGGTTGAAGATCAAAAGGTATGAAGAGGGTTTGGCCTTTTATATTCGGAATGAGTTAGTTGGGCAACCAATTTTGACTTACCAAGAACTATATGAGCAACTGGCTGAAGTGGAACGAGTAAAGACAGAGTTGAGAGCACTGAATCCAATTAATCAAAAGAGAAAGGGGTTTGAGCAAGGAACTCTGAGTGAGAGTGTGAACCAGAAGAAACCTTCTCCTGCTCCTGCTAAGAGTCGTCCTGTAGGCTCGATAGCACCCTGTGTGAAATACGGAAGAACAAATCACACCACCCCTGAATGCCGAGTAGGAACTAATAAGTGTATGTGGTGTGGAAGCCCTGAACACCTTATTACTGCATGCCCCCCGAAGGATGAAGGCTGTAGACAAAGGTGCAGCAAAACCCTTGGCCCTACCTCGCCAAGGGGCCCCACCACCAAGGCCTGCAGTAATAGGACGGGCGTATAGAATGAGCAAGAAGGAAGCTGCCACCTCTAGTACGATAGTCATTGGAACTCTCTTTTTAAATTCAAAGCCATTTTGTGTATTATTTGATTGCGGTGCTACTCATTCATTTATATCCACCCGATTTGCCATGCAATTGAACCTGGAGGACAGAAGGATGGAAACCAATAATAGAATCAAGCTATCTAATGATTCTGTGATTGAATGCCCCACTCCTATAAACTTATTCCCACTACCATTGGTGGAACCACCTTCCTTGTGGATCTGATTCAATTTGATTTGTCTGAGTTTGACATCATTCTGGGAATGAATTGGTTACACACCTATGGAGCTAAAATTGACTGTGAGGATCTTAAGGTTACTTTGAAGGATGAAAAAGGGAGAGAAGTACTCTTCTATAGGCAGAGAGAGGAAGAATCTTGTTCCTTGATTTCTGCAATGAAAGCAAGTAAGTTATTATGTCGAGGGTGTATTGGATATTAGTGTTATGTTGTTAACACCCAATTAAAGAAAGAGAAAGCTAGAAATAGTCCTATAGTCTGTGAATTTGAGGATTTTTTCCCTGAAGAGTTACCAAGATTACCCTCGCAGAGGGAAATTGATTTTGGAATTGAATTAATCCCTGATGCCCAACCTATTTCCAAAGCCTCATATCGTATGGCCCCAACTGAGCTTAAGGAACTGAAGCTTCAATTAGATAAGCTGTTGTAGAAGGGCTTTATTAGGCCAAGTGTGCCACCATAGGGTGCCCCAGTGTTGTTCGTAAAGAAAAAGGATGGAACCTTAAGGCTATGTGCTGACTACAGGGAGTTAAACAAGATCACCATTAAAAACAAGTACCCTTTGCCACAAATAGACGATTTGTTTGATCAATTGCAAGGAGCAGGAGTCTTCTCTAATATTGATTTGAGGTCAGGGTACCATCAACTTAGGATTAAATCTGAAGATATCCCCAAGACTGCATTTATAACTAGGTATGGTCACTATGAGTTTACAGTGATGCCATTTGGCCTCACCAATGCTCCCGCAACCTTTATGGATCTTATGAATAGAGTATTTAGACCCTACCTAGACAAATTTGTGGTGGTGTTCATAGATGGCATTCTTATCTATTCTCAGGACAGAGATGAACATGCTGATCATTTGAGGATGGTGTTACAAACCCTGAGAGAGCATCAACTTTATGGAAAATTAAAGAAGTGTGAATTTTGGTTGGAAGAATTGATGTTTTTGGGTCATGTGGTTACAAAAGAAGGAATCAAAGTTGACCCCCAGAAGGTAAAGGCAATCACAGAATGGTCAAGGCCTACTAATATCACTGAGATTATAAGCTTTATGGGTTTAGCAGGCCATTATTGAAGGTTCGTTAAGGACTTTTTGAAAATAGCTTTACCCCTGACCAATCTGCTGAAGAAAGCAAATAAATTTGAGTGGATAGAGAAGTGTGAAAGAGCCTTTCAGGAGTTAAGGAAGCGATTAGCTACCGCCCCGATCCTAACGTTACTGGTGGAAGGTAAGGAGTATACCATCTATAGTGGTGCTTCAAAGAATGGTTTGGGGTGTGTTCTGATGCAGGAAGATAAGGTAGTAGCTTATGCCTCCCGACAGCTCAAGCCTTATGAGAAAAACTATCCTACCCATGATTTGGAGTTAACAGCCATGGTTTTTACACTGAAAATTTGGAGACACTACTTATATGGAGTACCATGCAAGATTTATTCTGACCATCAAAGTTTGAAGTATATCCTCACCCAGAATGAGCTCAAGTTAAGGCAACGGCATTGACTTGAGCTGCTTAAGGATTATGATTTGTAAATTCAGTATCATCCAGGAAAAGCAAATGTTGTAGGAAATGCCCTGAGTAGGAAAGCGTAACATAGCTCAAATACTGTGGTGATTACTCAGTTAAGTCTCTTGAAAGGGCTTGAGGACCTAGGAATTCAACTAGTGTCCCATGGGCAAGCACATGTTCAATTATCAGCACTTACCTTACAGCCTTCCATAGTGGAGAAAATTAGAGTGAACCAAGAAAGTGAGCCTGAACTTCAAAGAATAAAGTAACATTTAGAGAAAGGAAAGTCTTCCGAGTTTGTAGTACATAAAGATGGGACCCTGTGATTCCAGAATCGCCTATGTGTGCCTCGAAATGAGGAATTAAGAAAACAGATCCTAGAGGAGCCTCATAATACTCGCTACTTGGTGCATTCAGGAGGCACCAAGATGTACAGAGATTTAAGGCAATACTTCTGGTGGAATAATAGGAAAAAAGAGGTTGCAGAATATATAGACAAGTGTTTGACCTCCCAGAAAGTTAAAGCAAAGCATCAACATCCCGTGGGTGAATTGCGACCCCTAGAAATTCCCACTTGGAAGTGGGATTTGATCTCAATGGACTTTGTTATGGGTTTACCCCTTTCTGCCTCGAAGAAGAATACTGTATGGGCTATAGTCGATCGGCTTACCAAGTCGGCCCATTTTTTTCCAATCAAAGATACCTAGGGAGTTGAAAAACTAGCCCAGTTGTATATTAAAGAGATAGTCCGACTACACGGAATTCCTTTAGATATAGTATTAGATAGGGATCAAAGATTCCAAGCTCGTTTTTGGCAAGCACTTCAAAAGGCCTTTCAAACCAAATTAAACTTTAGCATCTCTTATCACCCTGAGACAAATGGGTAAACTGAAAGAGTGAATCAAATTCTAGAAGACATGTTAAGAGCTTGTGTATTAGAGTTCCAAGGGAAGTGGGAAGATGATTTACCTTTGGTGGAGTTTTCTTATAACAATAGCTACCAGACCACCATCAGAATGGCCCCGTTTGAGGCTTTATATGGAAGAAAGTGTAGAATCTCACTGTGTTGGAGTGACTTGGATGAGGCATTGATTATAGGCCCTAAAATGATCCAGGAAACCATGGACACAATAAGAAGGATTCGGGAGCACATTACAGTTGCCTAGAGTCGGCAAAAGAATTATGCGGACAAGAGAATGAGGCATTTGGAGTTTCAAGTAGGCGATAAAGTTTTTCTGAAAGTATCGCCAACTAAGGATATCAAGTGGTTCGAGGTACGAGGAAAATTGAGTCCAAGATATATTAGACCACATGAAATTATTGAAAAGTTGAATCCTGTAGCTTACCGCCTAGATCTACCGGTAGAACTAGAACACGTGCAAAACGTGTTTCACATCTCTCAGCTTAGAAAGTGCACCCTAGATCCAAACCACACCATTGTATCTGAACCTATTGAAATCACTGCGAATTTAGTATATGAAGAGCAACCAACCCAAATACTATATTGCAGGATTAAGCAGTTGCGCAGATACCTCTAGTCAAAGTGCTATGGTCAAATCATACCTCCCAAGAAGCTACTTGGGAGACTGAAAAGGAAATGAAAGCCAAATACCCACAATTATTTGAGGTAATCTTGCATTACATGGTAAAGTTCATAAGTTTCGAGGGCAAAACTCTTTAAGGGGGGAAGGTTGTAATAGCCCAACCCTAAATTAATTATGTTTATCTATTTAATTACCTCATGTTCATGATTTTTTTCCTCATATTTATTTATCGCATTTATTCACCCCAGTGGAGAAAATTTTATTTAGGCCCTCACTTGGCAATTCAGATTTTATTTGTTTATTTAATTGATTATCGAAAACTTTGGAAGAATTGATAGTAGGCCCTAACAAGTTTAATATAAGTAATTTATTTTGTTTTCTATAACATTACAAAAATTTAATTTTGAGTTTCGTAAAAACGCTATCGTTACGAAGCATTTTATTCCCGAACCCAACCTATTTCGGCCGATTTGAAGCCCAACAAGTCTGTTTATTAACCTAACTAATTAGCATGATTAAGCTTAACCATGGTTAGCCCAAAAAAGTCACTTTTCTGGTTAAAAACTCAGCCAAGTGTTTGGATTAATAAAAAAAAACACAACTCAACCCAAAAACTCATTTTCTCTCTCCTTTCTCTCTCCTACACGACAGCCGGCCCCAGCTACTGTTTGGGTTTCTTTTTGGCCATCCCCGATGGCCTCCAACACCCCCCGACATCCGAGTACCACTAGCCACCATCCTCCATCATCAAAACCACTAAACATCACCTCCATCTCTACTTATCTTCAAGCAAAGTGAGTAATCTTGAACTTGATCTTATTGGTTTTGCTTTTTACTTTAGTTTTGATTCTTGTTTTGATGTTTATGATCTTTGATCATGATGTTTTGATAAGAAATAAGAGTTATTTTGGTGTTGACCACGGTGGAGTTCAGGTTGGATCATGCTAGGTTTAGGGCTAATCCTTAGTGATGCAAACTTAATGTTAAAGTGTTGGATTTTGATTGTTGTATCTTTGATTTGGTCATTTTCTAACCCATTGGTGTCTATGATGATGTTTTTGGTGATTTGAAATGAGTTGGAGTGAGTCCAAGTTGGCCATAAACTAGGGTTTTGGCAACTAATGTATGGTTTGGATTAAACTAGCATTAAGCTTGGTTTATGTGTGTATTTGATTGAAAAATGATCTTTGTTGGATATGATTATGAAGTGAACTTGAGTGTGGTAATTTTGTATGATGTTGGGATGGACCAAAGCTTGTTTACATGCTTTTAAGGAATGGTTTAAGTTGAGGATTTGTGTGAAAAGAGAGGAAAAAGCTAAAACAATGAGGGCTGGAAATTTCAGGAAAACATGACAAAGTCTAGGATTAAACTGGTAATGATTGACCCATTGGAAAATTATGATTTTTGGTGGGTAGTTTTGAATCGCCATAATCTGAGGCTTGTGGAAAAAGTTATGGTCGTTTTACCAAAATTGTGCAAAATGGACCAAAACTAACATGCTTGTGTTCTTGCCTCATTTTGGGAATTTTATTATGGGAATCAAGCTTAGTGTTCTAAATGAAATATTTTTGAGACTTCCTAAGATTTCTATATTGGGGTTTGGAGTCTCAATCAGAGGTCGGATGACTAAGTTATGAATCATTCTTTCTAAGCCCATGTTATGCTCTTACTTTTCTTTTACTAAATTATTAGCTATGAAATAAATATTTTTGCTAACCGTATGTTCCTACAATGATAATTTTGTACAAAATCAAGGCATAATCTATCATTCCATCCACTTTTCTACATAATATTATTTAGTGAGCTTACGTTTAAAAATTTCAGGTACACTCATTGTCTGTACCTTTAGAAATTAGCACGTATTTATCAAAATTATAATGTTTTGCTAAGCATATCAATGAATTACTTTCATCAGTGATTTATCACATAATTAGTGTCCCCATCGGCATAACCCTTCAGTTACCCGCACGGCTTCAGGGCAGGTTCCGATCGGCTTGGCAATTGTACACCTATCTTCAGATCGTAATAGTTACTTGGGGTTCACTATCATATAATAATTGACAATGCAATTTCATATTTATCTCATTCCCTATTTTTAATTAAAAATAAATTTCTATACGGGTCCAACCAGTTTTTGCATGAACGCTTAACAATATAAGAATGCATGTACTGAGTTTCGGCTCACAGTTTGAAATGTTTTCATATTTTGTTTTAGGAAAGTATTCAGTGAATTGCCCTCAGGCGGGCAGGACGGATGAAGACGATAAGTGAGTGAGGAAGCCTCTATGGAATGGTGGTGTACTAGCGTTGAAATGTTTATAACACCATATTGTGATATATTTTGGTGTTGAAATTGTATATTTTATCAGAATTCTATATTTTGGTGTAATCCTTGAGATGGCTTAATGGTTTTGATGTTAGAACAGTTTCTATATTTAACTAAATGGTCTGAAGAGTTGTGATGGTGTGAATGCCCTTTGATGGTAAACATTGATTATTATGGCTAAGATTATCATGTACAAGCAAAGTCTTGTCCTTGTTGGACGGCGGTAATGCCTGATCATTTGGATTATTATTTCTAATTGGGGAAACTAATGAAAGGAACATAAACAGTGATTTGTGTACATTTGTGGGCGTTACATATACTTTATACCTTTGTTATGCTTAAGGATGTTTTATTAATGAGACTAAATTTTTCCACATCATACTCACAATCTTTTATCTCTAAATCTTCCTCCATCACTTTGTATTCGTACTTACTCTTTAATTGAAAGATAGCTTTGTTATAGATGATGTCTTTCTGAATTATAGGAAGGACTCAATCTCCTTTGACATCTTCAATATCATTATCTACAATGAATTCATCTCTTCAAAGCCGCCAAGACTAATTGAGCTACTTTCCATCATAAGACTAGTTTCTTCATTATCAGTTTCCTCTTCATCATCTACTACTATCTTAACAATTCCCTTGTTGTTTTTTAAGGCAACCTCTAGTGCTTCTTTGCTAAGCTCAAAATAGTCTAAAGGACCCAATGATTCAATAAGCTTGTTATCCATCCTATTTTGTATTTGTTTGTATAATGTCCTACTTCTTTGCATGCACAACACTCATAGTTGTTTTTTCCTACAGGACAATAAGCACCTTTTTATAAGAAAAATTTTGTCTTTTGGGGCTTAGGTTGTTACAATACTTTCTTTTATATTTCGCCCCCCTTTGCTTGTTAAAGCTCTTTTTCTTATAAAATTTTTTTTCCTCCTCTTCTCAGGCTCATTTCCCCATTGATGAGGAGTATTCCAACCGGCTAGAAATTGTTCCTTCATTTTCTCTTGTTTTTAGAGATCAAGACATTGATCATTGACCCAATTTTTTAAATAAGAGAATCCTATACCAAGGATACCAATGACATCTGATTTTTCAAGCCATGTAATACATTTTTCATTGATTATAGAATTCATCGGATAGGGTAATTTATCATAAAACATAACCAATTTGGTTTTATGATGCCCAATTTTGTAATAATATTAACTAAATTTAGCAATATAATTTTATATGTGTCTCATGTCCCAAACCTCTATGTTATTAATCTTTTTTTTGCCACTCTCTAGTTTTTTTTTTCTGGAATAAATTTTAGCTCCAATAAATTCAGCTCAATTGGTTTACATAACTTTTTGAGCGTAGTAGTTAGTGTCTCCATGGTTCTTAATACATTTTTACCTTCATCATGTAATGAGCCATACCAGTTAGCTATAATTCTATAAAAACTATACTCGACATAATATAGTAAATTTCCAGTAGTTCATATGGCATTTAAATTCAAGACACTATTCATACCCTTTTCTAATGTTCAAATATTTCTTCTCTATTACGAGCTCCATCAATGTTTAGGAATTATGATGCAATTCGTTTGGCCAGTTGGGGTAAGGATGATCTCTTCAAAAGATGTGGTTTTCCTTGGGTTCAGGAAAAGTTAGCTGTACGTAACGTATCTAGGTCTCATAAATTGGGTATTTTTTTCTAGATGATTCACCAAAAATTCTTCAGGTTTTGGGATAACATTATTGGCCAGCTTGGATTCGATTTCGTTTATGTTGAGTTCTTCTCTAATTTTTTTTTATCCAGTTTCCTACTCATTTCTTCTAAAGGAACAACATTCTCTAGTACAATTTTGTTTGTCTGACAATATATTTCTTCTTTTAACTGGACATTATTTATGTCTTCATGATCATCAAATAATACTTCTTGTTTTTCTACTATTGTGCCCATAATTTTGTTTAATTCTTTTGGGCTTTGTTCTTTATCAAGCATATTCTTTAATTTCTTGAGATTATATTGCTTATATTTCATCCTCTTATTCTTTCTATGCCTTTTCAATTGATTTTCAGTTGAATTGTCTCCAACTTATTTTTGGATTTTAATATCATCCAAAGGAAATGAATTTTGGTTTTTTAGGTTTTGAAAAGGATATTTATGCAGAAATGAAGTACTAATACAAATATGATTTTCCACTATATCTAATTTCATTGATTAAAGAAAAATATATTGCAAATAATTGTTTCTTTATCTCCTTAACATCAGTCTTAATTCTTACTAATTTCGCTTTTAATTTTAAAACTACATCAGTTATATAGTTTAATCACAGTGCTATAGAAGTGATTCCTCCTGGAGAGTGGTCAATATGTAAATAATTAAGAGCAGGAAAAGTAGATGATTGTTCAAGCATTAAACACTATTAGTTACTTTAATTACTAATTAACTTAATTTTTTTTTTGGTTCACATGGATCTAATGCCAATTGAAAAAGGACTTTGACTAGTACTTATGAGAGAAATTCCGGAGGGTTCCTAAGACTTCGGTTACTAAACTTCGAGTAGTACTTATGAGAGAAAGTTGAGGGATTACAGAAAATATGGAGGCTACAGAAAATATGAAGGGTACATAAAGATTTGGTTACTAAACTTTGAGATACTAAAATATTCACTCCAAATACTTAGATATGGAATTATTAATGCCTCACACCTTGAGGTACCTAAGGATTAACTTCCCTTGATCTAGTCTAAATTTCCAAACATAAACCTAATTCAAACCTATCCATAGAATCAACTAATTTTTTTTTTCATTTATGAAATTTCGATAAATATTTACAGTTCTATCTTTTTTTAATTTATTATGGTTTCTTGAGTTTGAAAGGGAGCCTTGGAGCAATGGTAAGATTGTCTCTGTGTGACCAAAAGGTCATGGGTTTAAGCCTTGGAATCAACCACTGACAAAGGGTCAGGTTAAGCTGCCTACAATTCACCCCTTGAGGTGGGGCCCCACCCCATACCCTACATGAACGCGGGATGCCTATACACCAAACTACCCTTTATGATTTCTTAAGTTTCTCAACTCTTCCTACCCTTGGTAATCTTACACAACACATGGCCTGTAATGCCCTTGACTCTCTTTTTTTCTATCTCCCTTCATTCTTTTTTGAGTTACAACTAACGGCGGCAATAACCTAGTGACAGTAGTCTACGTCAACTGTAGCCTCCTTCACACTAGTATCTGAACCCCTAGAGTCCACTCATAGGCTTATGATTGTGATAAATTCAGTAATTAAGAGAAACATATATATATATATATATATATATATATATATATATATATATATATATATATATATATACAGAGAGAGAGAGAGAGAGAGAGAGAGAGAGAGAGAATAAAATGTACTCAAATTAAATGGATAGTTGATGGATGGAGAAAATATTAGTATAGATTAAACTTCTATGGACCTAAAGGATCTAAATAGTCACATCAGTATTTAGGCCAAAATATTGATAATGGATCCAAATATAAGCGAATTCGACCCAAATGTTAAAAGTCACATTCTCCTGGTGTTTGAAAGTATGTGACGTGATTGAAACATGCTTAGGCCCTAGTTCTATTTACCATTTTTATTAAAAAAAATATACTGATTTTTGTAATACAAGTAATAGGTAGCTGAACTTTGGAATTGAAGTGCCAATGTTCAATGCAAGCACAATCCACAAGTACATGGGTTGTAAATCATACTTAACCGGAAGGAAGTTAACAAATGATTCCATTAATCTTTATTTTTAGGGGTTTTTTATACTGTGGATATTAAGTTCCCCAAACCACAAGAGATTTGAACTCCCTCTATTATCAAGGGGTATCAAATTCTCATTTCTCAGGAATCATATTAATGATTAAAAATAAAAGAAAATTTAAACCCAACCTCAATCTTTTCACATGTTTGCTTCTAATCTATCGTTGGCTCTAGAGAAACACTTCACTCAAACCCTAGTTGAGATAGAGAGAGGGGTTACATCGCCTGCCTTCAATGAAAGCGAAGCTGCCAACCGTTGTTCAGCTTAGATTTCTTGCTAAAAGAATGTCGTTGTTCACATTCTTTTTCTCGTCTTTTCCTTGTTTATCTTTCGTTTCCTCTCTTATTTTGGTCTCATGATTTTGTAGATATGAGTGACGATTTCCAGAGGGACGGAGAGGAAGACGATGAGAATGCTCCACCATGCCACATCACCAAAAATTCCATGTTTTAGAACTCACATTCCTTCACTTATGCAACCCATGGAACTCTATTTTAGATAATTGAGGAAAATATTTGTAATGGACCCACCCCACAATATACAACCTTTTTTTAAACAACTAAATAAGTTTTTAAAGGCAAAAAAGAAAAAAACAAAAGAATCAAAAAAGACAAAAAGAAATGGAAAATGTGATGGAGCTTACAGGTATTCCACCACGTGTTCCGTTCATGCATGCCATGCACTAGAAATAAGAAAATGAAATTGTGGTGGACTTGTGGGCCCCACTAGTGTAATGAGTTCCATTGGCTCCAAATGCTCTAGAGCATTCACAGCCTAAGTTCCAATTTCGAAACTTAGGCCCGCTACATCAGCAAAAGTTTCACTTTTTTGAAACTTGCATTTTATCACTTTCTCAACCAATGGAGCTCATTCCTAGATAATTGAATTAAATATTAATCATGTAGCCCACAGTTAAACATATTTTTTTACTTTTATCCTTTTAATTTTGTGTTTGCATTTTATGTTTATAACTTGTACAAATATTTTTATTTTCCGAATAAAGGAATATTTATTTTTCCTTGAACCAAAAAATGTGTTATTTTATTTAAATACCCGAAAAATTGATTACTTATTTTTTGAGGTTGAACATGTAAAGTAGTATTTATTTTTGTTGGTTACACAAGCAAATACAAAATATAATTCAATTAAAAATCAATACAATATAAAGGCTCAGCATAAAAAGTTACAATGCAAAAGACAACACTGGAAAAACATACAATACTAGGACTCAAAAAAAAATACATCATGAAAATTCAATTAGAAAAATAAATACCACAACCCACAAGATCGACAAAAAAATACATAACAATTGTT
>JACYFF010010365.1:87203453-87224192 GCA_017589665.1 Selenicereus undatus | reverse complement strand
GAATTTTGACAGAAATTATATCCGTCAAAAAATCATTGGTTGAAATGTATATTTTGACTGACCTGTCGGAAATATTGACAGAAGAATTTTGATCTGTCAAAATTTCAACTAACTGACTAAAAACTGTCAGTACGGTTCTGACCGAAATTTTGACGAACTGACAGTCTGTCAGAACACTTTTTGACGAAAAAGTTGAACCGACATAACTCCAAAGTTTTCAGGTTTAGATTGGTGTCAGATTTTTGGCAGATATTACGATGGACTCCACACAAATTGTGACAAACGCAGTATGTTCCTACGCAATTTTTGACAAAGTCCGTCAAAAAATCCGTCTTAAATTATCTTAAATTTTCAAATTTTTAAGTTTCTTAAGTATGCAACATGGAATGTGAACAACTAATATAATAAAATTAATGACATAATTGTAAGAGAATTTAATAACATCGTGATGCACATATGGGGATCATGATGAGGGACATGTCCATGCCATACCTAAGTCCAAAAATGTCCAAGAGATCCTCAAAGTCATGAGAAATCAACTAGAAGATCAAGTAAGCTACTGTCCAATTCTACCCAGCACAAGCAGTAACTTTCTAACTTTGACTACCTAATCAACAGGTGACTTAAGTCCATTAATTTTCCTTTTTCCTTTACTCAAGAAATTAGCTTTCTAATAAGGCAAGTTTCAAGTAATTTGGACTTCATTTGCCCACTCAAATCAGTCTCTAAAGCCAAATTATCCAAACTGTCCAGTTAAGCCAGAATGCTACCCGGTTTTGTTGGTTTGTTTTCCCTAACCTTGGACCAATTTAGGAACCTGAAATTTACTTCTTGGAAACCTTTTTTAGTGGAATTTGAAGGTAGCAAAACAGTTCAAGGCTAAATAGACATTTGAAAAGGTTGGGATTCAGAGGGTCCAAGAGGACGTTCCTGAAAAAAATAGACATTTAGGGCTTTCATCTAGCTTTTGAATTATCCAGTTTGGGCAAGTAGTTTGGAAGATATGATTATTGGAATTTGTTGCTGCAGCTCTGAAAAGTAATTGTCAGTAGGTTGCTATGTTGCTTTTATACTTGCTTTGCTTTTTGGTTCGGTGATATCTTATCTCACTAGATGTAAAATTTGAGCTCTAAGACCCTTGGTGGTGATCTCTTATCCAAGTGGCCTAGTTTTATCTCCTTACCTCCTTTTCTCTTGCTTATATCTAGTCTAGCTCCCTAGAGTGGTGTTGTAATCTTCTGAAGGGTGATATCTTATGTTATTGGATCTAAAAGTTGAGCTTTAAGACTCTTAGTGGTGATATCTTATCCAAGTGGCTTTGTTTTATCTCTTTTCTCTTCTCTTTTCTCTTTTCTTGTTTGTAAACCGTATCTTAGTTAACTTGATCTACTTGAGATCACTTCTTGGTTCTTCTCATTTTAAGGACCTAGAAGTGCATCATTCGGTATCAGAGCTTAGGATACCCTGTTGGCCAAAGCTTCTAAGCCCAAACACAACCCTTTAGCCCAAACATGAAACCAAACCCGCAAAGAACCCTTACACTTCACGAATCATGCCTCCATTGAGGTACATCAAGAAAGAGCTAGCCTTGAAATCCCAAGATTTCATAACCAAAAGGATGAGTTTACAAGTTGGTTATCTAAGGTGGAGCAAGTCTTTGCTTGTTACAAGGTTGGTGAGCAAGAGAAGCTCAAGATGAATATTTCAAGATTGAGAGGTTGTGCAATTCAATGGTGGAAGATTTACAAGTTTAAGAGAAGAAAAAAAGGAAAAGAGAAGGCGAGAACTTAGAAGAAATTGATGAGTAAGTTGATGTGTGCCTTTTTCCCACCCATTTACAAGCTCAAACATGTTTACCATTTCCTAAGAAGAAATGGCTCAAAGTCCTCATGTATGGACATCATTTTTAATAGGGGAGTCCAAAGAGTTCTCGTACTTCTAGCCTTCCTACCTTGCTACCCTTGAAGGAAGTCATCTCCTATGAAGATAAAGAGGTAAATAAGGAGGAAGGTTTAAATCCGTTTGATCTAACTCCCATCTTTGATGACTATGGTGATGAAGAACTCTTAGAGTTTGAACACTATTATGATGAAGAGCTCTTAGACTTTGAAGAATTAGGAGAAACTTTGGTTTCTTCATCTTTTTGTGAGGAAGAAGAACTAGCTTGTCAAGAGGAACTCCATCTCTCTCTTTACAACGCCAGATGTTTTCATTAAGAAGACAAAGCAGAGGTAACAAGAGACTTCTATTCTTCATCTTCATTAGTCTCCTCTCATGAGTCCCTTTACTTTCGACCCTTTTATCCTTGGCCACAAAATAAGCAACCACAAACCCATAAGTGTTTTGCCCATGCCCTCACCCATGACTTTACATCACAAAATCCTCAAGTGAGACCTAAGAAGTTTGATGATTCCTTTCCCATGGCCAAGAAAGTCGATGGAAACCAAAACGAGAGTGAAATGCTGATCTCCTTATAAGAGCCCATCTACAAAAAGGCCCACAAAATTCCCTTACAAGAGCTTGAGAATTTGAGGGCACATTCTTTCCAATAAGAGAAGGATGATGCACAAATGGGGTTCATAATCAGGGACATATCCATGTAATACTAAGTCCAAAGATGTCCAAAAGATCCTCAAAGTCATGAAAAATCAACTAGAAGATCAAGTGAGCTACTGCCTAGCTCTATCCAGCGCAAGCAATAACTTTCTGACTTTAGTTACCTAATCAAAGGTAATTCTATTGTCTTAACTTGGAATTTTAGCTCCGGAAGTTAGCTTTCTAATAAATCAAGTTCCAAGTCATTTGGACTTCATTTCCCCATTCAAATCAGTCTCCAAAGCCAAATTGTCCAAACTGTCCAATTGAACAAAAATGCTATACAGTTTTGTTGGTTCGTTTTCGCTAACCTTGGACCAACTTAGGAACCTAAAAACTTACTTTTTGGGAACCTTTTTGAGTGGACTTTGAAGGTAGTAAAAGAATTCAAGGCTAAATTCAAAGTAGGGGCACCAGTGGAGAGGAAGTTTAAAAGGTGTGCTAACTATTTCCAGCACAGGACTAGTTGCCTTTATCAAGGCATATCTTTCAAACAAAAGGGATTCAGAGGGTCCAAGATGACTTTCCTGAAAATAGACATTTGGGGCTTTCCTCTAGCTTTTGAATGACCTAATTTGGGCAAGTCTTTTGGAAGATATAATTGTTGGAAGTAACTGTCAGCTTTTTGCTTTTTGCTTTTTACACTTGTTTTGCTTTTTGGTCCCCCCTTCCTTCCTATGGCCGCTTGTTTGGCTGTTTTCCCCTTGGTTTCTAATTGTATTAGCTGGCTTTATATGTGAAAACGCTTAAAGGTTGTAAACACTTAGTGAATGAATGAATTGGTTGAGTTTTAAACTCCCTCAAAATCTCTCTCTTGCTTATCTCTAGTTTAACTCACTAGGGTGGTATTCAAGAGGCTTTTATGATCTTTTGAGTGGTGATATCTTATCTCACTAGATCTAAAAGTTGAGCTCTAAGACTATTGGTGGTGATATCTTATCCAAGTGGCTTAGTTTTATCTCTTAACTTGTCTTCTCTTGCTTATCTCTAGTCTAGCTCCCTAGAGTGGTGTTCAAGAGCCATTTATGAGCTTTTGAGTGGTGATATCTTATCTCACTAGATCCAAAAGTTGAGCTCTGTGACTTTTGGTAGTGATACCTTATCCAAGTAGCTTAGTTTTATCTCTCGTCTCTTTTCTTATTTCTCGTTTGTAAACCATAGTTTACTTGATATACTTGAGATCACTTCTTGGTTTTTCTCATTTTAAGGAACTAGAAGTGCATCATGTCATCAGTGTATTTTAATGGATTGACAGTTCGTCAGTATACATTTTGACAGATATTTTGACAAAAACCATTTTTTCAACCAAAATGGTGACAAGTTCCCTTCAAAATTTCCATCACAATGAAATTTTGTAAAATTTAAAAATCTCAAATTTCAATATTTCAATTTTGAAATTTAAACATTTTAGATTTATAAAGTTGAACTTATTTATAAAGTTGAACTACATATGGGAATCAATACACAATCAGAGCTACTATCAAATCTTTGATTGAATATGAATCAAGAAAATCAAAATCAATCTAAATATTAGAATCAATCTAAATATTGCAATCTTGTTTATGTTAGGAAGTTGTGTTAAGATAATAATTGCTTTGTTAGTTTTGACTCCTTTTCTATTTGTATCAAAGATCAGACCAATTGGATGAAATTCTTCTTCAGAAATTTTTTTTGACCCTCCCTAAATATGACAGCCAAAATCAATCTTCTTCAGGAAGCATGCATGGACAATGTGTATCAACAACTAGACCAATTGGGCGCCCATTCTTTTGCTTCCGCTTAGCCCACAACTTGAACCCTGATGTGCGTACCAGCCCAACTTGTACGCCATTCCCCTTATTCATCTCATTCTCCACTCATAGCCATGACCCTTTAGGTGGGCCATGAGCCCATTTCCACTAGCCTAACTACTTCACAGCCCTATTAGCAAAATGTCTAAAATCAAAATCAAAATCAATCTTTGACCGAATACAAACAGATCACAAAAATTCAAATCTGCCAAAATGTTCAAAAAGAAAAAAAATTGAAATCTAATACCAAAACGTCTAAAAGAGCAATAGACCTAGAAGGAGACATGGAGAAGAATCATTGCATTGAGGATAAAGGAGTTGATTAACTAAAGAAGCAACACCAGATGAAAAAGAAGCAGCAAAGAAGAAAAAGATCCGAGATGGGGTCTAAGAAATCGAAGGCCCTAGTTATCCCCAGCACCACTTGTGTTGGGCTAGGTCCAGTCAGCTAGCATTGCTGAATCCAACAAACAAACCCTTCATAGATCTGAGAAGGAATATATAGAGGATTACTACGCTTTCCTAAGGAATTCCACATCTTCGATTATTGCATTATGGAAGAGACAGCCTACCTTGGAGCTAACGCTTTATTCTTAATGTCTTCGGTTCCAAAGAAAGCGTCTAGCTTAGTGCCGAAGCTCTTGTTGATGTATTCGACTCCATCTACTTGTTGCTGCCTCTACCGTTCACTTTGCTGATCCCGATGACTTTCTTCTCCACATTCATTATGAATTTAATTGGTCTAAGTAATTCATTTTCATATAAATTAGAATAGGACCTATTCTCTCTTAATTCTTTCTCTATTTATATGTTTCTCTATAGAACTAAGAATGAAAATGCAGGGCATGCGTGATAATTCAAAGAAGGTTGCTATGATGTTCAATACAATCCAACCCAGTCCATAGCTAATTGACGTATTATAGCCAAGAAATATCTAGAATGAGAAGGGTAAGAGAGAGTTGAGAAGAATCTAGAACATCTCATTGAGATATCATATAGGCAAGGTTAATAAGCCCTTTTTAAAATTAAAAAAAAAACACATTAAAAGGGCTCACAAGTTAAGAGTTTGGTGCCCTTTGATTTCGAAAAAAAATTAGCTCCCCCCAAAATTTCAAACCTAAAAATACTAATGTCCAATCATGCCATCAAAAATTCCATCAAAAATTACACACACACACACACACACACACACACAGACACACACACACACAGACACACACACACACACACACACACACACACACACACACACACACACACACACACACACATATATATATATATATATATATATATATATATATATATATATATTTGTATGTATGTATGTATGTGTGTGTGTGTGTCTATATATAAGATTTAACACCAATGTATATATGTTAGTTTATTCTTGCTTATATGTATTAGTATTAGCTTTACCAATAGATTGTTTTTGTTGCAAATAATTGTTGCCAACACCAATTGGGTTTGTTGGTGTTACTTTCACCATCAGATAATTAATCGTAGCAATATTATTACCAACATTGCCATCAATATCTGTTGATAAAACTTTTACCAATGGACTTTTTAGCAACACTTTGGTGACATACCAGTACTATTGGTAAAGTATTTTACCAACAAAAAAATGGCTTTTGCCAACATAAAGAACCATATTGGTAAAAGTCATGTTTCTTGTAGTATGTGGAACACCAGGCCCACCCCTATACTCATTCCATTGGGCTGCCAGTGGCCTAAGTGAGGGAGAAAGAAAGGTAAAGAGGACTACAACCCTTGTTTCGTCTTCTACGGTAAGTTGAAGATAGAAGAAATTAGTTATCTCCCTCTCTTTTTTGGGTGCTATATAAAGCCATTAATCTATATGTTTGCAAAACAATGGGCTTATAAAATGAAGAGTTTAGACGTCAATATGTAAACTGATTTGTTTTAAAATTATGTATACAAAACTAATAACTTCTATTACAATTTTAAAAATAAAATAGAAAATTTGCAAAAATATTTATTACAAAAAATTAGAACAGCTAACCTATAAAAGGCTAAAAATATTTTAAATGAAATAGTTTGACTCCACTACATAATTATTAGCTAAACAATAAAGACTGGAACTTGATTTCATTTTTGTCTCTCCAAACATATAAGCTCAGCATCCAAGTTCCATTCTCAACCCCTATATATCATAAATGATTCCACTCAAATCCACTTTATTGGTTTGATTTGGCTTGTTAAATCACCCTAGAGGGGGCGTGAATAGGATGATTATCAAAATCACAAAATAACCAAAATACAAATGAAGAAAATAAATGTGGACAAGACACGAATAATCTTTAATGAGGTTAGCCTCAACCAGGCTTAGTCTCCACCTAGAATTTCGTAACTCTAGGATTAGCCTAATTTTATTAGGTGGAACTACACAACTCTAGAGTACACCTACTCTAAATTTCAAGCCACAAGTTCACACCCTCAACAAGGCTTGGTAGAGTTGACCCTTTAACTCTATGATCCCACCCAATTAGAACTTTGAACAATACAACTCAATTGAATGAATAGCAAATTAAAACTCAAGTTATCCAAGCTAGTATTGAGCAAGATTGTTCCATGTGCTCACTCTCTTTCTTGTGTAATCTTTGGCTACAAATGTCTCCCTATTTATAGGCAATGATGTTATAGAGGCTAGGAGATCATTAGGAAAGTGACCGTTGCATTTGAAAAATGAAAGATGATCTTCAATATGATTTCAAGGCCTTGAGATGCAGTTTTCATTCCCTTGAATTCCTACAGTTTGCTCAACGGTTATGTGCTTGATTTTCAACAGCTATTTACTTCATTTTAGGCTAAAGATCTTGTTGATAATGTTATCTAAAAGCTGATTTGAGCAAACAACAATCTTCAAACTATGATCTTAGAAGATATCAACAAATTTAGCTAAATCTTGACTTTTTCAAAAGTATTGACATATGGAGAATCATAATCTCATAATCAAATTTGAACAACAAAATATAACATCATAAAGATCGTAGATTCAAATTTGAATTCTAAACTATCTTCAAGTTATTATGACAACTTATATAAAATCAAGTAAGCAATACTAACATGACAATATCCTCTTAAAAAACATAGCACATTTAAACAATAGTTATTTTAAGATAGATCCAATTATAATATAATAAACATACCAATGAGCCAAGTCCTTTTTGTCTTTCATCAAAACATATTCATAAATACATTGTAGTCTTAAGGAAGCTAACAATCTCTCCCTTTTGAAGAAAGACAAAGCTCAATAGAAATAATATATCAATACAGTTTTGAATGTTACACCATGAATACTTGGCCAAATACTTCTCCCCCATTTTTTATTTCATCAAAAATGTTGCACAAGAAGGAGAAACAAAAATAAAACTATAAAAATTGTGACAAACACAAATAACTCCCCCTTAACAAATCAATGGCATATAAAGAAGCTCCTCCTTAATTTATGGTACTCATAAAAAATATAACGGGTTAAATACTAACACCTAAATCAATTACATACCCTAATGCTCATTGACTTGAAATTCTCATAAGCAACCTAAGGATGTAATAAGGGATTAACACAAAGTAACATTATCAAAGTTCTCCCCCTATCAATAGTAAATCATGATTATTGAAAAATCATCAAGTGATATAAATTTTTCCTTATAGAAATAAGCAATATCATTTATGTGCATAATCACTTGTCAAGATAGCATAAGATATGAGGAAATATAAATCGTGCTCACCTTCCAAAGATAATAAAGCAAATTAAAATTTGAAAATTTGAAAATCAAAATTGCTCAAATAGGATGTAGATCACGCAAGATAACATCACTTTTTCTTTCAATCAAATACTACAACTTTTCAAAATGTTGACATAGAAATTCAAACCCTTGGTTGTAGTTATTTACAGGCAGTAACATCATAGGTTTTGCCTAATTTTCAAGGCCTTGAATTGTATTGTAGGCCCTTGAAATCTAGGCAATGACAAAACAAGTGGATTTTTACTTCATTTTTACCGTTGGCAGACCATAACTTACCATATCCCATTGCGAAGCTCCAATTTTTTCTTGTCCACTTGAATTTTTGGGAGGATTAAATGCTATCAAAATTTTACTATTAGTACCTAAATGAGGAATTAATAATTTCCAACAAATATGCGCATGCTTTGTTGATTCTTCAAAAATGAAGCTCTTCGACCATATCTTGATAGCCTTTTCTTCTTAGGTTCAAACTTGCTAGATGTAAGAAAAATTAATGAGGCCAAGTTTTTCTTTCCCTCAATCTTGACACATTTTCTTGATTTAACACCACAAATAAGAATTTTTTGAAAGTTGCAAATTTATTGTGGTATTTAAATCATGAAAAAAAAAATGACAACTTGGAGATAAACTATAGTTTTAAAATTCAAGCATGGATTTTACCTGATACTTACCACTTTGGAGAATGGATGAATAATAAGAATCACTACAAGAAAAGACCAAATAAAGACGGAATCTGCGACGAAAAAAGGCCTATCATCGACGGATTTTGATTTCAGCGACGGAATTGGTGACAGAAAAGGGCAATCGGATTTTCACTCGTCGCTGAGTACCTGGCAATGGAATTTCATAATTTTGTCACCATCAACGATGGAAATTGCGACAAACCTTTTTTTGGCAGGAAAAAATTGGCGGGCAGGAAGAGATGGATGTCAAAATTCGTCGCCATTAGCAATGGAACTCAATTCCGTCGCTGACTTCTGCCCCAAAAAAATTAAATTCTATCAGTTCCGTCGCCAATCCGTTGCTAAGTTTTAAATTTTTTTTAAAATAACAACGCTTATTTTTTGTCGTGTCCCTTAGTACTTACATTTCAATCCCTATAAGAAATTTACAAGGAGTATTCACTCCATCAGCATCCAATGGCTTCAAGTATGACTTTATTCGAAGTGCTCTCAACAATTCCAAGCCACACAAAGGTGGAATATCACATCCAAAGTAACACTTCAAACCAAAGGTTTTCAATTCACAAAGCACAAGCCCCCAACAAAGTGTCTACATATCAAAAACTACAAATCCAAACAAACCAAAAGTTGCTAGTAATTAAAAGTAACGTTATGTTTGCAGAAAAGGGAGAAGCAAGCGCCAAAGGGAGGGGAGTGAAATAAGAACCAAGGGGAGGGGAATGAAACAAGTACCAAGGGGCGGGGAAGCAAGCAGCAAGAGGTGTACTCTATGAAGAATCAAGCAGGAGAGCCACCAACTGGGGGGGAACTGCAACCAACTCAATCACCAAGGTAAGAATCATCATCTTCCTCTTCCTCTTCCTCATCCGCATCCGCATCGTCATTATGTTGTGAATGATGAGTAAAGGGTGGCTGAGATCTCGAGCCAGAAGCTTGTTGCGTTTGGAAGAAAGCATGCAGGCGTTGATCGATGCTCATCATTTGTTGGCTCGTTGTTGATTGCTTTAGGTGAGCAATTTGTTGGACTCCTCCAGTTGCTTACATTTCTCCATAAGCAAACCGGTAACTTTCAGCTTGTGAAGTTAGCTCACTCCCCAAGTTGGTTACTACACCCCTTAAGTCATTCAGCTCTTGATTTGATGAAGCATAACCAGTACTTGCTAACAGGCATTTAAGTGAAGTACGGATTAGTATTACAATTAAGTAGACTTATCGTATAACCATGTTCATTGAAACTTTACTATGAAAACTGTACCGGCTCTTTGAGTGAGACTGAAGTAATCGAATTCCCTAATGTTGACAGCTTCATCGCCAATGCCATAAATACGACCCTTTTTATTCTTGTACGTCTTCACCCACAACTCATTTAGGTTTGGAAGTGGCTGATTTGGATCTTGAGAAGTGTCATCCCCAGTCCCTTGAGATTTGATTACATTTTGAAAATTCACGTTCAAAGGATTCCTACAATATCACAACATATGCAAGAAATCATATATATTACAGTTAATGAAAGTAAAATATACAAGTTCACGCTGAACTACCAATAAAGATTGAGAATAGCTAATTGGTTACATATGTTTGTTCTAATTTCTTGTCAACCCAAGGGGCATCTTCTTTGCCATGGAGTTTGTGAGTGCAGCTGAATAATTCAATAATTGTGGGCTCCGTCCCAAGTTGTTCCCTCTATGTACGTGCTACACAGAATTATGTCAAACACAAGCCAAACCACAATATTAAAGTTGAAGAAATACATAGCAAATTCATTTACTAGACACCTCCTATGCTCATGCATAGGGATCAAGCCACAGGTGTGGAGAGATGAACCACCACTTTTTGGAGTGCCTAGTCGGTTCTTCTGAGCTGTTTCACACAGTTTCTTGTAACCTATGTTGCCCAGTATTGTTGGAGTCCCTCCCATTGAGCATCACCGAGCCAAACAGACTTCTTCTTGTGCTTTCTTGCTTTGCCAAGGAAGTCTCTCAAGCGTGTATTGCCTCGATTTTCAAAATTTTTTCATATACGGTCCTTATGGACCGTATCCCAAGTAAACCACTTCTACAATTAAGAAAACAACAAACACATCAAATAATACAACAGTAATTTATCACATTCACACAAACTATTAATATGTAGGTACTTTAGTTACCTTGAACTATCCAAATCACAAATCTCGTACTGGTTTGGGCACTTTACCCCAAGTAGGCCAAGCTTCGTCATATTTGCTTTGAAATATGAGCGAACTCCTACTAACAACACCCTCATTAGGGACAAACCTAATTGAATATAACACATCAAATTGATTACTTGTGGTGCAAAATAGTTGAAGTTCATAACATATAACAATTGAAGACTTACCCGTTACCATCTGCTTCAATCCAAGTCTTTGCTCGAATGCTCCCATGACTAGATGTGCTTCACTTTCTTCAGTTCCAATATTGTCTTGGGACTGGTTTATGTTGGGGTCAATGGGTTGAGGAGTAGGTTGCACAGTGTTTACAAAAGAGGGGTTTGGGGGAATGTTGTAGGCAAATTTGTCGTACATGGTACTTTGGTTGGGAATGTATGAGGTTTGATGATGGAAAGCCCTAAATGGGGGAGGCGTTGGTCTTGAAAGACCTGGTATGTAACCAGACATTGTGGCTCCTGGGTGAACTGGGATATGAGGTACCTGGGGGGAAGATAGATCAACATCCATTGCGGTTGGATCTACGGCAGAGCTCCTACGCCCTCGTCCTTTACCTCGAGTGGAGGACTTACCTCGATGAGAACTAGAATCCATACCTGAAATAGGTGACAATAAATGCAAATACAAATATATAATAATTGCACATATCAACCGTTTACTCAGACATCATAATGCGTAGGTAACACATATTTTGAAAATTCATTCATAGAATAAAAGTAAAGTCACAACCAATAGCTTTCCATGCAAAGTGCTCAAATACATAAGAATTTATTAGCACTCAATCATCTGCATCATCATCATCATTGTCATCGTCATCATCATCATCATCATACAAATGTAAATTTTCCTCTACTTCATATGTTTCATCACCGTCATCCCACTCATCCTCTTCATCACCCTCATCGTCCTCTACCTCATCTATCTCGTCATTAACCTAAATGAATGAAAACCTCATCTCATCATTATCCTCTTCCGGTGGTGTACTTTTATCCACTAATGATGTAGGGATAGCATCATTCACATGTTCAATGATTGTCATCATGTCCGTTTGTTGGTAGGTAGTAGGTAGAGTGTACTGCTCATCGACTCTCGCCCTTGGTTTAGTTAGTATGACAACAAACCAAATGGCTCTATCCCTTGAACGATCTACATGTAGCATGAAGTATACTTCTGATGCGGCGTTTGGGAAGATGAATGGGTCGTGCTTTCTATACCTCCTTATACGGTGCACCTCAATAAGTTTGCTTAATTTATGAGATCGTGTCCCACAATTCAATGTGGGATCAAACCACTCACAACTGAATAGCACACATCGTTTAAGTGGTTCGCCCACATACTCAAGTTGGACAATATCCTTCAATACACCATAATAATCATTTTCAATATCGCCTTCCCCCGTACCACAAGCACCAACACCACAATTATATGTTCTCTTCCCGATGCTACAAGCTTCTATGTGGAATTTGAATCCATTAACTCTATATGTCGTCCACCTCGACACATACTGATTTGGCTTCGCAACCAATTGTGTCAAGTAGCACTGTTTGTAGGTGTCGAATAGTTGAATATAATGCACCTAAGGTGACATAACATGTAGTTTTAGTTAATACAATGCACCTAACTGTTATGTTAAAATTATGAAGGAATGAGTTGTGATACTTACATTCTAACTAAATCAATCTGTAAAATGAGTTTCGATGATGGTGTCAACATCAGCGTCGCTGACATTGGGACGTACAGTTCTGACTTATTCTGTGAAAATTCTGTCACATTTTATGAAGGTCGTTAATATACTTGCGCTCTGAATGATAATCTCAATTGGAAGTTAAGGTAGCACTAACCCTATATAAGGTTTAACTTCATCATAATTTAACAGCACGTGAAGATGGGCAGCAATTTATTCGGCATCTGTGAGATACCTAGATCTTTCTCTACCAATAGCAGTCCCTTGCGGTTCAAACACATAGAGAGTTGGGAAATGATTATTATGTTCATCGCCATCCTCATTTCCCCTACATCTACTGTGCATGGAGGGCACATTAGAGCCGAAGTAATAGGAAGCGAAGAATGTCCTCTCAGCTTCTAGGTATGCTTCTGTGATTGAACCCTCAGGACACGCTTGTTGCTTTTTCTTTTACTTCAATCGGCCAAAGAACCTAACAAATTCGCACTTGCATTCACTTGTAAGTGATTGCACATATAAGAATTGAGATAAGGTTTCAGGGAGTACAACCTTATTTACCTCTGAAATGGATACATCCATCGGTATTGTACTGGACCACCAAGTTGAGCCTTTTCTGTCAAATGCATGGGCAGGTGCTCTATTACATTGAAGAAGTCAGGAGGGAAAATCGTCTCCAACTTACACAAAATGATGACAATGTTCTGATGCATTTCCTCTAGCATACCCTTTCGTAGTATTGTTGAGAATAAGTTCTTGAAGAACTGACTTATCTCAATGAGAGGTTTCAACACATCATCTAGAAGAGCGCCAAATGCAATGGGTAAAAGAGTCTCCATGAACACATGACAATCATGACTTTTC
The DNA here is from genome assembly GCA_017589665.1 of Selenicereus undatus. NCBI lineage: Eukaryota > Viridiplantae > Streptophyta > Magnoliopsida > Caryophyllales > Cactaceae > Selenicereus > Selenicereus undatus. The sequence goes on along the minus strand of JACYFF010010365.1, from coordinate 87,210,624 downwards.
ATGTTGTTGAACTTTACCTCATTAGGGTCCACGATATTCCTCAAATTAGAGCAATATCCATATTAGGCATTTGAAGCTCCTTTATCCATTCACACAACTCTCTTTATTTATCCATAGGAAGTATGAACTTTGCTTTTGGTTTAACAGGCTTACCACTTGTGCCTGGATATAAATGTAATTGTTGTCTATCACATATTTCTGCAACATCCATTCTTGATTTGGCATTATCCTTTGTTTTCCCATGGACATCCATAATAGTGTTAATGATGTTCTCGAAGAAGTTCTTCTCAATGTGCATCACATCCAAATTATGGCGGAGCAATTGGTGTTGCCAATAAAGAAATTCTCAGAATATGCTCCCCTTCGTCTAGTTGTGCTTATTTTTCTTAAATCCTAGTGTAACAAAGTCACCATTTGTAGTTACCATTGGATAATCTTCCACCTCGGCATTAAGTTCTTCCCCAAATAAGCGGCGAGGAGGACCCCCTATAACAATTCTGCCTTTCCTAAATGTTGTTCTATTTCTTCTGAACGCATTATTCCTTGGCAGAAAACACCGATGACAATCAAACCATGAGAATTTACCTCCATTTCTCAATCTCAAAGCATTTTGCTGTTTCATACATACAGGACATGCCAATTGCCTATTAGTACTCCACCCAGATAATATTCCATATGTGGGGAAATCATTGATAATTCACATAAGTGCAGCCTTCATCTGAAATGTATGCCCCATAGAAATGTCAAATGTCTCAACTCCAACATCCCACAACTCTTTCAACTCATCAATAAGAAGTTATAAATATACATCCATTTTATTCTTCGGATTTTTGGGGTCGGGGATTACACAAGTCAAGAACATAAATGGCATGGTCATACACATTTCAAGGGAAATGTTATAAAGTGTAACTACCACCGGCCAAATAGAGTATGATCTTGAAGACAAAGTATAAGGATTAAATCTATCAGCACATAAGCCAAGCCTCACATTCCGAAGCTCGGAAGCAAAATCAGGGTACGTGTTATCGAAATGTTTCCATGCTGCCCCATCTGATAGATGACATAGAACACCGTCCTCACCCCGATGTTTTAATGACAAGTAATGCATCTCTGAGTATGGCAATGGATTCCGATTCCTTTGTCGGGACCTTTGCCTCTTTTGTCTTGAATGCCCACAAAACTTGCACGCATCTAGGTTTGTGTCCTCCTTAAAAAATAGCATACAACCTTTTCGGCAACAATCAATTAGGACCACATCGTTGTCGAGATCTTTAACAACCTTCTTCGTTTGCCCATAGTTGTTTGGCACGCGGTTGTTAGTTGGACACATCTCTTTCATTAGTTGAACAATTTCATTGAAACAGTTCTGTGGCATGTTATAATCAGATTTGATACTCAACAGTCTCATCGCAATAGAGAGCTCACTGTGAGTGGAACAACCATCATATAAGGGTTGTTGAGCAGCTTGAACCATATTATAAAATGGTTCTCGGCAAGTGTTTGACTCCTCTTCCCTTGCATTTTGATTTTTCATTATAGCATCATGAACCATATCCGCCATCCGATCTACGTACAATTTATAGTAGTCATTATTAATATGACTTGAACTTCCAACTTCAAGAATTTTACTATTTGAATACCCAAAATCATATTGTTAAGATTCTATTTTCCTATGACTTATCCAAAACCAATACCCTTTCACAATACCCTTATACATAAGGTGCATCTTGAACTCATCGGGTGTGAAGTACACCCTATTTCTGCATTTAGCACAAGGACATCTATACTTTCCCCTATTCAGAAACTCTATCTGTCTATGTGCAAATTCATTGAATTGGTTTACTCCATCTAGAAATTCTTGTGTATAACCACTACGATCAAGTAGTAATCTATTATACATCCACCAACGATGTGGAGGACCATTTATATTCTGCTCAAATAACAATAACCACATAAGTTATTGGATAAGAATTAATTTTAATTAAAATTATAATAATTACATAAATTACTTAATTATATATTACATATGTTTACTTATAAATTTGTACATACACCCAAAAAAAAAACTTATAAATTTCTACAAATATACTTATATTCTTATGAATTTCACAAAACTAATAATTCATCCAAAGTTGAGCACTTTATTCCTCTAACATATCAAATTTCAACTTAAAATTACCAAATCTAAGTCTACATTGCATTGGGCAAAATCTTCAGACAAAAAAAAGTTACAATTTCATAAGAACATCACATTTGAACAAAATTATAAACTAAAGCATCTCATTCCACCAACATATCAACTTTCAACTTCACATTACCAAACCTAAACCCTAAATTGCATTGAGCAAAATCCCCAATCAAATTAGAGCAATAACCTCACACAAATACCACATTTCAACAACATTATCAATTAAAGTATTTCATTCCACCAACATATGAAATTTTAACTTCAAACTACCAAACCTAAACGCTAAATCGCATTTACCAAATTCTTGTAACGAATTAGAGCAATAACCTCACTCAAATACCGCATTTCAACAACATTATCAATTGAACCATTTCATTCGACCATCATATCAAATGTTAACTTCAAACTACCAAACCTAAATCCTAAATTGCATTTACCCAAATCTTAAAACAAATTACAGCAATAACCTCACACAAATACCACATTTTAACATAAATATGAAGTAACTATGAAATTCTAACAATGTAATACAAAAATTTGTAGAAATTACAACAAATGTAGTTGAAAAACTTACCTCAAATTGGTTGAAAACAACTGGCAAGAGGGGCGGGGGAGGGCGGCCAACTGCTACCGGCGGCGGGGGGAGGACGGCGATAGTGGGGGAGGAGGCCGGCGGTGGCTAGATGGTGGTGGCAGTGGTCGGACAGAGCTCCCACTCGATTGCGACTCTCTCTCTCTCTCAAATTTGCTTCGCGTGCATCGAGTACAACCAGACCCGGATCTGGTTTCACTTAAATTGGATGGCGACGGACTGGCGACTGAATTTAAATTTAAATTTAAATTTTTTTGGGGTTAGACAACGGAAATTCCGTCGCCATAATAAAAAAAAAATTTATTATGGCGGCGGAAATTCCGTCACCAGGGTTAAATTATGGCGACGGATACATTTTCCGTCGCTAAATTTGTTGCATAATCTAACTTTTTTGTAACAATGTTTTTATGTCGCCATGTCTGTCGCTAGGTCCGTCGTTAAATTAGTCGGTCGCTGAATTCTGTCGTTATTTTGAACTTTTTTTGTAGTGAATCTTTATTTTTCTCACCATTTTCAAGCAACTCCTCAATTCGGGCATACTTGACATTCTTATGAATAAGGCCTTGAATTTTATCACCACTTTCATATTCTTGCTCTTCATGTAGTTGATCATCCTTCACTTGCTTAACATTTTCACCCATGATCATTTCATCCGGTGAAATTTTCTTGACACCATATTTTGATTAGAACCAAAATAATAAAGAGTCTCCCAAATTTCCTTGGCACTATAACAACGTAAGTGAGATAAACTCACAAATATCAATAGTAAGAGCACAATATAAAATGTGTAGAACTTTAAAATTTTTGGATAACTGCTTGTAATCATCTTTAGTATATTCATCTTCCTATTAATTGTTGGACCTTTGACCATGATTACCCAAAAATTGAGGCCCTTGTGCTTGATATAAATTTCCATTGTTTCTTACCACAAAAAATAATTAGTACCTTTAAAAAACGGAGGGCAATCAAAGTCAAAATCATAACTAGCTATGGGATCGAACTATTAGATGGTAAAGTCTTAAAAAAATTATACTAGCTTTGATACTAATCGTTGGCCTAATTTGGCTAGTTAAATTACCCTAGAGGGAGGTGAATAGGATGATGATCAAAGTCGCAAAATAATCAAAATCTAAATGGGGAAAGCAAATGTGGACAAGACACGAGTAAATTTTAATGAGGCTATATTAGCCTCAACCAGGCTTAGTCCCTGTCTAGAATTCCTTAACTCTAGGATTAACCCAATTTTATTAGAAGCAATTGCAAAACTCTGGAGTACACCGACTCTAAGTTCCAAACCACAAGTTGACACCCTCAATAAGGTTTGATAGAGTTGACCCCTTAACTCTATGATCCCAACCAAGCACAACTTTGTAACTTTGAATAATACAGTTCAATTGAATGAATAGCAAATTAAAACTCAACATATGCAAGTGAGTATTGACTAAGATTGTTACGTGTCTTCTCTCTCTTGTGTAATATTCAGCTATAAATACCTCCATATTTATAGGCAGTAATGTTGGAGAGGTTGAAAGGTCATTAGGAAAGTGATCATTGCATTTGGAAAAGGAAATATGATCTTCAATTTCATTTCAAGGTCTTGAGATGCAACTTTTAAGACCTTGAATTCTACAGTTTGTTCAACGGTTATATGCTTGATTGCCAATGGCCGCTTGCTTGATTTTAGGCTAACGATCTTGCTGATAATGTCATCTAGTAGCTGATTTGAGCAAGCAACAATATTCAAACTATGATCCCAACAAATTTAGGCAAATCTTAACTTTTTCAAAAGTATTGGCATATAGAGAATTATAATCTTATAATCAAATTTGAATAACAAAATATAATATCATAAAGATCACATATTCAAATTTGAATTCTAAACTATACCAAAGATATTATAACACCTCATATAAAATCAATTAAGCAGTACTAACATGCCAATATCCACTTAAAAAATATAACACATTTAAACAATAGTAATTCTAAGGTAGATCCAATTATAAAATAACAAACATACCAATGAACCACTCCCTTTTGTCTTTCATTAAAACATATTCATAAACAACACTGTGAGCATAAGGAAGCTAACAAATAGGTCAGGTCGGGTCAATTTTTCAAGTAAAAATTATTACAAGTAAAAAACTGATGCAATTTTTCATACATTTATGTAAAATGAAAATACTAGTTTCTGTAGACAAAGAAATTGACTGGAGAATGTTTCCAAGTTGCAAGTCCCGTCCCTACCCCCCCCCCCCCCGCGGCTAGGGCTGTCAAATAGGTCAGGTCGGGTCGGGTTCGTGTTCGGGTCGAAGTTAAACGGGTTGAAAATCCCCTGACCTGAACCTGACCTGTTTAATAAACGGGTTGAAAAATCCAACCTGAAACCGTTTAACATTTAAACGGGTCAATCTGATTTTGACCTGTTTAACCCGTTTAAGTTAAACGGGTCAGAATCAGGTACCATTTACCTGTTTAACCTATTTAACCCACTTAAGTTTCAAACTTTAAATGAACATGTGTGTGAGCCTGAGACTGCAGCTGGACACTTTGTAAACAATACATGATTACATGAATTCTTGGTATACCAACTACTGAACGAACCGGCTTCTGAGGAGATCAGTAAGTCCTAGAGATCAGTAGCAAGGCGATGGGGCGAGGGGAGTGGAGAGGACGTGGGGAGATCGGATTAGTAGAGAGGATAAGAGATGGGCGACTGAAGGCTGAAGCAACTCAAACAAGCTCTAACTCTGTGAGGAGGAGTGGTATTGCGAATAGGGCTGAGCAAAAAAACCGGGTACCCGGACCCAGACCCGAAACCGGTTTGGACCCGGCGGGTCCAGATCCGGACCCGGTCCAACCGGGACCGGGACCGGTTCCAAAATTCAGGATCCGGTGGCAACTGGTTCCAGGTCTGGTTCCTGAAAGTTTGGAACCGGTACCGGTCCCGGTACCCGGTTACCCGGTCTAATTACCCAATAATCTTTTGCATGCATAGTTATTAGTTAATGTTGGAGCCTTTTTCTTACTTTTTTGCGATGTTTGCGTAGAAATAGAAGTACTAACGTCTTTAGTACTTAGTAGTTGTTGGGTTGGTGGTGTACTTAATGGCTTAAATTCTTATAAAAGTTAATTTTAAAAAAAAATTAAAAAGTCAAAAAAGGGCACCGGGTACCCGGTTACGGAACCGGTCCCGACCGGTTCTGGGACCGGGTCCAAAAATTTTGGAACTGGTTCAACCGGGACCGGGACCGGTTCCAAAATTATTGGACCCGGTCCAACCGGGACCGGGACCGGTTCCAAGAAATTGGACCGGGTACCAGGTCTTGCTCACCCCTAATTGCGAATGAAGAACTGAAGAATGCAAGAAGCCTTTTATATCTAGGGTTTTCACTTGATAGGGTGAGCTTTATGAGCTTAGGAACAAAAAATGTGAAAAATATAAAATTTGAACTCCCCACCCCCTAACCAAAAATCTGAAAATTAAAATTTTAATGGCCCCCAAAAATATTCAAAAAAACTAAACATAATTATATACTGATAGACGGGTTAAACGAGTTACTGTAAATGAGTAAACGGGTTGACCTGTTTAACCTGTTTATTTAAACAGGTTAAATAGGTATTTTTTCGTGTCGAAAATTTCAACCTAAACCTAACCCGTTTAATTAAATGGGTTAATCGTGTCAACCCATTTAATTAAACGGGTTGAAAATCTTTACCCAAACCCGCCTAATTTCGTGTTCGGTTCGGGTCGGTAATCGTATCGGGTCAGCTTTTGACAGCCCTACCCGCGGTGCCCCTCAAAGGGTCCCCCAAAAAAAAATCAAAAGAAAAAAAACGGGGGGAAACTCACATAAGGTCAACACTGATAATGACACTAAATCAATGTTGCACGTGGCCTTTAGTATCATCGGTGTGCTCGTGCTGACCCAACTAGCATACTTTTGACCCAGCCCATTTGATGAGACCAACGCCCACTTGTCAATTGCTATCCTTTTCAGCTCCATGCCATTATTACTTCCAAATCCAAATCATATTTCTACCATATATGTCGTTGGGAAGTTCCATAACCAAACCTATGATTTAAAATAATTACATAACAATACAAACATATAAAAAAAAAAAATACACAAGTCACATGTGAGAGCATGTATTTTGAGAAGCATACATAATATAATAATTTGCATTGTTAATACGGTGGTAAATTAGTTTATTTGCAAAGATAAAAAGTACATATTTATATTTTCAAACATTAGCTACATATGCGTCAATAATTTTATTATTATGCACATTAATTGGTTGGTAAGTAGTTCAATGATTGATTTTGTATTCCTATTATGTGGTACAGACATTTGACATATATATATATATATATATATATATATATATATATA
>JACYFF010010365.1:87144229-87183453 GCA_017589665.1 Selenicereus undatus | reverse complement strand
TATGTATATATATATGTATGTATGTATATATATATATATATATATATATATATATATATATTAGAAAGATAGAATCAATCATCATCCTTGTTTTATGCTTTTGATACTTTTTGAGACACCATTGAGTTATTATGGGCCCATAAGCAATAAAATTTTTCAATAAACATTTTAAGACTTGGCTTTGTTTCTAATTTTACCCTTTCTTGAATGAACAAAAACTCCACTTAAAAGAAATTTAGTATCAAATCACTCTAATCAACTTATATTATCATCGTACTTTTGAAGCAAAAAGCTATATTTTTACTAGTGAAAATAATGCTGAAGTATATTATACGGGCGTGTTATGTTGATTTATTTTAATTTTGACTACCAAACCCCCATATTTTTATCGTTATATTTTTTATTTAATTGCCCCATATACGTTATTAAAATTTGTCGTCCATTTTGTTAGTATACTCAGAACAAGAACTCTATTCCTACTGATTTGTTCTTTTTATTTTTATCATTAAAATATTTTTTCTTTTTTTTATCATTAAAACCCCTCTATTTTCAAGGTGATATTATTGTTGTAATTTTGTTGGGTCATGTTATTAAAAATCCGATATTTATTTTCTTAGTATATTTAAGGATCTGTTCGTTTCAGTGTTTGCCTAATTGTAACTACTTTCAAATGCTCTAACTACCTCTAACCGCTTCCAACCACTAAGTGCTAATCCCAGCTGCTCCAAAGTGCTTTGACCTACTCCCAACCGTTTACAATTGCTTACATTATTTTATGAATGCTAATCCAACTGCTCACAACTTCTAACTACTAATCACAATAATTCACAACAGCTTCTAACTGATAACAACTCTGTGCAACCATTAAAACGAACAAACTCTTAGAATAGTTGTACTTGAAATGATTGACTTTGATAATGCCTGCCATCTAGTGTAAACAATAGAATTTATAAGACGACCGAAAACAAGAGCACAAAATCAAGACCCTCAAGTTAATCTCTATATATCTCAAGTTAATCTCTATATATCTCTTTAACCCCGGAAAAAATTAATAAAAATTCCCTAGTTTCAATGAGGCCACCATGTCGGCACCTACACCTGCAATTTTTTTAAAAATTGGGCAGTAGAAAAAAGGCAATGTATTTCTTTTTCTAGATTGTTTTTTTTTTTGGAAGACTTTCTGCAGATCATTTTGTCTCTTTTGATCGGCCCCTCTGTTTTCTGTTTTTCTTCATCTCGTCGGATAATAGCCAAAGTCAAAGCCGCGCCGCATCTCACTATTTATTATCCGCCTCTGGCCTCTTCTAAACTAAACGCTCTTTATACACGGATCATACGCCAAAAGGTCGAAAAAGGTGTTTTCTCCCCTGTAGAGATTTTACCCTATTAATTACGTCGTGTACCATTCAAAAATGCCTTGCGCGAACATCAATTAATTTGATCATTATTTGTTGTCTTATTATAAGTACATTATTTTTTCTTAATTATTTTACACATATTTAGGGCCTGTTTTTTTATGGATAAATTAGGGTGAGTAAAATAATGAAGTAGGTTGAAGTAAATTAAATTAATGGGTTGAAATTTTTTATGTGATAAATTGAACTTGGTTAAAATAATAAAACTGGATTAATGAGGGTTGAAGTGGGTTGAAGTAAGTTAAAGTTGGTTGAAATTAGTTGAGGTTGGTATTTTAAAATTTACCTACAAAAAGAATAGACCCTTATAGTATTGTTTTATCTATGCATAAAAAAATATAATATTATTTTATATTTCCGATGTACAACCTATTATCAAGCATGTGTTATTATTAATTTTTTTACCTTTTAAATTTAAAGAAAATTTCAATCATTGCCTACCATTTGGAAACTAACGAGTAATTAATTCCTTTAGATTTACATATAATCAACAAAAATTATGCTCAAAATGTGATCATATTGATCGTCAAATACAAGCATTGAAATAGTCCACAATCATTCTGCATTCATGGATCTAAGATATAAAATAAAGTTATGGGTCAAATAGAGTTGTCTTATGTACAAATTTATTGCTAGTTGGGCATGCTTGATGCTTATTTATTCATAATCATCACATATCAAATATGATAAATAAAATTTTTAGTTATTGTATTTGCCATTAAAAATGAAGTTAGTGCATAATGGATCAAATATTTTAAGTTAAAGATCCCAATGAATTACACGTCTAAAGAAGTCCAAATTAAAGTTGCAATGTGCTTAAATCATGACGATATAAATTTAAAGTATCGTTGATTAGTATGACAATTTTGTTAGATTTCACAAGAATAAAAAATGATTTTTTTTATGTAAAAGGTAAAAATGTTATGTATGTTTGTTTAATTTATGAGATAACACACGAGGAAGTGGGGAAACAGAAAATATATATTATGAACAAGGTATTATTTACTTGAACTTATAATATTAGATATACGTGTTTAGGTGACAAGAAGGTAAAAATAAGTATGATGTAATATAATACCACAAAAAAGCAAAACAAATGTAAAATTTACGGTGCATATAGTATGAAAGCTATAGAAGAAAATGATATATGATCACATGCAAATACACTCCCAATAATCCACTTAAAAAAATTTACCAATGAAAGTGGAGTCAGTCTAGAAAGTCATCTTTAATCACCTTGAGCTGTTCAATCAGTTTGAAAAGTCTTCCCAAATTTTCTTTCTTCTTTTATTTTCGTTTTTCCCGTGTTTTGACTTCCCCCCTCTCCCTTTGAATCTGTCTGTTTCTCTGTCTCCTCTCTCACACGTATAAAACCGCCAACCCCTCATTCATTAACCCATCAAACGTTCAACCCCAACACATCCTTCTACAAACTCCAAATACATATTCTCTCAAAAACCACTCAGTCATCAGAAGATACAAATAGAATTCAGTTCTCCGTTTTAATTAATTTAGATTCAAAATTTGTGATTACGTACATATCGATTAGATACTTAAAGATGAACCCGATGAAGCAACAAGAGGACATCGAGGTGCCGCCATACTTCCTCTGCCCGATCTCCCTCCAGATCATGAAGGACCCAGTAACAGTGTCAACGGGGATCACCTACGAGAGAGAAAACATAGAACAATGGGTTTTCACTAACAAAAATGCAACTTGCCCCGTAACCAAACAGGGCCTTAACGCAGACATGTTCACCCCGAACCACACCCTAAGGCGGCTCATCCAATCATGGTGCACCCTCCACGCTTCTGCAGGCATCGAGCGGTTCCCGACACCAAAGCCCCCGGCCACGCAGGCTCAGGTTCTCAAGCTCATCCGCGAGGCCGATAGGCCGAACAATGACTCTCAGACCAAAGTCAGGTGTCTAAGGAAGCTCAGATCAATAGCCTCCCATAGCAGTGCCAACAGGCGCTGCTTGGAGTCTGCCGGGGCTGTCGAGTTTTTGTCGAGGGTGATTGTCGAGGACTCACACTCGTTGGATCAAGATGTGAGTGTTAGTGATGAGGCCTTGAGCATTTTGTCTCAACTCAAGATCTCCGATGAGGAGAGGCTCAAGAAGCTGGTGGTTGAGACCCAAGGCGCATTGTTTGACTCGTTGACTAGAGTGATGAGCAGGAGTAACTTTGAATGCAGGGCTCATGCGGTTGAGCTTTTGAAGTCAATGATGCAGGTAGTAGATCCTGCTCAGGCGGCATCCATTAAGCTCGACCACCTCACGGAGGTGGTCCAGGTTATTAAAGATCAGGTCTCTCCCCGGGCAACCAGGGCAGCACTCAAGGTGCTGGCTCTGGCTTGCCCGTGGGGCAGGAACCGAGTGAGGGCGGTTGTGGCTGGCGCAGTCCCCGTTCTCATCGACCTACTAGTGGACGCACCCACACAGGACAAACGGTCCAACGAGATGGCCTTAGCCGTGCTGGACCAGCTTTGTGGGTGCGCAGAAGGGAGGTCCGAGCTCCTAACCCATGGAACCGGAATAGCAGTGGTTTCCAAGAAGATCCTTAGGGTGTCCCACTTCGCCAGCGAGAGGGGAGTCAGGATCCTCGCCTCCATTGCCAAGTTCTCGGCGAGCCCAGCCGTTCTACAAGAGATGATGCAGCTTGGGGTGGTGACCAAGTTGTGCTTAGTTTTGCAAGTGGATTGTGATGCAAAGACCAAGGAGAGGGCAAGGGAGACGCTTAAGTTGCATGCCAGGGCTTGGAGGAATTCCCCCTGTGCTCCTCATTATGTGTTAAGTTCATTCTGATGATGACATTAATTGGTTAGCTAGCTAGCTCCTGGATTTGATTTTGAAGTATAGGAAATTGGAGGAATAGTGGGGTTACAATTCTTTGCTAGGTGTACATAGTTTGATTGATTCATTAGGAGCAATAATTGGCTCCAAGATTATAAACAATTTTATATTTTTCTGTTACATCTTGAAGAAACATATGGTTTATTAGAGTTTCTTACTGTTTATTTTCTGTCCTTTAAGCTGGCGTTTAATTGCTAATATCAAGAGTTTAAATTGTCTAACATACTAAACAAGATCTTGTTGAAATAATCAAATAAAGTGCTTAACAGAAACTACGTTAAAAGTACACTGACTTCATATGATTAGCTCTTTCTGATTTGTATCTTTAAATCCTTCTACTTTTATAATCATAATTTCTATTTAATTGCACCACATCATGTAGGTGTAAATTTAGCATATATTTTGTTGGTGTATTTAGAATGGTTGATAATTTAATCCTCACCACCAATACTCCTGTTAGACTTTTGCAATATCCTATAACTATATTTTTGTCAAATGCAAACCAACTTTTTCTTTCCTGGAATATGGATAAATTTCAACTTGAAATACTTGAAAATAATATCTCTAACAATTTTAATGAAAATTAAGTTCACTTGGTTTGAAAATCCAATACTGATAACATTTTGATAGATTTGATCTAAGACCACAGAATTATTATGGGGAAGGTCCCAATACATAGATCATATCACATTACATCAAATCTAATATATAGAAGGGCAAATGAAAAATGTCTTGTTACAAGACATTTCTGAGGTGCTTTATTTTGACTTAAAAATCATATATCATATTTAAATTGAAAAGAAATGGTATGATTAGATAGTGAAGTTACAACTTATAAATTATGTAGAATAATCTTCTTGTCTATAATCTTATGACATTTTTAAAGTTTCATATATGATATGTCCTTACGGATAAAGTTGATCTGATTAAAGTGTTATTTTATATCCGTTAGCATAACTAACAAATATTTAAGCTCAACAACTCAGAACTAAGTGCAATAAAATTTCGTGATTCACAAAACACATTAATATAGACTAAGGCAAGAATGTTTAATAGCGTCTTGCGGCAAGACATATATCATCACTTATATGAAATTTTAGTACATGGGTTGTTTGTATGATATGTGTCACAATATAACTGGTTTTTGTTATTTTTGTTCTTTTTTAAACTCACTAAAATGAATGCATTGTATGAATGTTTTTGTCATGCTAAACTCAAATTCATGAATCTAGAACCTATTTTCTAGAGTGTAGTTTAATATGACTAAAATGCATGACATCATTTATATCGTTGTTGTTCTTATGCTACACTGCATGTCCCATTGTTATTTTTGTAAAGTACAATTCAATAAAATTTGATCAGGAATAATATTATTCACACTTTTATGAATGTGTTACGTTCACAATGAGGGTCTAACATATTACAAGTGCTAATTAATAACAAATTAATTCATATTATATTCGAAATAAGTTGCATTGTTAAGAATTATAATTTGAATCCATAATATCAAAAGGACATAAATAAATGGCAGCAACGCAACGATAAAGATGAATTCTTATCATAAATGTACAGTTAATGTACATTTTGACATGCATGGCATGTCGCGTAATATAACAGGCCTATTTCTTCACCTGTGGACATAAAAGTTCTACACAAATACGACCCTCCATTATAGTTTGGGATACATTGCTTCTTGTTTGTAGATAATATGATTGTAGCCATGTTGATTTGTGTTGGGTTTATAAAAATAATTTTTGATACGTATATGATTAATATATATTTTTGTATTTATTATGTACATTCGAGCATCCATCAAGTCAAATCCAAGTATATCTAGCTACAAACATTTGAAAATAGAAATTTCAAATTTGCTATGGTATTTTAACCATTTATAAACAACTTGAAATTTTTTTTTTTGCACTAACCGTGCGAATTAGGATGATATTATAACTAGTATTCTAAAAGGCACATTTAAACCATATAGAGTTGTTAGGAGTATACTTTTTAAAAATGGCATGCAATTGTGGCAATATAAGTAATCATTTCATGAATTTCTTTAATGAGGCCTTACGGTATTTTACATACGCGTTCACTTCTTGAAAGTCATACTGCATTGCACATAATAATGGGCAATTTAGCATCTTCTTTTCCCTTAAGATTTCCACAGCCACAATAAAGAGATCCGAGTCGATCTGGTAGTTACGTAGGGCTTGATCTGATACTTTAGACCAATAAAAGCATGCTTGAAGATTCTAGAAAAGTTGGTAAGAAATAGTTTCTCTAATAATTGAGTCAAATAAAACCTCCTGACCATTAAATCAACACCCTTTCACCAAATTCTTAGATTTGATCGCCAAGATCAATTAGTCGGTAGCCAGTTCACGATTTTCATTTTTTCCCTTTTCTATTTCTTAAAAGAACCAATTATTGCACTAAAATAAGGAGAGAAAATCTTATGAACGTGGACCACTAGTTTATTGTAAGATATTTTTCCCATAATCTATATAACTATATATAAAATTGAGTGATGACTTCACATATTTTTATCAAGTGTCATAATTTTATTAATTAGGATATTAATTAGAATTGTAATTTATTTTTGTGTCTTTTACATGCATACAACTCTTGTTTAACTTTTCTTTATAATACTTCATAAGATCTTTCATCTTCTCCTTAATTAGTTTCTTAGAAATGTGATTGATAAACATTTACTTGCATATAAGAATATAACACAAACCTAAATCTAAAAGATTCAAGAGATACATTATTCAACTAATAAAATAAATCTAAATGATACAAATGATATTGTTCATGAATTATTTATAAATTTGGATATTAACATATTATCTAACTTAACTCTTGCATCGCAAGGGGAATAGTTCTAGTATAATCATTATGAACGAGCGTGATGAACATAGATTAATGATGAACTTGCTTACAGTAATTATAACCGGAAATTCGCGAATTTAACTGTCAGAAATGATAAAACTTTGCCATGCATTAACAGTAGCATGATTAACTTAGGTCTTACGAGTTATGAATGTAACAGGTTACAATTATATAAATAATGGTAGGTATACAACTTTTGAATTAGGATATACAAGCTTTGAATTTCAATGGGGATGTGATAACCATTGTTTAACTTTTACATTTGTTGACTTCAAATTAAACATTTTAGGTTGCATCATATTTGCCTAATGAATTAATTATTGTTGCAAACACTTGTGCAAAGTTCGTCTCTAGACGTAAGTGATGAATCTCAATATTAGGAGTGATTAATGTCTGTCACGTTATGTGAACAACATTGTAGACACCACCAAATTAATATATAAGCATCTTTCTGGAATGTTGTATGCTATCACTCTTGTTATCTTTTTTTGTTTTTTGGATTGTTAATAAGTCAAAAAGGGCTAAAACAAAGTAAAATACCTGGCTAACAAGGCAAGCAATCAATGTATAGCTAACGAGTTACACCTATGGCAAAACTCATGATTGTTGGATCTACCCTTCCACACTTTTGTCTAATTGAATATGCCACGAGCTCTAATACCACTTGCAGAAGACTAGAGAAGAGAGCTTATCTAAATCAAAATTTATGACAACAAATTCATGTGAGATTCTGATGCGGAGCATACCATGAAGCCTAACCTCCTAATCAATATCAAGACTTAGATTCCATTTGGGCCCGTAGTCACCTATGAGGATGATACCCAAGTACTTGGCTCGCCTAAGTCCTTGTTGGCTTGTGAGCCTTGAGGGACCCAAAGTAAGTTTAGGAAAGGTGGCATGACACTTAGCAGCCTAAATAAGGAGCCTAGCTATTTTATCTCCAAGTCATCCTATTTTATTTTACTTCCTTGTTCTGGGTAGAACATATGGCATGGCTTCCACCTCGCTTTTGGCTGGGTAATGGAATCTGTTTTGGGTAAATTTTACATGGATGGATATCCCCGGAAGTCAATTTTCTAACAAGCTCAAGAGCATCATTAAATTCCAAGAATCGAGCAAGTTATGGGGTTTTAACCGAGCCATAATTCGTGCAGGGTTTGAAAGTACACGTTTTTACTCAAGGATTTATTTGGGTCATTAAATTGGAGAATTGAGGGCTCAAACTTGGTGGGTAACTGATAGACTTTTCTAGAAGGCCCCCATAAAAATTCTCTCCTTAATCTTTCCCATTTGGATAGGTGAATGAGATCACCAATGAAAAGGAATGTGCAGCCAATTTCAGCACACCAATATTCTCTAATGGTCCCCCTTTAATTATACAATTAGCTTGAATTTTATTGGACAAAATTCTTGTAATGCTATTAGCTAGTACTAAGCCTGGGGGAGGGGGTATCTTGCTAATTAATTCCTTATCTCTTGTATTACATTTAGCTTTTGATGATTATGAATGAATGAAAATGCTAGCGGCCATTTTCTCTCTCAAAAATCTCTTGATCTTTATCTATTTTAGAGTGGTGATTTAGAGTCATCCCTTTATATTAATCCTTGGTGCTTAAGCTTTAGGGGATTAATTGGTAGGTTGTTTATCTTGGTGTTCTTTCAAGAAATCCAAAGAGTTTCCTTTTGATTTGGAGTTTCCTCCATTGAAGTGTTCTAGAGGTATTCAACTCATTAGGTTTTCAGTTGGATGATTAAGTCTTTATTTGGCCAAATGGACTTCTAATCCGCTTCAGATTCTTGTTGAATTTATTAATGGCTAAACATTTTGATGAAACACAAAATTTGCTAAGGCATTAGTCAAGAGACTAAGTGGTTGAGAAATGAGAAATGACAAACCTATTTCTTCAAAATATTCTGTTGAGTATTTGATTGATACAATATCATCACGATTTTATTTCGTTGATAATTTGGGTAAATAAACCAAGAAAAGTATCTGGCCCATTCAAAATTTGAATTTCAAATTTTGAAGAGATAAATTGATTTGTCATCCATTATACTTGCTATATAATTTGATCCTGCATATTTAAAATATTCTATTGGCAAAATTATCATACTAATTTGTAAAACAATATCATGATTGAAGGATTAATACCATTTTAATCAAAGGATCAAAATCTCTTGTTATTATATTTGATTGCAAAGAAAAGATTTTATTTGAAGATGATATTTGCAACATTCTCAAGAGCAAAGAAAAGATATTATTCAGCATCATATCAGCACAAATCGTGGCAAAAGATTACAAGAAAAAAAAAATCAGAATCTAGAAACCAGATTTCAAGGACATGAAATACAACTTCAAAATATTCTGGGTAGAATTTCCTTTCTTGGCAGATTGGATGCATGACCAACTAAAGTCTATAAATAGAGGCCAAATGAAGGGGAGCAAGCATCCAAGTAAGTTGCAAGAATATTGAGCTATACATTTGTGAATTTACTCTGAGCGTTACATTGTGATTAAAAGTTGTGAGTATATTGAGAGATTCTTTATTAAGGAGTGAACTTATGAGGTGGTGTGAGGTCACAACTCCCACATACTTGAATCAAGAGATTGATTTAAGTACTTGAGATCTCTAGAGTGAGGGAGCTCTGAGAGATTGTAAGAGTTCATCTTAATAAAAGAAGTCAGAGTTGAATCATAGAGTTGGATATCTCTAGGTAGGGACCTAAGCCTGATTGAGGCCCAGTCTCGTTAAAATACCTTTGAGTATTGTCTCATTTTAATTTCTATTCTTGCTTTCAATTTGTTTTTAAAATTTCTATGATCACCCTATTCACTCATCTCCAGGGTGATCTGAATCTTCAATTGGTATCAGAGCTAGTCCCACACTCATTGACCTAACAGTCGAGTGGGTGACGATCATGACCTTCTCTGGAGTTATTAATATCAAAGGTCGATCTACTATTAGACCCCCTTTATTTAAAGGAACCAATTTTTCCTATTGGAAAAATGCTATGCAAATATTTATTGAATCCACTAACATGGAATTATGGAAAACTGCAAACAATGGAGCTTATTCTATTCCTAAAATTAAAAATGACAAGGGAGAAGATATTGATAAACCAAAAGATCAATATACAAGTGCTGATTGGGAAATACTCACCAAAAACTCAAGAGCCAAACACATTCTCTATTGTGGTTTAGATGCTAATCAGTATAACAGAATTTCTGCCTGTGATACAGCTAAATAGATCTGGAACAAGCTGATTGTCACATATGAAGGAACAAGCCAAGTTCATGAGACAAAGAAGAACATGTTTGTTCATCAATATGAACTGTTCAAAATGCAAGTTGACGAATCAATAAAGGACATGTTCACTTGATTCACTGACATCACCAACAACTTGTAATCGCTTGGTAAGAGCTACTCAAATGAAGAAATGGAAAGAAAGATAATTCGATGTCTTCCAAAGAATAAATGGGGACCGAAGGTTACGATAATCGAGGAAGTTCAAGATCTCAAGAAACTGAAATTGGATGACCTCCTTGGAAAACTTCTGACTCATGAGATACATCTCAAGGGGGAAGATGGAGAAAGCTCCAAGAAAGGAATTGCCCTCAAAGCCATAAAGGAAGATTGCCCATCAGAGGATGAAGATCCAAACACCAACGATGATGAAGCATTCTCACTTATTATAAAAGGTCTTAATAAGATGGGACTAAAGAAAAAGTTCAACCAACGAGGATTCAACCAAAAAGGGTCTACGTCAAAAAGAAATGAAAAATTCATCAAAGGTAAGTTTTTCAATAAAGATAGTACTAACGTTAGTTCTTGCTATGTTTGTGGTATGCCAAGACATCTATTGAAAAACTGTCCACTAATCCAAAAAGTGGGAGAAAAAAGGAGGTTCAAGAAGAAAGATAATAAGAGAGCAATGATCGATGCCTGTAGCGATAGCGAAACAAGCAATAGCGAAAGCGATGAAGAACTCACTATTAATACCTGCCTTATGGCTAAGGAGGTACAAGATGATGAACAATCTGAATACGAAAGTACTGATGAGGTAGATATATCAGCACTATATGAATGCTCTAAAGATGAAATAATTGACGCCTTAATTAGCTTTGCTAAGCTAGAACAAAAATATCTATCTAAGTATAAAGACCTTAAGAAAAAGCTACGAGAACTAAGGAAGAAAATGTAGGCCTTGAAAAATTGAATAATGACCTGCATGAAAAAGTTAGAGACCTAGAAACCAAAAATGCGGAACTATTAACTAAGTGTGATGCAAATCACAAAACAATTCTTAAATTTACTTAGGGACAAGAAAATTTAGATAGACTGCTTACCAATCATAGAGCATCCTTTAATACAGAAGGAATTGGATATGATCACTTTAACCAAAAGAAAAACTATTAGAATTTCTTTATAAAACCACATTACATGAAATGAATGTCAAACCATGCAATTATTGTTCAAAAGATGGTCATATTGCTTATTCATGCCCACTTAGAAAACCCTCTTCAAAGATCATTCAAATATAGTATCCTAAAGGAACAAGACCACCTAATGTAGTAGCTTATGATTTTGTATCTAGATTTAACACTAAAAGTACAAGGAATGGTTGATTTTCTATTTTATAGGTGTGCCTGGAATCCGAACAAGACTTGTGGTACCTCGATAGTGGATGTTCAAGGCACATGAGCGGTAATGCTTCCTTGTTTACTAAGATCAAGAAGAAAGGACATAGAAGTGTCACCTTTGGCGACAAAAGCATAGGTAAAATAATTGGCATTGGAAAAATAGGTAAAGATCCCTCCAATTCCATTGATAATGTCTATCTAGTTGACGGATTAAAATTTAACTTATTAGGCATTTCTCAATTATGTGACAAAGGAAACGTTGTGACCTTTTATTCAACTCATTGCATTGTTAAAGATAAGAAATATGAGAAAATCACTCTTTATGGACCTAGAATAGATAATATTTATGCTAGACATTGATAATATCCCCTCACATAATTTATCATGTTTTCAAGCCTCACATCGTGAGGATAAGTGGCTATGGCATCGAAGATTGCAAGCATGCATACAATTAAGAAATTAGCTAAAAAAGAATTAGTACGAGGACTTCCTTCATGCAATTTTGAATATGATCATTTATGTGATGCTTGTGTCAAAGGAAAACAAGTGCGTAGTTCTTTTAAGTCCAAAAATAATATTAGCACATCTAGACCATTAGAACTACTTCATATGGACTTATGTGGACCAATACCTATGCAATGTTTCGGACACATTAAGTATATTCTTGTGATTACACATGATTACTCTCGCTTCACATGGGTTTCCCTTTTGAAAGAAAAGAATGAAGCTTTTAAAAAATTCTCAAAATTCTGTAAACAATTACAAGTTTATAAAAACTCACCAATCGTATTTATCAGAAGTAATCACGGTAGAGAGTTTGATCAAAAAGAATTTACAGAATTTTGTAATAATCACGGAATTGCTCACAATTTTTTAGCACCACGTACACTTCAACAGAACAGTGTAGTAAAAAAAAAAAACTGCTCATTAGAAGATATGCCCAAACAATAATGTGTGAAAGTAATGTCTCTCAAAACTTTTGGGCTGAAGCAGTAAATACTGCCAATTATGTTCTGAATCAGTGTTTAATTCGACGAATCCTAAAAATAACACATTATGAACTATTTAAGGGCAAACATCCTAACATCTCATATTTTAGACCTTTTGGATGCAAATGCTTTGTTCATAATAATGAAGAAATAATCTAGGAAAATTTGATGCTAGAAGTGATGAAGGAATAATTGTGGGATACTCTATACATAGTAAGGCATATAAAATTTATAACAAATGCACCAAAACTCGCGAGGAAAGCATTAATGTGATTTTTGATGAATCTAATGACGGTGTGTTAATGGTTCTATAGCCCAGAATCTGCATTTAAACAAGTATGGTGATGATGAAGAAGAACTAGCAAAAGAAGTAAATCCTGCTAATGAGTAGCCACAAGAACTACAAGAAAACTTCTCACCTCAAGAAGAAGAGGAGCCCACAAATGAAGAAAATTCCCACCTAATACATCACAACAAGAGGTAACCTAGAAACAGTTTAAGTATAAATCATCCCATCTAATGGATAATCTATTGACAGATATATCCACAGGTATAAGAACCAACTCATCTCTGTGTAATTTTTGTGCATTCTTTGCATTTGTATCCCATACAGAGCCTAGAAACCACCTAGAAGTACTTAACGATTCAAATTGGATAAATCCTATGCAAGAAGAATTAAACCAATTGAATGAAATCAAGTATGGACACTCACAAAACGACCAAAAGATAATCCTGTAATATGAACAAAATGGGCCCTTAGAAACAAATTGGACAAATCCGGAAATGTCATAAGAAACAAGGCTCGATTTGTGGCTAAAGGCTATAATCAAGAAGAAGACATCGATTTTGATGAAACATTTGCCCCAGTTGCATAATTAGAGGCTATTCATATACTACTAGCTTTTGCTTCACATATGAACATCAAACTTTATCAAATAGATGTAAAATGTGCCTTTCTAAATGGATATCTACAAGAAGAGGTTTATGTATAACAACCTCCTAGTTTTGAAAATCGACATTTTCCCACTCATGTTTACAAACTTCAAAAAGCTCGTTATGGCCTAAAACAAGCTCGTAGAGCTTGGTTTGAGCGATTAAGAAAATTTCTTTTGGATCATAGTTTTAAAAGAGGACACATTGATAAAACCTTGTTCACTAAAACAAAAGGACATGATTTTGTAATTATTCAAATATATGTTGATGATATACTGTTTGGAGCTACAAATAACTCTATATGTGAGGAATTTTCTAATCTTATAAGAAAAGAGTTTGAAATGAGCATGATGGGAGAACTAACCTTTTTCTTAAGGCTAAATCAAACCAAGTAAAGATGACATTTTTATTAATCAAAGTAAATACGTCAATGAACTCTTAAGGAAATATAAAAGAGACCAAGCTAAACATGCCAATACACCAATGGCCACTAATGAAAAGTTAGATTTTGACAAAGATGGTAAACCTGACAGTGAAAAGGTTTATTGAGGCATGATTGGATCATTGCTTTGTCTTATTGCCAATCGTCCTAACGTCATATTTAGTGTATGCCTATGTGCTAGGTTTCAAGCCTCCACATAAGAATCTCATCTCACTTGTGTAAAAAGAATTTCTCGATACCTAGCTAGTACTAAAAACCTAGGACTGTGGTACCCTTGAGGAAGAGACTTCTCTTTAGTTGGATACACTTACGCAAATTGTGCAGGTTATGAAGTCGATAGAAAGAGTATGTCAGGTACATGCCAATTTCTTGGACCAAGCTTAGTCTCTTGGCACTCCAAGAAGCAAAATTCTATCGTCCTTTCAATAACAGAAGCAGAATACATTACTGCTGGTGCATACTGTGTACAACTACTTTGGATAATGCAGCAATTACGGGGCTTAGGGATTGATCTTAATGAAGTTCCAATTAAGTGTGATAATAAAAGTGCCATCCATAGTACTAAAAATCCTGTGCAACAACCACGTACTAAACATATTGAGGTACGTCACCATTTCATTCGTGATCATGTTGAAAAAGGTGATGTCACTTTGGAATTTGTGCCTATAGATTATCAATTAGTTGATATCTTCACCAAACCTCTGAGTGAGGATCGATTTAATTTTATTCATCATGAACTTGGAATGTTAAATATAGATGCATGAATAAGGGGGAGCCCTCTCTTAGGACTAATTTAGTTCATGGAATACATGGTAGGCATAATTAATTTTCAAAAGGACAATGGAATTCCTGATAGTAGCAAATCAATTAAAATGACATGTGCATAAGGCACGCAATTATGTGCAACTAGATTCAGTTGTCTTGGCTTGAAAATTAATTTCAATGCCATAACATGAATCTAGCATAAAATAAATTGAGCAAGTTCAACCGAAGAAAATTAATTTATAATTTTTCTCTTGTCAATTACCAACAAGATTTAATCATTCTCACAAATTAAAATTACATTGTTCTCAAAATAAAGCTTGACATTTTCTTTTACCTAACCAGTAAAGTGTCCTCCTTGACCGTGCTTGACTGAGCAACTGCAGCGCTTGACCCATTCTGCCCAAAATAAATGAGGAAAATCAATCATGATTTCATAATTTTGTCAAAATTTTGGAAATTTTTTCAAAATTACCATTCTTTACAATGCTTGATTAACCAAGATTGACTAAACAAAGAAACAGGCAAGAAATCTTCTTTCTCTTAATTTCCTCTTTCCTCTTCATTCTCTTTCCTCTATTTGGCCACCACACCCGAAACCACCTCTTCTGCTCTCCTTCCTCTTGACGCTAAAAATCTCAGGCACAATCTTCCCAAATTAGCCATATCTTTACCCTAATCTTTCCAAATTTCTACTCTACATCTCGTCCCATCCTTGATTCACTTATTTAGGGTCCCATTCTCACCTATAAAGTCATCCGCTACTACCCACCTTCCTCCTTATCCTCCGTTGTTACTTCTCTATAAGCTCCATCATGGCACCCAAGGATAAAAGCAAGACCCCCAAAATCCATCCCCGCAAATCCGAAGCCCCGAAAAAACATCACCAAAACTGGTCCCATCTGACGAAGTGCCCGGATCTTTGTCCAGGCCACATACATGACCACCCCTCTGTTGACCTCTGGCGAGCTTCACGCTGTCTCTAACTCCACGACCTCCACCGACCCTCGAGCACCACGACCTTAGTCAATGCCATCTCCATCTCCACCAGGCTCTCCACTCACCACCAGCACCAAACACGACGCCGCCTCTTCATCCACCACAGCCACTCCATCATCTATCGTCACTCGTTCGCCCACCGTCACGCCTCCCCCTTGACCGCGACCCTTCTCCGTAACCCCCTTGCTAGAAAAAAGTTTCTTTCCTATTTTGTCAATCAATCTCTTCATGCTTGTGAAAGAGTTGATATTGAGTCTATTCAAGCTGAGCAATTAGGGTTCATCGATTATCTATTGAGGAGTACTTGTGGAAAACTGTGAGATTTAGGAGATGAACGTTACCCCCAACTTGTCCGTATGTTTTATGCTAATGATCGAGTTGCTAAAGTCAGGTTTGTCATCACTCTTGAATGTCAAGTCAATTATACCAGATTCACATTAACCAAATCTGATTTGAATCATATACTCGACTTACCCACTGTCTAACAGCCTGCCGTATCCCATATTGAAACTAAGAATCGCTGTTTAGTTGAATTTGCAAATCTCCCCACTTCTTTGCAAGGGTCCAATCTCTCATACCTGATCTTAAAACACGACCCTCGTCTGCTATACTATGTACTTGTCCGCACCTTCTGCCAAAAGCCAGCTCCACTGATAGCCTTACACTACAAGAAAATGCATTTTTTGCAACAAGCTTTGGCAATGGCATAATAGTAGTTGTTGCCTAAAATATATAGTGCAACGACAGTGAAATGTTGTTGCCAAGTCTTGTTGTCGAAATTGAAAATTTTGGCTCCCTAACAAACGAATTTTTGGCGAGCGTTGAAGCCTTCCTATGGCAACAATGGTTGTCACTGCGTATGTTGAAACCTTTCTATTGCAACAACTTATGTCGTTGCAAATTGGTGGGTGTAGGTCATTGCTAATTTTGTGGGTCTTTTATTGCAACAACATGTTGTAACTAAACTTAACAATGTCTAATTAAAAATTAAATGAACTAACTAAACATCTTGTAAAATTAGGAAATAAGAAGAAACAAATAGGAATGTAAGTGCTGGCTAAACTTAAGAAGAAACAAATAAGTAGCCATACCCAGGCTATTGAATAAAAAAAAATAAATCAAAAGGCCTTCAATTGTCTTGAGTTTCGACTTTTGCTTTCCCCAGCGCAAGAAGAAGACACACTGCCGCCAGTCGCACGATTCATCCTTATCGCCGGCAGTGGCAGTGCTCGACGATAATTTTGGGCATCCACCCATTGGTCAGCCTTGCTGGTACTCTCAGCATCTGAGTTTCGTGGTCGTGCTTGGCTAGAATTGCTGAGTTTCATGGTCATGCTTGGCTAGAATTGCACCGGCGGAACTCTACGCATCTGTCTGTCTCCACCGGCGATTTACTCCACGTGGCTTTCTGCCTGTCATTCCACCAGAGGTAACCACCCTATTTCTAACTTTTATGTTTCACTTTGCTATGAACAAAATTTCTATTCGAATCTGTGCATTTTATTTCACTTGCTGGTGATCGAATCTGTGGGTTATGTTTCACTATGCTAAGTTTCACTTGCTAGTGATCGAATCTGTGCATTTTGTTCAAATTTTTTGCTGATCAAATCTATGCATTTTGCTAGAATTTGTTGTTTCTCTAATCTCTATTATGAACAAAATTTTATTTCCTTAATCTCTATTACCCTGGTTCATTCTTACTTGTTAATGAAATATGAATTGATATGTCCAATTTATTCTCTTCTTGTTATTCAATTTGTTTCCTTGTGCAAAGTGAATGACATCTGAATTGGGGTGTAGTGATTATTTTTGTTTTTGGCGTTCTCTTGTTGAATTGTTTTGTTCAATTGGAAGTTGGAGTTGATTGTTTTGTGAACTCAAGATAATCTGCAGTTGGAAAATTGATTTGGAGTGTTTAAGATAAATCTTTTTTGGGGGACTTTGATAAGTGATCACTGTTTCATATGAATTCAGCTAGATATGATTTGCGGGCATTTGGAGTCACTAATTGTTGGAAATGGGCAATGACTATTGTTCTTGTTGCCATTGATATTTGTTTATTTTCTTAAATATCGATTAAACTAGTGATTAGAGTTAGGATCATATGAGTTTTCAGTGCAAATTATTTGGTTAAGGGAGGGGACTCTTCAACTCAAGTTATGGGGCTAGCCGTAGTTCTAACCTCCAATGTGGAGGTATATAATAGACTTAATAGTGAAAACCTAAAAATTAAAGGGATTACTAATATGCTTAGTCTCCTATCCAGTATCTTAGATGCATGGTTTCCAAACATTTGTGAGAGCTTTGTTTTGATACCTTAGGCCTAATGCTAAAAAATGAGCTAAGGTGAGTCAATTTAACTTGATTGAAGTGAACCCTTTTTTATTATTCACATGACCAAGTTAGAATGACAGAAATCAAAGAATAATTTGAGACTACTTGTGTTTTCACTTCTATTTAAATTAAGTAATAATGGGAACATCTATAATATTAACTTCAAGTGTTTATTGTAATATTCAATTTTATTGTTTTTTACCACTTACACAACCTTTGCATGAACGTGGGCGCAAACTAGATTTATTGATGACATAGATTCTTATTAACAAATTTACTATTTTGAATGCAGGAAATGAATTTAAACAAAGAATGGATGAAACTAAATCGGTTGTCACGTGATTACATTGATGGGGTTGATGCTTTTCTAAATTTTGCTTTCCAAGATGTTAGAGAGGAGGACAAGAATAAGCTCACTATTAGATGTCCCTGTGATAAATGTCGAAAAGTATTATTGAAAACTAGGTTGGAGGTAAGGTTCGATTTGCTTAAGTGTGGAATATATGAAAAGTACACTACATGGGAGTTCATGGTGAAAGTGTTGACCAATTTAATGGAGATAATTCTAGGGAAAATAATACGAATGAGGGTGGTTACGATAGTGATGAACTTAATATGTTGGAAGATGCGTGTGGTGTAGCTGGCATGGGTTTGGGAATGGAAAATAAGGATATTGAGGAACATATATATGAACAACCAATAGGTGAAGCAGCTAAGTTTTATCATCTTTTGAAAGAATATCAAGAGCCATTGTCGTCAAACGGTGAAATAATGTCGAAGTTGTCATATATTGTGAAACTATTACACTTAGAAGTTCTCAACAATTGGAGTGCCTCTTCTTTTGATAGTTTACTCAAGTTACAATGCCAAGCATGGGGAGCTACATTACCCGATTCATATTATGAGGCTAAGAAGCTTATTAATTACTTGGGGCTTGAATGTGTGAAAATTGATGCTTGTGCCAGCAATTGCATACTATACTGGCATGAGTATGCACATTTGAATGAGTGTCCTACTTGTGGTTTGCCTAGATGGAAAACTATTGAGAAAGGCCCATCTGGAGGTAAAGAAGCACCTTGCAAAGTACTATGCTATTTTCCATTAAAATCTCGTCTATGAAGGTTGTATATGTTGAGAAAGACTACCAAAGACATGAGATGGCATAAGGATGAAAGAGTTGAAGATGGGGTAATGAGACATCCCGCTGATTCTATTGCCTGGAAGTCATTCGATGAGGAGTACTCTGAATTTACCGGAGATGCTTGCAATGTTAAATTTGGATTAGCTTGTGATGGTTTTCAACCTTTTAAGGATTCATAACATAGCATTTGGCCTGTTGTTCTTATTCCTTACAATTTGCCTCCCTGGCTGTGTATGAAACCTCATTCTTTCCTTTTAACTTTACTTATACCTGGACCTACATCTCCTGGAAGGAATATAAACGTGCATATTCAACGGCTCATTGAAGAACTAACTAAGCTTTGGGAGGAAGGAGTACAAACATATGATGCTTATTATAGAGAGAATTTTGTATTACATGCGGTCGTTTTATTTACTATCAGTGACTTTCCTACATATGTTGATTTATCTGGTTGGTCAACTAAAGGTCACTTTGGTTGTCCTGCATGCAATAAGGAAACCACGCATACTTCACTAAAAAATAACATAAAGGAGGTTATTTGGGACATCATCGTTGGTTGCCACTTAATCACAAGTGGAGGAAAGATGCAAAATCTTTTGATAATACAAAGGAAAAAGGGACAGCACCAACACCTTTGACTGGGAGTGAATTACTGACCCACTATAGTCAATTGACTCATGACAAATTTGGTAAGTTTGTACGTAACAAAAGAAAATGGGATGCATCTAATAGTTTATATGGTTGGCACAAGAAAAACATCTTTTTTGAGTTGCATTATTGGAGAAAACTAAAAATTCGACATAACTTAGATGTTATGCATATTGAGAGGAATGTTTCTAAGAATATTCTAGGTACATTATTGAATATTAAAGGAAAGGCCAAAGATACTATAAAGGCTCGAATTGATTTGATGAACATGGGCATTAGGAAGGAGTTACATGCTACTGTGGATGGAGACAAAGTGCAAATTCTTGTTGCATGCTATACATTGAGCTCAGATGCCAAGGCTGCATTATGTAAGACGTTTGAAGAACTAAAATTACCTGATGGATACTTATCAAGCATTTCTCGATGTGTGAAAGACAACGGGAAAAACATTTCTTGTTTGAAGAGCCATAAGCATCATGTATTCATTGAGCAACTCCATCCTTCTGCTATTCATGGATTCTTACCGAAGAATGTGTATGAGCCATTGATTAAGTTAAGTATGTTTTTTTAGAATCGTTGCGCAAAAAACATAACTCAAGAGGAACTTGATATTTTGGAAAGACAAATCCCTTATACATTATGTAAGCTTGAGATGGTCTTTCCACCTGCATTTTTTGATATCATGATGCATTTAGTGATACACTTGGCAGTAGAAGTGAAAGTTGCAAGTCCTGTACAATATCGATGGATGTACCCAACGGAGAGGTTAGATACGTAAGCTTTTGGGTGTTTTTTCATTCTCTTGGAGTACATTAACTAACCTAGTTGCCCATAAATTCATTTGCTTAGGTATCTGCGTACCTTGAAAAAGTACATCCGTAACCGAGCACATCCTAAAGGTTGTATTTCAGAAGGTTATCTTGCAGATGAGTGTCTAACTTTCTGTTTAAGATACATGAATGATATTGACACTAAATTTAATCGAAAGGGAAAAAATGATGATGTCAATGCTTAGGATAGCTCTTCCAAAAGCAAGATAATGCTATTTAGGCCACTTGGACATCCTCTAGGACAAGGTGTGCCAAAAGACCTCAGTTTCAAGGAGTTGAATCAAATCCATCTATATGTCCTTCACAATTGTGATAACTAGTCGAGTTTGTCAAGTAAGTTTATTTTTTTAAAAATCTTTTCTCAATTAACAAAATATAGATTGGTCAGTACTGAAAATAATGCTGAAATTCTTTTATATGTAAATAGCGAAAGTTGGAATTACAAAGAGAAAGTCCAATAAATTTGGCGAAAAAAGATGTAAGTTAGAATTTGCCAAATGGATTCATGAATGCGTATGTATTAAGTTATTTTAAACTTGAACTTGATAGGTTAACTCCCTAGCTATGATGGCCTTTAACTTTTTCTCCTTTTTCAATTTCTTTGAATAGGTGCATAGTATGCATAGAGAAGGATGTGTTGATGATGACCTATATAACTTGGTTTGCTTTCCTTCAAAGGTTGTGAGATGTTATGCTGGATATATTATAAATGGTTTTCGTTTTCATGCAGAAAGTCGGTCTGATAATAGGAAAACCCAAAATTGTGGAGTTATGGTTAGAGGGGACGATTTATCTGATAAGGAATACTATAGAGTTTTAAAAGACGCACATGAGTTGCACTATCCTGGTGGCAATCGTGTATTTGTCTTCAAGTGTGATTGGTTTGATGTACCACACCTTGGTAGAGGATACGAAGTAGATGAATATGGGTTTATAAGTATCAACAAGTTTGGATATTTGAAAGCAGATGAGGTTTTTGTTCTAGAATCACAAGTCGAGCTAGTATTCTACATACAGAATCTAAGATCTCATGATTGCGAATTTGTTATAAAGACATAGCCCCGGGATCTGTATGATATGCCCGACAAAGATTCTAAGGAACAAGTTGTAGATGTTGATGCATATCAACAAGTACAAGTGGATGTTGAAGGTCATATATTCAGGCATGCCAAAGATGAATATTTGATAAATTCTTGGTCTACAAATGACTTTGTTGTTGAAAAAGAGGCTAGTGTGGTGAAAATGGTCCAAAATATTGTTGGAAAGAGTGACAAAGATAATGACTTTGTTGATGATGGGGACATTGAAGTTTTTCATGATTCAAGTGATGAAGAAGAAGAAGAGGAGTTCGACTACGACACGTCACAAGATGAAGCATAAGTTTTTCTTTTTTTTTCTAAGTAGTATATATTTGGTAGTTGTTTTGTATTTCAGACTCTTAGGAAAGAAAAATAATTACGAAGACATTTATGTTTGGGATTCATTGTAGATTTCCTATTCAGCTATTGTTTTGTTGATTACTTTTCGTATTATTTCTACGACATGTTACAAGATGAAGCATAAGTTTTTCTTTTTTTTAAGTACTATCTATTTGCTAGTTGTTTTTTTTCACCCCTTGGGGTGCGACCCTTCCCCGGACCCTGCGTGAACGCAGGATGCTTGTGCACCGGACTGCCCTTTTATATTTGCTAGCTGTTTTTAATTTCAGACTCTCATTGAAGAAAAACTATCTCAAAGACATTTATGTAAGGAATTCATTGTAGATTTTATATTCAGTTATTGTTATGCTGATTTACTTTTCGTATTATTCAAATGCCTAAACAAAAAGCCTCTTATAGCTTTCTTTGTATAACTTTGACATGCATATGCATTAGAACACCAATCATATGCTTTCCTTATATGCTTATTTTGTTTTTTTATAGTACTTGCTTGTGCTAAATGACAATTGGAAGAGGAGGAGCCAAGAATAAAGTCACTCATAATTTGGAGGGGAGGGGAGTGACATCCTCGAATCCTGCGCTTAGTTGTCGACATCCTAATGGAGGTGGGTATGTTGGTAAACTAGTTGGAAGAGCCACATTATCGTCAGCCAAAGGAGATCAATTTGCCAGAAATGATCAGTTTATACGAGGTGATAAAAAAGTGGTTACAAAAGATTAGATAGATTTTTTAATGTATTACTGATATTTTATTTTATATGCATATTACTTTTTAAAAAGAATGGTGGCTAAGTTGAGAAATTATGAATAGGAAGGGGAGGCAATATGAATACAACTAGAAGGTGCTCTGTCTATTCTACTATGAATGATCCACTCCAAAGAAACGATGAAGGTCCTGTGGAAGATGACCAAGCTATGTTTGAAAGAGGTCCATTGCGATTAATGTACTGCTTTTCATATTTTGTTTCATATAAATGTTGATTTTGTTTTACATTAAGTTAAACTTAACTACAAGCAGGTAAAGGGAGACCAATAGGGAGTAGGTCCAATCATACTATAATTGATAGAAGTATCAAATCTTCAAACTCAATTGACAATGATGAACAAGCTGAAGAAAATGAGATGATCCCAGGGGATGGTGAGTCCGAGGGAAATACTTTACCAATAACGGAGGGTAAGTGTTTTCATGTTTCCTAAAGTTATGGTCAATTTTAAAAAATTTGAAGGTACTACGTAATGACTCTTTTTATAAAACAACCTTAACAGGACCAAATTTAGAGTGATATACCCCCCAAGTAATTTTCAATTTGTTATTTATTTTAGGTGATCATACCTTAATAGCTAATTGATTTTCGATTGTTTTCTTAAATGTCTTCTTTATGGTCAAATGTCAAATGTATGTATGACAAATCAAACTGGCAAGAGGAAGAGAATGAACAAATTTGCTGGGAGGTTGACTACGACTTTAGAAGCACAAGAAGCAGCTAATCCGTGTGAAGTTGAAGTTGACCCTATGAATGTCAATTTTGAGCGTGATAGTCCACCAAGAAGGGCAAGTGTACATGGTTCTGCAAACTTTGCTATTGATGGAAATATTGGAAATAATGAAGGTAAATTTACAAACTTATGAGTTACGTATAGGGTACTATTGCTTTTCACCATACTGATTAGCCAAGGCATATGTGTCTGCTATAGCAACAAGCAAGATCAAGAAGAAGGGAGAGAGGAGAAAACACAAGAGCTAGGTAGTAGATATGAAAATCAAAGGAAAACAATCAAAGTTATCAGTTTGTATACCTGATGAAATAGATAGAGCAATTGGTGATAATGCTTGACATTTGGTGAATGAGTGTGGTCGAGATGTAAGGACAAGCGCTCCACTTGACGTAAAAAACTGGCAGGAAGCTTTCCCTAGGCCCGGTGATGGGATGTGGAAGGAAATACAGGTCAATTTGCATTGTGATATATTGGTTTCCTTATATATGCACATAAGGCATTGCACTAATTATTTACATCAAATTTTAGGATAAATTTGAGATTGAAGAAGGTGGGTGTTATTTGAAGGTGCAAGCTTTTGTTATCGATACGATGCAGCATTTATATAGAATATGGAAAACCTATTTGCACTACTACTACAAGAGTCCTAATTGTGGTAAAACAGATGAAGAACGTATGAGAAATCTTCCTGCTAACCTACCCAAGATCAATGGGAATATTATGTTCAACACTTTAGCTCTGTAGAATTTAAGGTTAGATCTCATCTCAAAATAGTCGTTGGTTATTTACTGTTGTTATTGTACTTTAACGTTGCATTCTTGTGTATAAAATAAGTGAAAGAAATTCACAAAATCGACGATCTGACAAAAGATGCACTCATACAACTGGGAATTTATCTTTTGCTAAAGTAGAGGGCATATTGTTATGTGTTTGTCGATCATCCATCTCCTTTTGGTCCTGTTGCTAGTTACTTTTTCATATAAAGTTTCATGTACTTTTAATTATTTATGTGTCAATGTTTGCAATGTGTTTTAGACAAAGAAAAACAACAATGTAAAGCCTACTGCTCATGTAATTTGGCTTGTTGAACATACACGTAAGAGTGATGAAGGAGTTCTTCAATGGGCAGATCGAAATCGCTCCAAGGAGATACATGTATTTTTCTTAACATTGGCGAACTTAAAATTAATAAGTTTGATATTTTTGGTGTGATTATCTAAGTTGTTTTAAGTCCTATTTTTCTTGGTTGCGAGTAGGACAAATTGAAAAATGTGGTTGCTAATGCTGGTGAATCCAAAACACAAGAGGAGATACTATTAGAAGTCTTACCACATAGATCAAGGTATTTGCATGGTAAAGGAACGACCTTACACTAAAGGAAGATAGCAAATTCTACAACAGAAGTTAGTGAAAAAGCAGCAGGAGAAGATACAAGAACAAGAGAAGAGGATAAAGGAGTTAGAAGAAAGCAGAGAGCAACAACAAAAAGAATTCCAAGAGCACAAATAGGAGCAACAACATGCATTTGGTGAACTAAAGCGACAGATGTTTGCAAAAATAGCAGCTTGCAGAAATAATTCTCTCTAGTAAAGGTATGACACTCGAACTTAATTTCTCTATCTTCATTTTTATTGTTAGTATTTACAATTAGTATTAATCGAGGCTAGATTGTCTTTTAGGGGTGATCTCTTTGAGGATTCTTGGTATTGTGTTGGTGGCCATGTCGAGCCACGGGCCATGTCGAGCCCCGATCACCCCATTTCTATGTGCTATGTGTTATTTGAATGTACTTAGGTTGACAAATCCAGAATTTCCTTGGTAGATAAGTAGAATAAGTGAACAAACATAAGCACTCTTTGCAAACCTAATTATCACCCTCAAGTGAACTACGCTTATGTAATCCATCTCCTATAAACGATCAGAGGTCTTTTTATCTATGACTTTCTGTGAAAAAAACATGTCAACTATTAAACACAGTTGTATCGGTCGAAAAATGTGGGTAGATTACTTCTGAATAAGAAGGGTAACGAATTGTAATAATGCCGTAGAAGTTGGAAATGCATCGGATATCTGTTCTTCCTAACTCAAACTGCATTTAGTCGGATAGTAAACCTTAAACCGGAATCACCATAGAGAAAATGAAGATTGGAGCTTTGTTATGGCCATCAACTGTCAACGTCTGTCAACTTCTGTCAACTTTGAAGTCTTGATCAAGTCGGGAATAAGATAAACAATAGGTTAGCCCATTTTTGTGGGTGGCATTTCCTTTTCTTTTTTTTTTTTCTGCATTTAGTGTCATAGGCTTGCATTGGTCCAGTGATGTATTTAAAGGTGCACAACATGTAGAGGATGCCAGTGTAAGCATCTAAAGGAAGGTGAGGTTAGTGTCATGGAGAAACTATGACTGTCTAGCAGACACTCGAAAGACAAACTCCAGAGTCAAGCACTCAAAGTTACTACCCAAACTTGAACAACACTAAGCACAACAATGGTGAACATAGGAATTCGCAAAAGAAAATAATAATAAGGAGCTGGAAAGGCATTCAAATCTATAAGATATGGAATCACTGAGAAAGAAAGGGGGGTATAAAAAGTAGAAATTGTAGGGTCAAGAACACTCAACAAATGTACAAGATATGAGATAATAAAAAGGAGTAGATAGAAGAAACTAACTGTGGAACACGAACTGAACAAAAGCGAGCACTTTATTCCAATCAAAAGTGTGGGAAGACACTAGCAGACATGTATCTAAGGTGGGGCTGTGATTTGGAAAAGTCAATTCTGATTGCTAAAATAAGCAAAATCACCAGTGAGATGAACAACCAACTAGCATCAAGCAAGCCAGGAAAGTAAATAAAATAGCAGAGTTGAAAAGTAAGGCACAAGAAGAGGGAAACCACAACGGGGGTCAAAAACCAATTGTTTTTCGGCTTAACATTCACCCAACAAGTCTAAATCATTTCTTATTGATTGACCCTCAGAAAGAATATTTTTACTCCTTGTTATAATCCATTCGATTGCCTTGTTTTATAGTATGTAATTTTGATCTTTTGATGTTCAATTAAGCTGTGCTTAAGTAAACTCTTCCGAGAAAACAATTGAAAATATTGTACATCGATCAAAGCTATCATTAGGCCTTCTTCATTGTTATATTATCTGGAACGAATAACACTCACTTGACTGACATTTGGACATCGCTTCCTAAAATCCTTTGTCCACATTGCTACAATTCTTTCTAACACCCTTTTGTTCTGATAGGAAATTAGAGCAAACTAATAGTGGAAGCAATAGGATAAAACAGATATTCAGAAGTTTAAAGAACGATAACAAGAACAAAGTAATGGCACACAAGATTTACGTGGAAACCCAATGCGGGAAAGAACCGCGGACGGCAACGAGCACAATCAATACACTATAAGAGTAGGGAGAGTACAAAACGATCACAATCACAACAAGTGATTCGATCCAATAGCAGAATTACAACATCTCTTATAATCTCTCTCAAAATGTCTCTACCTCTCAATGTATTCAGGGATTCAGGGATTTGAAGTCTGAAGCAGTGATTTTAGATCCTAGGCAAGGTCTCTTTATATAGGGCCTAGAAATCTAGGTTTTAACTCCTAGAGGAGAACCCTAGCCGCCAACAAACCCGCGCCAGAACTGGGAACCCAGCACGATCGTGCCTAGGTGGCACGGCCTCCCCGTGCCAAATCCCTGCCTCCTTTTGTCGTCGCTTCTTTGGCCTGACACGTGCGTGTCGTCTGGCACGGTCCCACCGTGCCGTTTCTTGGATTTTGGGCCACGAAACCCAACAAACTCCACCTTGGACCAAAATCACCAACAATTACCAATTCTCTAACACCGTCATTGCACCCCGAAGGGTGATGCCCCGCCCCCAAAAGGGGCAATGCCTCGAAGGGCGCTCAAATACTGTGAATGCCAACTAAGTCCAAGCAATGCTTAAACTTAGCTCTGGGAGATGACTTATATGAATCTTTTTTCATATAACTTGTCGTAGTAGGTGCCTGTAAGACATAGAGGCTTCCATGCCTCAAACCCTTCAGTAGAATCCGACTGCCCTTTGAGACCTTTAGAACTCCACCTTCAGCTGAATATTTGGACCTCTTGGACTCAAGGGTGCCTAAAGAGATGAGGTTATGCTTCAAGTCAGGAACGTGACGAGCATTCGATAAAATCCTGACAACACCATCATGGGTCTTGATTTTAATAGTACCGATTTCAATTACATTATATTGGGCATTATTGCCCATGTGAACAACAGTTGAGTCAACTAGATCATATGTTGAAAACCAACCCTTGTGAGGACACATATGATAGGTACACCCCGAATTCAAAATCCAATCAGAATCACTCCCTTTTTCAGTAAAGGTAGCAAACAGAACGTCACCTTCAGAATCAGATTCAGCAAACGAAACTTCAGCAGGCTCACGAGAATTATCTTCTTCTTTCCCCTTTTTCTTTTGCAGTTGCCAAGAGTCAACAACATGACCCAATTTACCACAGTAATTGCAAGTCTTACCAACGTGAGGATTTTTAGACTTAGAATGGTTCTTACCTTTCCTCTTTTCAGTTTTACCCCTTACTATTAATCCCTCTGCAGAATCAGCATGTATGTCAAGATCAAACTTAACATCCTCAAAACGATATAGTATTAGAATTACTATATAGCATAATCTCTTTAAAGTGTTTATAAGAAGGGGGTAACGACACAACAAGCAAAATAGCCTTATCCTCATCCTCAATTTTCACATCTAGACCCTCCAAATCAACAAGAATAGAGTTAAACTCATTCAAGTGTTTTTGGACAGGGGTACCTTCAACCATACGAAGGTGTACGACCTTTCCTTCAAACGAATCTTGTTGGCGAGACTCTTCGTCATGTAGAGTTCCTCCAGCTGAACCCAAAGATCCACCGCAGTTGTCTTACCAAGCACCTCTCTTAAGACATGTGATGCCAAGCACAACTGTATGACAGAAAGTGCCTTCAACTCTGGTTCCTCCCACTCCTCGTCCGTCAACGATCCACACCTCTTCTTTTGGTCTGCTGCCCATTGTTCATTAGTCATCTTCTCGGGTTTCGTATAAGGTCCTGAAACAACCTTTCATAACCCATGCTGGATGAAAACCGCTCTCATCTGCATCTTCTAGAGATTAAAACTAATCTCCCCATCAAATTTCTTAATATCAACCTTCATAATTGAAGACATCCTAAACCAAAGCTCTGATACCGCTTGTTGGAAATTAGAGCAAACTAATAGCGGAAGCAATATAATGAAACAGATATTCAAAAATTTAAAGAACGATAACGAGAACAAAGTAATGACACACAAGATTTACGTGAAAACCCAATGCGGAAAAAAACCACGGACGCCGACGAGCACAATCAATCCACTATATGAGCAGGGAGAGTACAAAACGATCACAATCATAAGTGATTCGATCCAATAGCAGAATTACAACCTCTCTGGTAATCTCTCTCAAAATCTCTCTACCTCTCAATGTGTTTAGAGATTCAGGGATTTGAAGTCTGGAGCAGTGATTTTAGATCCTAAGCAAGGTCTCTTTATATAGGGTCTAGAAATCTATGGTTTAAATCCTAGAGGAGAACCCTAGCCGCCACAAAGATTGTATCCCAATACGCAAACCATAGCCGCCAAGAAACCTGTGCCAGAACTAGGAACCCAGCACGACTGTGCCTGGGTGGCATAGCCTCCCCGTGCCAAATCCCTGCCACCCTGCGTCGAGGCTTCTTCGGCCTGACAGGCCCGTGTCATCTGGCACGGTCTCACCGTGTCGTTTCTTAGATTTTGGGCCACGAAACCCAACATGTTCATTAAGTAGTTAATTCGCCAAAGCTTTCAGTTAACTTGTGTAAACTTCATCCTTGAGATTAGTTTATGTTCAGCAACAGTTACATGCCTTGTTTCAATTCCCATAAATCTTCAATTTAAACCCAAGATTGTTTGCTTGTCTTTTCTGTCGACAATGAAATATATTCATTTGAATTGTATTACTTGTATTGGGCACACTTCTTTTGTTTACTAGTAATTTCTTGAAACCAAGTTTTTATTCGTTACAAGCTCTTAACCAAACTAATATTTTCTTTTGTTCCATCACAAAGTTTATTTTTTTTAAAGAGTGTTATTTCACTTCCTCTATTCATACTCTTGCACTTTAAGAGCTTCTTTTAAGAGGCAATTGCATTTTGACTCATATTGTTATTAGATGCTCATGATTGATTGATTTTTAATGTCAAATTCACCCGCCAAGGCAAATCGTTGAAGTCTGCTGTTTGAGCTAAAAATGTGATATTTTTAAGGTACTTTTACACTGATTTTAGGCTCGTTTTAATAATATTTTTAAGGTTTTTAATTGATTTTATTTTATTTTGCAGATTTTGAATAAATGCGAAAAAAGGGTTTAAATGGCAGAAAAAGTAAGAAAAATAGAAGAATTGTCGGAGGTTGAAGAACCGGGCCAAAAATCGATGAAAAACCGGCCAAAGAAAGAAGGAAGAAAAAAAAAACCCAGACCGGTGCAGGTGAACCGGACCGGCCGGTTCGCCTAAACCGATTCAGCTGAACCGGTTCAGTATTTAAGTCCCCCCTCCCCTTCCTTTCCTCGTTCTTCTTCTTCCCCATTTCCCTGACCCCCAACCCAGAGAACCCATTCCCAAAACCCCATCGCCCATCTCGCTCCACTCCCTCTCACTCTAACCACATCACCCAGCCCACAGTTCCACCGAAACCCTAAAACCACTCTCTACCCACCGTTCTTCACCAGCCCATGGTTTTCCCAAACCCATCCACCACCACAAACACCAGGCCACATCCTACCTTTCGCTGGCCTCATCTTAACCGTCCAGCACACCACCACCAGACGAAGGGTCGAGATCGAGATGGGCTTCGAGTATTTAAGCAAGGAAGAAGACGACGCCATAGAAGGTAGCGTAGGTTCGAGTTTTAGGTAATTTTAGGTAGATTTTAGGATTAGGATTAGGTTTAAATTCTGTTTTTAGGTTTAGATTTAGTTTAATTTCGCTTTTCTTTTCAGTTTCGTATTTGGTTTTCAGATTAAGTTTTCGAATTTGAGTTCCAAATTTCGATTGTTTTTGGGTATTTGAATTCATGTAGAATGTTTGGAATTGTTGCTTTCGAATGGTATTCTTGGATTCCAGTTGTAATTGCAAGAATTTTTGGGTTATTGTGTTGCTTTCCCTTCGATTTCCCCTCCCCTGTTCTGTTCTGTTTCGATTTTTTTGGGTCTAACAATGGCGGTTTCGCCATTGATGATGGAAGGCTGCGCTTCAAGCAAGGAAGGCTGAAAATTGGTTAAATTGCGTTCATTCCCCCTTCGGTTCTGTCGAATTCCCCTTCCCCTGTTCATGTTCTCTGTTGGTCTTCGAATTCACCATGGCAGAGCCGTGGGGGTGTTTCGAGTTCTTCTCCTCGCCTAATCTGGTTCGATTTCCTCCTGCCTTTGGTTTGCTTTCAATTCCCCTAACATAGTTTTCAATTCTGCTTTTTTTACTTTGCTCTCAATCTGTTCAGTTGCTGCTGAATCCCCCTCCCCTACTGCTTAATCGAATACCATAATTTGCTTCGTTAATTCTGGAATAATATTGGTTAATTGTTAGGTTTTGAACCATGATTAATTTCAGTTTAGTTTAGGTAGTGGTTAATTAATATAAGGTGGTCTAGTTAATTAGGTAGTTTTAATGTTTAATTAATTAGGATTAGATGAGTCTAATTGAATTAGGTTGTTAAATTGATTTAAATAATTCCACTTAGTTTAGATAAGTAAATTTTAATCGTTTAGTTTTAAAATGACCATAAATTTCACGTCTTCCCTGAGGACCGACCCTTAAGTACTACGACTGACAATCGAGTATTTGAGGTTTCTTTTCTTTAGTTATTTTTCCATCCCCCCCCCCTCAAAAACCGTTCAACATCTTCCTTGTTGAGTTCTGCTTGAAGTCCGCCTCAATTCAAAGTTTTTATCGGAATTATCTTACCATCTTATATTCCTGCGATGTAGATCTTCTATTCAACCAGCCTAAGAAGATCAGAGTGAATCTTTTCTTATATTCCCCATTCTTTTTATCAAATCTTCTTAGAACCTCTCAACCAGTTGTAGTCATGACATTGCTTAATTAATACATAAAAGACCAACCTAAAAACTAGTCACGTCCATTCGAATACATGATTTAATTCCACATAACCTTGCTATTGTGCAACTTAATCTCAAAGCATCTGCTCTCAACTTATAGTTAAATGTATCAAATTCAGAACCTTGTTACTCCTACCTCTCAGTTGTGAGCACACTTTGAACTCTAGATAATTCTTGAGAAACTCTTGTTGGGCTTATTTCTTGTAACACTGTGATCAATTGCCCTTATATTTTGTTTACATATGACTTGTAAATATCTTCATTTTTGCCATGCATTAATGTACAATTCGATACATATCCTAAGTATATGTAGCTCATGGCATGCATAATTTTTTTTTAATGTCATGGTCTATCCTTATTTTAGTAATAAATTTTGTGAAAGTCTTGCCTTGAACCATTTCCATAAGTAGTTTTCTTACTCCTAAATGATCATGTATGGCATATGCTCTAGTTATTCAATCATCATTTTTATAGGAGAAGACATACCAGGCCCCTGCTAGTCATTCTTTTCCTTCTAAATCATCTCTCATGTTTGCCCTTAATTATGTTCATGGCATAATTAAGGAATACAAGAATTAAGGATTAGAATAAACTAGTCCTAGGATGAGTTTGCTTAACATTCACCCAACAAGTCAGTTTTTCAGCTTTAAAATTAAAAATGTTTTCCAATTTTGATAATGAAGAGAATGTTTTGAGTTATGAGTGTGAACGAGGTAACTGAGAAAGATGCTCTCCCATTGCAATCCATTAAACAAACTCACATTGTTGTTTGTCTAACCTTCAAAGTTCATAATAATGCAATCAGTCGATAACCACTATAACACTAAGTTACTAAAATATTCAGATGTAGACATCTAATCCAATTAATGATACTGGACATTTGAATGGTGGATTATCTATGGAGGTAGAACCCTTTGTTGTGCCTGACTGCCTGACTATGAAACATTAGGTTATATGTCTACTTACCTTGGAGACAAGGAAGATTAATAGAAATGTAAATGGAAACAGAGCTGCCAAGATAATTGATATGCTTGGCGAGTGGTTTATTTGTAGCAAAAGTGAGTGAACCCTTGGTAGTGGAAGATTGGAAAAGACTTCTCTTCATCATGGGATTGATCAAATCTGTAAACCCTCTAGATTTCTAGTCAACATGAGCAAACTAGCATGGT
The DNA here is from genome assembly GCA_017589665.1 of Selenicereus undatus. NCBI lineage: Eukaryota > Viridiplantae > Streptophyta > Magnoliopsida > Caryophyllales > Cactaceae > Selenicereus > Selenicereus undatus. The sequence continues at coordinate 87,150,279 of JACYFF010010365.1, read as the reverse complement.
ACTTTAAAAATCTACCTGCACATGTTAACATACTTAATCTAGTTAATAATGGACGATTTCTTACTGAACTTCTGCAAAGCCTTCTGTTGAACTGTGAAGTCCAACGGAAGCGTCACCCTTCACTAGATTTGGTATTTGATTTCTTGCCACCTGCATGGCAAGACTGAGTGAGATTGACTTTATGTTTCATCATGATTCTGTGATAGTAATAGTGATATATATTGTCGATTGAATGGGCGTTATATACCTTCTAATACTCCATCACTCTATTGATCGTCTTGTGGGAAACCTTCTCTTGCTTATTATTAATGTTCGCATTTGTTTAACTACTCCAATCACGTTTGAAAAGTCATTGGGGAGTAAATTGTGGATTCAATTGAATTTTTTGGTTTAATTGTTCCCTATTTGTTTTTCTTGTGGCTTAGGTCCCTTTACCGTTGAAGTAAGAGAATCATGTCATATTACCACATTTTTCTATCTACTAATTCCCTCCAAGCACTACGTTCTTTCATTAAGGATAAGCATATACCATTCTATCAACCATACAATTACTAGGATCCAAAAATTTCTTTAGCTTTCTACACATGATCATATCATTCTTGAACTATTTCATATTACATAATTGCTCTTTTAACTCTTAGAATTCTCTCACAGCCTTTTATCTTTGTAAGTTAACCTATGGAAAGAGAAAGATACACTGCCATTCCTTCCAGTAGGCAAAGTTGGCTGCATGATTTGTAGCCCCATGTAACTTGATTAAAGGAAACATCTTCAGGAAGCTCCGGTGCCCCCGCCGGCGGCCAGCCCCCCCCCCGAGAAAAAGAAAACTGAACCATAGGAGAAATAAGATCCAGAATTTGTTGGTCTCAGGAGGGCAAAACTTTGATGGGATTTATGATGTTAATCTCGTTGTAGCTAGCTTTGCTTTAATGTCTGCAATGTCTATTTTTGGGACTAAAATAATTGGATGATTTCTTTTTTTGGGATTAAAATGTGTGCAATGTCTATTCCACCCCCTTTTATTGAATACAGCCTTACATTTCAATGATTTTTTCAATCTTGTAAAATACTCATTGTTAAATAATTTACCTTATACATACAAATTTGCAGGTTGCTGGATTACAGGTCAAATTAAAGAAGGTTTGAAGAACGATTTTCACAAACGTTTTCATTAGGCCATGATGTTAGTATTGACACAAAACCAATTGTTAATTTTTTCTGTGCTGATAGTAGTATTTGTCGATAGTACGATTTTTTGGTTGAAAATTTAGAACTGATGTACTTTTTAGAGACTAATATTATGATGAATCTATCAACTTTGGATTTATGATTTACAAGCAAAGTGCAATATGGATTTAGATAGGTTCATGGTACACAACGTAAAATATATAGTTGTATTGTTTGTAAAGAATGCTTTGCTATTAGAATAAGTTTAGTGACAGCAAAAAGATGGTGGTAACAGGCAAAACAATTGTAGCAAAAAGATTGTTGCGAAACGTTTAAAATATCAATGGCGACAACATAATTGTTGCCAAAACGACAGGATGGTGGTTGATAATGATTTGTCTACAGTTTACAACGGCAAAAATGTTGCCAAAATTATGAGCTTCTACAACGACCTGGTGGCTGGTAATGAATTAAAGTACATTTTGCAACAGCAAAATTGTTGCCAAAAATATGAGCTTCTGCAACGACCTAATGGTTTAATATAAAGTACATTTTACAACGATAGAACTGTTGCTAAAATTATAAGCTTCTGTAACGATCTAGTGGTTGCTAATGATGTAAATACGTTTTGCAACAACAGAATTGTTGCCAAAATTATACGCTTCTGCAACGATAGGATAGTTGCTGATGACTTACAATATAGGTCGCAACGATGTATATGGTTACGAAAAGTACCAACAATTTTTACAAACATTTCCTCATTTGGCAACGACATATTTATAGTGACGAGGAAGGTCGTTGCAATACGAGGAGCTATCGCAACGACGGTAGTCGTTACCTTTATCTTTTGCTACGCCCTGACTGGTAACGATCGTGCAACGACATCTTTCGTTGCAAAAACTATTATTTGCAACGACATTGTATTTATAGCAACGACAGCTACTATTGTAGAAAACAAATTTTCTTGTAGTGTAACCACAAAACTCTCGAACTCATCTGTCTTTTCATGTACGACAAGCCCGTTAACTTTGCTCGCTACATCCTTGGCTATATGGCCAATGTTAGCTCTATCATGCGTCCTGCTCCACTTCCATACTCGAACTTGTTGACCCTAGTTTTAAAGCACTTTGGCATTTCTCTTGAGCAAGAGATTTGTGAGACTAAAGTTGTTCCTATCATCACCCCCTCATCCCTCAAAAACATTTAGTTCGTTAAAACCAATTATGGTACTTGGAAATTCATTGAGGACATGACCCCGGATGAGAAAAAGCTTATCTCTCTCTGCTACGCTAAACATGTCAAGCCTCGCTTCACATCTCCCACCTCTGTCCCACCTCCTTCTCTCCTTGACCATGTCCTTACTCTCGACGAGCGAGTCTATGAGTTTTAGGAAACTGCTGATAAACTTAAGTACATTCTTGTCCAACACACTGACTCATTGGATGGCTTTGCTCACAATCAGGCCGTTTTGAACAATCACCTCACTCAAATGCAATCCTCCCTAACCAAGCAATTGACTGCGCTTCATCAGAAATTGGGTGATCTTATTCATCTGGGCAATGTCACTCCCCACTGTGCTCTCAAGGGTGTCCCTTTATCTGTCGCCGAACAAGCTCAATGTGCCACGTATGCTATTCACTTGATCAATGCCGGTAGCAAGTCCTCCCAGTCCAAGAACTGATTCTCTCCTTTTTGCTGCTTTTCAATTAGTTCAGTTTTCAATTTCATCCTGTTGGTATGCTCAGACATACAGTTTTTGCCCCATATTTCCCTCCTTTTTGATGAAAGAGGGGGAGAAAATATGGCATTTGCTATGATTATTCGACTTAGTTATGCTATTATGTTACTTAGACAAAAACTATGCTAATGCCATTACTATTTCACTTAGTCCATTATATATTACTATGCCTTGAGTGCTTAGTTTCTGTTATATCACGATGCTCTAAACTGATGAATCACAATAGTCCACTATGCTACGTTGGCATAGTTTGCTCACTAGAATATTACACATCCTGGATTTAATATTTGGGCTTAATGCAATAATAATTAAGCATAGAACATAACAAGATTAATTAAATTTGCATCAGGTAAGCTCATTTGTCTTCATCAAAAAGGGGGAGATTGTTGAACTTATTAGTAGCTAGACATTTTGATGAAACACAAAATTTACTGCTAAGGCATTAGTCAAGAGACTAAATGGTTCATAAATGAGAAATGAGCAACCTATTTCTTTAAAATATTCTGTTGATAATGTGATTGATACAATATCATCACGAATTAATTTGACTGATAATTTGGGTAAGTAAACCAAGTATCTAGCCCTTTCAAATTTTGAAGAGATAAATTGATTTGTCATCCATTATACTTGCTATATAATTTGATCCTGCATATTTAACATATTCTGTTGGCAATATTATCATGCTACTAATTTTTAAAACAATATCATGATTGAAGGATTAATACCATTTTAATCAAAGGATCAAAATCTCTTGTTATTATATTTGATTGCAAAGAAAAGATTTTATTTGAAGATGATATCTGCAATATTCTCAAGAGCAAAGAAAAGATATTATTCAGCATCATATAAGCACAAATCGTGGCAAAAGATTATAAGGAAATTAAATCAAAATCTGGAAACTAGATTTCAAGGGCCTGAAATACAACTTCAAGATATTCTGGGCAGAATTTCCTTTCTTGGAAGATTCGATGCACGACCAACTAAAGCCTATAAATAGAGGCCAAATGAAGGGAAGCAAGCATCCAAGCAAGTTGCAAGAACATTGAGCTATACATTTGTGAATTTACTCTTAGCATTACATTGTGATCAGAAATTATGAGTGTATTGAGGAAATCTTTATTAAGGAGTGAACTTAGGAGTTGGTGTGAGGTCATAACTCCCCCATACTTAAATCAAGAGGTTGATTTAAGTACTTGGAATCTCTAGAGTGATGTAGCTCTGAGAGATTATGAGAGTTCATCTTAATAAAAGAAGTAGAGAGTTGAATCCAAGAGTTGAATAACTCTAGGTGGTCACCTAAGCTTGACTGAGGCCCAACCTCGTTAAAATATCCTTGAGTATTGTCTCATTTTAATTTCTATTCTTTCTTTCAATTTTGTTTTTAGAATTTCTATAATCATTCCATTCACCCCCTCTAGGGCAATCCGAATCTTCAATTCTGTTTAAAATTAATTGATAATGATGAGATTAAATTGTTGGGCACCATCCCAGTAACATATTTGTTATCAAGAGGTCTATGGAATTAGAATAATTTTAGCTTGGAATTTGGAAATGATTTCACCTCACTGTCTGATAATGTGAGTGTCTCATTTTAGTGGGAAAAGTAATGGGAAATTTACTTTTTAGTGTTGTTTTAAATAACACTTTTCATTGCAATAATCACATTGCTGGCAAGCATTATTTTTGTTTGGGTTCATCAATCATGTGTAAGAGCAAGTGAATGACAATTTTACCGTCAAGCCCTCCCTTTTTCCTAGACTTTCTCTCCCCATTTCATATCCAGTGTCCCACCCCCTCCGCCATTCTCTCTCCTTTCTCCTCTACCCCCCTCTCCACTTTACCTCTCCTTTGCTAATTAAAGAAAAATGGTGGGATATATTATTATTCTTTGAAACAAAATATAAATAGCTTCCAATTCTCCATACTTAGTAGAACACTAGGCTGCCATCTCTTTCCTCACAATCTATTTGATCTCAATTAGCTTCCACCATAATCACCATCAGTAGCGCCATCGAGACCCAAGAAAGCCACCACGTCACCTCCAATGTCTTGGCACACCATTGGCGCCACTAACAACAACCACAAACCATGACCATATTCATTCTCTTCCTTCTTGATCCATCATTGAACCAAAATTTATTTACAAGTATGATGGTGAACCAAATTTGTCACCACATGCTAACTATCTCAAGTGATCCCATAGGCCAAACATCACCTAGCATATACTATGTGAGCTTCGCTTTACATCCCAATATTATCGTTCTGCCCAACGTAAATGTTAGTCATTCGGTACAAACTCACAAACATGCCAACTCCATCACTTTAACCCATAATTTATCTCTCTAGGCTGATCAATAAGCCCTGTTCAGGACCTAAATCCACCACCTATGATTACGACCTTAACCAACTACCCTCAAGTCTTACTTTTCTGCCAAGCAGGCTCCATGTCGATATCCTTTGTTTGCTCTTAAGACACTTACATCAATTTGTACAAACTCCCAAAGTCACCATCATGGGTTCAACTTTTGGTAACTTATAATTTAATTAGTATTGATTATCATCACTTAAAATGATACATAGTTATTATAAATAACAACAAAGTATTATGTACGCAATTGTTAGCATGTCAAGTACAATAAATATTCTTTAAAATATGTTTTTTATACAAAATATCTTCACACTTTTTATATATGTACATTTCAATTTTATTATTGACAAAAGCCTTACTTTTTCGTCATTTAAGGAAGCAGCAGTAGTGTCTTATCTCAATTAAGTTTCCGGTAATACATGATTAATGAATATAGCGCATAGCAATACTAAAAACCAAGACAATGTCAACAAGCTATATATATGCATCAATTCATATATGTTGACCTCAAAATATGTGTAGAGCAATCAGGGTCAACTATCAAAATGTTTAGTGTTAACTTAGTTTTTACACCTAACTTAGGTAGATTTTCATGGACACCATAACACATTGTCGTAGGCACTATATGCATATGTTAATATGTATTATCCTGAAAAGATGTGTAGAAGAGTTAACTAGATATATTTTTAAGATATATATATATATATATATATATATATATATATATATATATATATACATATATATATATATATATATATATATATATACATACAT
>JACYFF010010365.1:87126942-87139229 GCA_017589665.1 Selenicereus undatus | reverse complement strand
ATATATATATATATATAGACACTCTTAAATGTCAAATGCAACCATGGAATTGAGTTAACAATTTATGATTTATAAACTAATATTTTTTGTGTAGAATGATTGGAAAAAATTAAAATTATTTTTTCATTTAAATTCTTCAAGAAATTATAAATACAAATATTAAGGGTAAATTAAATAATGATTAAATTTGAAATTGGGGTTGGGGAGGAGGGCAATGAGAGCATTGGGGAAGAGAGAGGGAGAGAACAAGGAAGTAATTTAGCTTGGATGTAATGTTTTGGGCGGTAAAATGAAGGGGACAAAAATAACACTTATTCCCTGTTCTTTTCGTGGATAAATTCTAAAATATCAATCTCAATTCATTTCAACCCACTTCAACCTACTTCAACCCACTTTCACTATTTTAACTAAATTCAATTTATTACATAAAAAAAATTCAACCTACTTCAATCAACTTCAACTCACTTTAATCTACATTAACCTATTTCAATCTACTTTATTTTTTTATCCATCCAAATTTTTCTACGAAAAAATCAAACCCTTAGAAGTAATAAAAACGCTCAAACGAAAAGTATCAGTAAATTTCCCAAAACGAATCGCTGGTACAGTGTTTGGGGGGGGGGTTGGTGTCTAATCATTGCAGCATCAACTTTATTCAAAGCGCCCCTATCTGTCTACATCAGTCGACCAAAACCACATCATTATCAAGTACAAACTAAACGTTGTCATGGAAATTACGCTGAATCTGGTAAGCGGGTGTGAACTGCTCGATTGCCAAACCTTATCACAGAAAGGACCACTTCACTTCTACAGTTCTACACAGCTCTCTCCTGCTCGATCCACAACCAACAAATTTAACAATGATCTTGATTTTATGTGCATTTGGCTATTATAATACAGTACCAAATGAAGACAATTACAGATATTTTTTTAAAAATCTTGGCGTAAAATTAACCAAGGTCATAAAAATTTAGGTTGTCACACCCTGATGTAAAAATCAGAATTAATTCATATCTAACGGTTGTTATCTAGCCCTAAGTGTATAACAAATGACATTTTATCATGTGAATCAATTTAAAGAATATTTAGGAGTTGTTTAGTTCAAAAATTAGAATAGACTGAAATAAAAAAACAAAACCAGTAAATGAAAATAAATTTTGACTTCTCGTTCCTAACATTATTTGTGTGACTCGATACATTAATGGGAAACTTCGATTCCAAAAGCATGGGTGTATATAAACCAGAGGAAAGAAGGGTTTACTTAAGCCACACTTGATTATTTGAGTGATTTCTCAACAATGTAATCCCAAGAATATGCAAATCAATGATCCATTCTTATACAAAAATTAAAATGAGAATGAGCCAAACAACCTATTCCTTTTATAGATATATTATAATAGATAGAAACATGAATATTTGTATAGACAGGCATATAAATATAGATGTAAATAAATGACAATTAAGAGGACGGAAGACATAAAGTCATGGAAAAAATATTTTCTTCACCAAACTGAAAAACTGTAACTTGCATCTCCTCTAAGAGCAATCGCAGCTATCAGAACGCGAGACACATGTGGGGCTAGTGTGGCAGCTGCGTGTCAATTACTCTGTCTTAGCCAAGAGAAATGATGGACAGTCTCGTGTGGGAGAACGCCTAAGTGTTTCTCCCCACGAGGGTTTTTTTGTCTTTTTCTAGAGTCAAACAACGCGTTTTGGGATGTGGGCAGAGTGCAAAATTTATTGATTTGGGGAGATTTTTTTTTTTGGTTATTTTGGTTGGTATATGTGAGAATTTAATGGTGGGCTCCATAATAAATATTTAATTCAATTATCCTGAAATAAGTTCAATTTGTTGGGAAAGTGATGGAATGTAAATTCCAAAAATGTAGAACTTTTGTTGATATGGCAGGTCTGGGATGTTCTAACTCTTATTTCTCTCACTAAAAAGATCTTTTTAAAAAGAAAAATCTGGGGTCCCTTCAATTCGCCAAAAACCCCTGATCCATCTACTCTAGCAAGAGGTCGTTAGCTATAATTGCTTGTGATAAATCCCAATTTTGCGCTTCTTAGACCTCTATTTAGTTACAATAAGGTATATACCAATAGTTTTATACTTGTTCTCAATAAATTTCCTCACTGCTTTGTGAGAATTAAGTTACTTATTTTGGTCACCTTCAGTATGAGTTTGGCTCATCGTTCATTTATGGTCGATCATAAATTCAGAAATTTGGAGAGTGATATGTTTGTGGAGGACAATATGGATGCTATCATATATATTAAGTGTTGGAGTATAAAGTGTGTATTGTCTTATATTGATAAAAATGAAAGAATATGAAAGTATAAGCTATCCCACATTGATAAAATTAAAGGGTTTGAATATGTGTATAAGCTTGTGAGTTACTACACCTATTGTGATTTGCTTTTGGGTTGAAACTTCATTTGAGCTTATATACATGACTCTTTGTTCAAAGCCCAATTGATATAAGAAATTTAACGTTATGTCTACTCATTTTGATTAAGAATTAGGACAACAATGGAATTTCATGTTTTCGACAACGATGATCTTCCTTTCAAGTGTATATTTATAACTCGCTGATATTTGAAAAGGACGAATTGACATTGAATAACTTAGTTGGTGAAAAAATAATGCTAAAAGTTTATAGGTGGTCGACTATATATTTACTATTGAATTTTTTTAGAGACAAGGATTTATTTTAATATAGTTTAGTTTAAGAGATACATGTTGATTATAGATGTGATACGGCAGTTTTACTAATCAACATTTCCTTATTTATTTAAGAAAACCTCAAAATGGGTACGTGGATGAAAACGATTGGGTCTCTGGGAGAAATAAAGTAGTAAACCTTTTGAATGAGGATTTTTGGACATTAATAATTGCAGTTTACTAGCTCAACACTAACAAACCCGCCGTTGACCCTATTTACTATTTTTGAACCGTCATCGAGCGAATAGAGCTAAACTGGGCAATGCACTGATGTGCATGATCATTTTGCCAATGTGGATAAGGGAACAGTGTGGTCAATCCTTTTATACAACCAGCCTTCTTACCTATTAAAAATTAGGATTTTTAGAAAATAACAATCTGGACTTTGGGGTGGTGGAAATGAATAATTTGAACTAAAGAAATAGTTGCTAGCGCTTCGAACTTTCGACATTTTTACTATTAATAATCTATACTATTGAAAAACCATACCCCAATGCTCCCATTTCGGCTCACTATTGGATAGTTTTTCCAAATATGGATTATTGATAGTAGAAATATCGAAAGTTCGGATTGTTGGTGCTTATGTCTTAAGTTCAAGTCATTGACTTCCACCACCCCCAAAGTTCGGATTATTTTTTTCCAAAAGCCCTAAAAATTATCCTTAACAATATAATAACTAATACCATAAGTATCAACACATAATCAAAGTTTCCTGTTGAGTTCCTTGAACCTTTTAGTTTGAACTGATCATCTCATCCTTCAAAACCTTTACTTCCTCCATCATGCACCACTAGCGGATCCATTCATAGCTTAGGAGTGTCCACGGACACCCCTAGCCCAAAAAAAAAAAAATTCTATTATAAAAAAGATTAATTTGGTACCGATGTTGATTTATGGACACCCTAAAAAAAATAAAATAGTGTATATTAGTAACGATATTAATTTATGGACACCCCTATCCCAAATTGCTGGATCCTCCACTGTCATGCACATTAGCAAAATTAGCATCAACGTCGTTACTCTGCCAAGTCCAAGTTCTTTTCACTAACTGGCAGTAAAGTAAGATTATTTTTATCGAATACTTCGAAGATAGAGATTATTACTGTCCAAAAACCCTTAAAATAATTCCTGGCACATGGAGAAATAATCCTAAATTAAAAGGTCCATTCATGTTTTAAAAGATCAAGCGAATCATTGCTCCTCTATAGTTATACAATAGGTCTTCATTAAATTTATGGACCTAATACAAGAAATATACAAAAATGTCGTCCCAGAAGGGTTTTTTCTCTTTTGTTGGTAAGATATTAATATTATACTTTTACAGCCATGAAATATTAGCAGATTTCATAGAGTTGCCTCACACCCAAATGAACTAATTCTTATTGGATCAAATCTTTAAATATTCCGAACTGAACTACTCAAGCATTTGTGTTTAAAGTTGATTTTTCCAATAAGATGAACCTATTGAACCGGATATGAATCAAACCAAGCCAATTTTAACTGAAATGATCCGAATCAAGTTTAAAACTTGATCGCGTTTCAGTGACTTGAATGTAACCCAATTCAAGATTCATCCAATTTAAAATTAATAAAATAATCTATTAATTTCGTCTTAAAGTGTCACCCTTATCAACTTTAGCAAAAAAAGTAATTTGATGGTTTAGATGTAAAAAGTCCAAAGTTCACATGATGGACACTTTCTGGAACACTCAGAAGCACCAAATATATCATAGTAAAAAAACAAGACGTGGTTATTGTAATAAGATACATTTTGCGTTGCCCATAGGTCACACTACGTCAAATTCACGGGAGGATAAAAAGGTGGGTGGTAAGTACAATATGAAAGCCTTGGGAAATTATCATATTAATAACCAAAATAGCATAGCTTTCAACAATTCACACTTTTGAAAGCTCAATGTTCCCCAAAACAATTAGAATTAGCACAGATGGAGAACGTGTTATGATTCATTTCTCAATTGATTACAGCAAAAGACTGCAGTTTACTTGGCTTGGTCAAATAGGTAGATCGCATCACATATTGGTAGATCGCATCACATAGTTGACTAGTTTTTTTTTTTCACCCTTTTTTACTTTTCGTTCTTGAAGCAAATGCAAGGCCTGCTAGTATTTTGCAGTCTAATAATGTGAAATGGACCCTGTCAAATACTTCAGAAAAATGAACCGCTTCAAAAAGTTTAGAAAGTAGCCAGTCAAACTCCTTTTCCTCCCTGTCACCATCACACCTTAAGGTCGTAACAGATAAGTGGAAAGGAAAATACGTTATAAGTTAATAAGATTTCTATGTTTGATATACAGAAATAAAAGTAACTTAAGGAAAATTATGAAGTTATATGTTTATATTAGGGATATATTGGTAAAATTGTCATTTTATACTAATTTAAACTCCCATATACCAAATAAGGAAATGTTAGTACATAAATGAATTTCATTCCTGAAAATGAATTCTCAACCGCACTTATAAATTCACATTTACCAATTCTTAATTATGTATCAAATGCCCCCAAGTACAAGAGAAGTAAAATAATTTATTTTCATATTTGATGTAGGATTTTTTTTTTCCTTTTCACTTTTGATCACATATCCAGATGGAATGATATATTTAAGGGTTTACTAAATTCCTTAAATCGTCCTTATGTTTTTCCATGAAGCGATCCCACCAAAGATTATTACAATATTTTTTTTTTAGTTTAGGAGTTCAAAGTTGTTTCGTTTTTGATATGGGTCAAATTCTTTCCCATTTTCTTAAAAAATAATCTAAAAAATTTTATTGTTATCTTTCTATACTTTTTATTTTTATTAATAGCATATGCTTTTATTTTTCTTTTTTTTGGGTTGAAAATCAGGATACTTCCATGAAATTTTTAAGGATACTTTATACTTTTTTTTGCAAGAAAAGGAATAAATTTTATTGAACAATAATTAGTCATTTGGCATTTACAATGCAAATTTGACACAAATAAATACAATCCTGAATGCCAAAAATAAAATTTCACTCCAAGAAATAATTTGGGGATGAGACCCACAAATCTATCATAATCTTGTTCAAAAGAGAGATCTGCTTGTCTATTGTAGACTTTTTAGAGGGGATTAATTATCGATAATAAGGATTGCACTCAAGATATTGAAAACCATTAGAGACTCAAGTTGATATCTTCAGATGATTCATCCCATAAACATCAGACTAGGAAAAAACAGACAACAACAAAACAAACCAATGACAAAACAAATATAAACTCCCACGCAACTGTAAAGGTAGGTTTTTACTCATGTATTCTATAATAATTTGGTGGAGGAACTTAATTCATTTTTGAATAATTTTGTACTATATCTTCACTTATGTAATCTTTTTATTCCAACAACCATTTTTCTTTTTAAAAAAAAAAACCTAAAACACAAATGTCAATTATATTCATGATTCTTGTTATTTACATTTCTTTCTTTTTTTTCCTTTTTTCGATTATTAGGACCCTCAAAGAGGGAAACAGAGTTGAAAGTAAGTTTACAAAGATAAAGCCAATAAACAACACATAGACTTAATATAAGAAAAACACCCAGTACTAGACCCTCATTGAAGCATGCCAAACCGCAGTTTCTACACCTTGACAGCAAAGTGTGAACAATATTTACTGTTCCTTGCATGTACTAATTCTCAAAGATGTAAAAACTGCACGACTAATGTTAAAAATACATCTATTAAAGTAATATAGCATATATCCGTGCAAAGTACATTGTTCACGTGTAAATTTATAAGCTTTTTCTAGGGACTGCGTTTATATTTTACGTAAAGTTTTCGGAATTGCATGTATACTACTGGAAGCTTCTCCAATCAATTTTTTCCAAAAAGAATTCTCCCAAATTAAACTAATAAAAAGACTTTTTTTGGCCCGATTTTGGCTAATTGAATCACCTTAGAGGGGGTGTGAATAGGGTAATGATCAATATCGCAAATTAATCGAAATAAAGAGCAGAAAGATAAACGTAGACAAGACACGAGTAATTTTTAATGAGGTTAGCCTTAACCAGGCTTAGTCCCCGCCTAGAGTTCCCTAACTCTAAGATTAACCCGATTATATTAAGAGGGATTGTTACAACTCTAGAGTACACATTACTCTAAATTCCAAGTCACAACTTGAACCCTTCAACTAGGCTTGATAGAGTTAACCCTTCAACTCTATAATTCCACCATACTTACAACTTGAACAATACAACTTGAATGATTGTAAAGCAAGTTAGAGTACAAAGTATGCAAGTGAGTATTGAGTATAGCAAATACTTGAGCTCTCTTTCTTGTGTACTCCTCAGCTACAAAGTTTTTCCTTTTTATAACAAAAAGAGTTGAAGTAGCCGTTACTTTTAAATATGGAAGGAAAATCTTTAGCTGATCCTCAAGCCATTGGAATCCAGTTTCAAGGCCTTGAACTGCAACTATTGTCAATAACAGTTCCAAATCTTTAACAGCTACCTTGCTGATTTCTTGCAACGGCTAGTTGATGCTAAAAATCTATTAGTGTTATTTTTAGGCCAAGCAACAACAAGAATTGAATTTCAAAAGATATGGCCATATTTAGAGCACTACAATCTCATATTCAAATTTAATCACACAATATAATAACATAAAGATTACATATTCAAATTTGAATATCAAATAATTGAAATAATCTCAAGATATTGTGACGCCTTATATAAAGCCAATTAAGTAATATTAATATTATATTCCAAAATTCCCTTCAAAAATATAGCACATTTAAACAATAATTATTATTAATTTAATTCAAATATAACATGATGAATATGTCAATTGATTAATCTCTTTTTTTCTTTCATTAAAATATATTAATAAAATATATTGTAAGCTTAAGGAAGTTAACAATCTCCCCTTTTTTGATGAAAGACAAAACCCAATAGAAATTACATATCAATATAATTTTAAATGATACACCACGAAAGCTTTTCAAATACTTTTCCCCCTCTTTGTAGTTCATCAAAAAGGTAGCATAAAAAGGAGAAAGAAAAATTAAAGCGTGAAAAGAAAATTATGGCAAACACATATAGCTCCCCCTTAAAAAATCAATGATATATACGGATGCTCCCCCTCAATTTAAGGCACTCATGAAAAAAATATAAGGGATTAAACACTAACATTTTGATCAAATCATATATTCTAATATGTAGGCATTGACTTGATATTCTCATGAGGATTGCACGGGATCAACATATTAATATAACAATTCTCCCCCTTCAAGAATAAATCAAGGTTATAGTAGAATAATGAAGTAATATAATTCTTCTCTCATAGAAGGAAGCAAGATCATGTACGTGAATATTAGAAATCATAACAGTTATGGACCTAAAATAGATCACATACAAGATATCATTTAAGCGTAAAAATAATTACATGTCATAATAGCATAGAATATGATGGAATATTAATCATGCTCACCTTCTAAAGATAATTAAGCAAATTAAAACTCAAAAATTTGAAAATCAAAACTTCTCAAATAGGAAGTACACCATGCAAAGATAACATCACCTTCTATTTGGTAATAATTCAAATTTTGATTTCTATTCATGTTGTTGAAACAAAAAATCCAACCCTTAATTTAGTCACACCAAGATTTTCAGTTTCTACCTGCAGTTCAAGGTCTTGAACTGTATTTCAGGGCCTTAAAATCTGGGCACTGAGCTGATTACCTATTATTTTATCCTCCTTTGGCCATAAAGCAATTTTCATGACTACTTTAACATTTCTCGGGCATCCAATTTCGCAGTTTCATGTTCTATTCTCATATGGATGCAAAAATGCCCTGTAAAACAAACTTATACATTTCTCAAAACACATTTAGAAAATTTAGCTCCATAATCGTAATTATGCGCCATTATGGATGATCTTGTTACTTTTGGTACCCAAGTTTGTGTGCTACTAGGACCATTTCTTTTAATAGGACAATGAGTTGAAATATGTCCTATTTTATAATAATAATTGCTAGTAATAGAAGTCTTACTTTTGTTGTAAGTCGATTTAACAAAGAAGTTTTTATAACACTTATTTTTATTGAACGGATTAAAATCAATTCCTTCTTTGTTAAATGACACATTTTGTATGCCAAGAATTTCATTTAAATTCTCTTCTCCTTTTGAAAAATTTAAGACAATTTTTTTAGGATTAGCACACTTGACTTGGAGCTCATCCTTTTCTTTCTCAAGAAGGACAACTTTCTCTTGAAAACTTTTTTAATAATTAGACACTAAATCATTTGATTCTCAAAATTCAACATTTTCTTGAGACAATTCAAAATTCCTTTTTTTTCAAATCTTTAATTTTAGAAATGTGTCCTTCTTGATGTCTAATATAATAAAGTAAGACTTTTATTAACTTACGTTTAGAATGACTATGAAGAGAGTCATATACCTCACCCGGAATGTCATATTCCATTTCCTCATCTTCTTCTTCATCATCACTTGTGCAAGCATCATCATCATTAGTGTCACTTGCATCCTGATCTTTAACTTCTTCATTTGCCATTAGACAAAAATGAGGAATCTCTTTTTTGCCACTCAAGTTGCTAAGCATATTGCCCCTTCTTGATGAATTGGGATTTTCTTGGCTTGTTTGTTCATATAGTAATGTAAGTTTTTCCCAAAGATCTTTAGTTGTCTCACAATAGCAAACATGGTTAAATATTTCATCATTTAGAGCACATTGCAAAATATATAAAACTCTAGAATTTTTCTTAACAATCTCGTACTCATCTTGAGTGTATTAACTCTTTGACTTGTTAACAGTACTTCCATCATTTTTTATCCAATTTGGTACAAAAGGACCATTTGAAATGATGTCCCAAAAATCAAAACCGATGGATCTAATAAATGATTTCATCTTGTACTCCCAAAGAGAAAAATTAGTTTCATCAAATATTGGAGGACAATTGACATAAGCATTTAATAAACTAGCCATGGATCTAGCTACGGACGGTCAAGTCTTAAAATAATAGCTCCTGCTCTGATACCAATTGTTGGCCCAATTTTGGCTAGTTAAATCTCCTTAGTGGGGAGTGTGAATAGGGTGAAAAGCAATATCGCAAATTAGTCGAAATAAAGAGTGGAAAGATAAACGTGAATAAGACACGAGTAATTTTTAATGAGGTTAGCCTCAACTATACTTAGTCCTCACCTAGAGTTCCCTAACTCTAAGATTAACCCGATTATATTAAGAGGGATTGTTACAACTCTAGAGTACACCTTACTCTAAGTTCTAAATCACAAGTTGAAGCCTTCAACTAGGCTTGGTAATGTTTACCCTTCAACTCTATAGTTCCACGCTACTTACAACTTTAACAATACAACTTGAATGACTGTAAAGCAAGTTAGAGTACAAAGTATGCAAGTGAGTATTGAGTATCGCAAATGCTGGAGCTCTCTTTCTTGTGTACTCTTCAGCTGCAAAGTCTTCCCTTTTTATAACAAAAAGAGTTGAAGTAGTTGTTACTTTCAAATATGGAAGGAAAATCTTCAGCTGATCGTCAAGCCATTGGAATCAGTTTCAAGGCCTTGAACTGCAACTAATTTTCAATAACAGCTCTAAATCTTCAACGGCTACCTTGCTAATTTCTTGCAACGGCTAGTTGATGCTAAAAATCTATTAGCGTTGTTTTTAGGCCAAGCAACAACTAGAATTGAATTTCAAAAGATATGTCCATATTTAGAGAATCATAATCTTATAATCAAATTTGAATCACACAATATAATATCATAAAGATTACATATTCAAATTTGAATATTAAACAATCTCAAAGATATTGTGACACCTATATAAAGTCAATTAAGTAATATTAATATTCCAACATCCACTTCAAGAATATAGCACATTTAAACAATAATAATTATTAAGATAATTCAAATATAATATGATGAATATGTCAATTGATTAATCTCTTTTTGTCTTTCATTAAAATATATTAATAAAATATATTGTAAGCTTAAGGAAGCAAACAACTTCTGTGACCACTAAAGTCACTAATCAAATTGTTGTTTTGATGATAAAAAAGGAAGATAGGAGGAACTAATTGGAAGACAACAAGACTGAACAAGTTCTCTTATGTTTGTAGGAGGCAAAATTTTTCTAACCAATCAAGGCTTACCGCATGGAAAGTTAAACACTTTTATTTCGGTCAATAATAGTCCATCATGTGTCAAATTAAGGGTGTGTTTGGTACGGTCGAAAATCATTTTCCTAGAAAATTATTTTTCATGCAAAATAATTTTCAACTCATATTTTCAGTTGTTTGGTAAAAGTAGAAAATGAGTGCAATTACCAAAAAATGAACAAAAAAGTTAAAAAGAGGTACATTAGTGAAAAAACAAAAGTAGGTAAGATATTTAGAATTATATGAGAATTTATATTTTGTTCTTTGGGGAATTATATTATAATAGTAGTGTCATTCAGATCAAAGTTGTGACAGTATGTATATTTGTCAATTTTTTTATCTTGCCTACTGCCAACAATTTGATGTTAGCAATGCTTATCGGATTCCCAATTTCGAATAGGAATCCAAACAAATAAGAGGAAAAGCCTAGTGTGTTTCTCTATCTTCTTAAAATTGACGATAAATTGCAGAGCATTTTGGATTTCAATGAAATCATAGCTGTTAGATTCACTAACATCGGTATCGAAATCTGCATCGGAATGATATAGTTTCGTTAATTTTTAATATATTACCTTAATCTTCGAACTATGTCACTGCCTTATTCTTCAAACCATATGTCAAGGAAATAGACATGGAAGAGAGAAGGAACATGAAATTGTGTGAGCGCCGAAGAAATGTAAAATCAACTTACGTTCCATTTAAAGTGAAAATATTTTCCTTCATTCTAGGAAAAATTATTTTCCCCTTAAAACACATTTACTCTCCTTGTTTTATCAAACACCGTAAATGAGAAAATCATTTTTCGGAAAAATGACTTTCACCCATACCAAACACACCCTAAGTACGAAGGTTTATTGAATAAAAGTTTTAATGCAAATATATTTTGGCCAATTAAAAGATGACACGTGTCACATATGATGTACAAATTTAGTGGTTATTCCTTTTTACTTGGAAAAGGATAATTAGCTATAAATAAGACTAACCCTAGCTTAGCTTTCTCTATAAATATAAAGCTTTCCCCCTTCAGTTGGATTTGCATTATGAAGAACTCACAAGAGTTCAAGCACTCTAAACATGTGTTGTTCACTTCCAGAGATCAAATATTGATTGAGTTAAGCCTCTTAGGCCCTTTATAAAGATCAAATTCATTTGCGGGCGCTGTTTGGTGAGATAAAATAAAATGAAACTTGAATCCTTATGTGTCAAATTCCACTCTTTTGTATTTGGTGAGCACTTTAAGAGGATGGAACTTGGAAACCTAGGGGTATCAAGTCTCCCCCAATTTTAAGGAACTCGAACCCTCCCTTTTTGAAGGGGGTTTAAGCCCCCAACCCTCTGGAATCAACATCGTCATCATCATCATCATCATCATCATCATCATCATCATCATCATCATC
>JACYFF010010365.1:87092360-87126932 GCA_017589665.1 Selenicereus undatus | reverse complement strand
ATCATCATCATCATCATCATCATCATCATCATCATCATCATCATCATTATTATTATTATTATTATTATTATTATTATTATTATTATTACTATTAATGATATAATTATTAATAATATTAATAACAAGTATTGCTGTAATTATTATTTATTGTCATTAATATTAATAATAATAATTGATTATTATTACTAATATTAACAAATAATTATAATTATAATTATTAATTATTAATTACTATCAATAATATTAATCATTATTACTATGATCAATAACAATTATAATTATAATTATAATTACTAATTATTACTACTAATATTAATTAATAATTATAGTTACAAATATTCTTATCAATTATTATTAGTAATATTAACTATTATTATTATAAATTTTAATTTTAATTTTAATTATTATTAACATTTATAATTGATAATTAATAATATTAATTAACAATTACAATTATAATTAAAATTATTAATTATTACTACTCATATTAACTAATAATTATAATCATAATCATTCTTATTAATTATTATTAGTAATAATTATTAATATTATTTTTAATTAATATTTTTTATTACTAATAATTATTATTAAAAATATTTATAATTTATAATAATTAAAAATATTAATATTAATATCAATATTAATAAATTATTAAGATTATTATTATTTGTATTAATAAGGTTTATTATTGTAATTATTATGATTAATATTGATAATTATTATGATTAATTTTGAATATTACTTAATAATAATGTTATTATTAATTATTTTTAATGTTAATAATAATAATTAATAATTAATATTAATATTAATAATTAATATTATTAATAGCAACAATAATGTTGATTATTATTATTATTGTTAAGTTTTATTATTAATATTACTATTATTGTCATTAGTAACCATTATTATTATTTTTTAAAAAGCAAATTTGATTCTATTCTATAATCTACAGCCAAATAATAAGGATTGAAACTTAAATCCATTCCTCTTCTCTCCAAACACATGAGTTTAGGATTCAAATTCTAACCTTCATCCCTTAAGGATCATTCCTTGATTCCATTCCCTTTTATTTTTCTTCACCAAACAAGATCTTAAGACTATTCAAAGAAATCGAATCAAATGATTTATTATACCTGTTCTTGTAACAATTATCTAGAGATTGTACCCATTCTTTGTAAATAAAAAAAATTGAACTTGTTTCTCAATTTCTTGTCTAATTTATTTTAGGCTTGAAAAGTGTGTGTACAAATTTTGACACACTTGATAGGACATTCTCTACCTCTCATCTCTTTCTTTGAAACACAAACTCTACACTTATTCGAAGACGACATGGCTCCTAAGAACGTCATCCCTCAATATTCAAGGAAAGTTGTCCGGTCCACATCTCAGGGATTAATAACTACTAGTGTTTCATCTAGCAGAGTCATAACTAGAAATATGGTAAAGGCTACAACTGCAATTCCCATAAAACAATCTGTTGAGACTGCACCACTGCAGTCGCATAAAACACAAAATCTTGGCTTCAACTTGCTTGAAGGAGTAAACTGAATCGCTTTTATTTCTTTGAAGCAAAATTTCGTTGTTGGCTTTAACATCATACAACAAATAGATTTCATGGCTTGGATGGGCTCCAAGCCTATGTCAACCCCACCTTTCAATCTTTTGGTGTAGAAGATCATGGCTATGCTAGTGATGACTCTTCACCAACATCTCCAATGGTGTCATTGTTCTCCCAGTCAGAGACCATATTCTCTAATACTATCATTATGCCAGTTATAGCAATAGAGGCAGGCAACTTAGAGGAAAAGCTCGCAAGCATGAAGGCAACATTAGAGAGACTCAATAAGGAGAGCCTAGATAAAGACTCCCAAATGAAGCTTCAAAGCATATTGGTACTTTGATGATGAAGTTGGAAAAGAGACCGTTATAATCCTCTAAAAAAGGCTTGGATCGTGAAGAGTATAATAAGGAGTCCAATCATAGTGAAGACTCTAATGTTGAACACATGAAAGGGAAGGAATCCTCATTGGGCTTAATGTATGTTGAACATATGCAAACCCTAATTGCAAATGCTGTTAAGGCTTACTTGGGGGAGGATCTCGCAAGGCACATTTATACATGAAGCCTTATGCAAAAAGGATTGATGTCCCCCGTGTGCCCCATGGCTACTAACGTCCTAAGTTCAACCAATTCAATGGTAAGTGCAACTGTAAACAACATATTGCACATTTCATTGAAGCATGCAATAATGTTAGGACTAAAGGGGACTAGTTGGTAAAGCAGTTCACTCAATATCTTAAAGGATTCACTTTCAACTGGTATACGAACTTGGAGCTCAAATTCATTAATAGTTGGAAACAAATGGAACAACAATTCCTAAATAGATTCTAAAACACTTAACGCACTATTAGTATTATTTTATCTGACAAATACTAACCAGTGGAAGAATGAACCACTCATTTATTACTTCAGCTGCTAGAGATTTCTATGTCTCGAATGCAAGGATTGTTTGTCCAAAACCTCTACTGTTGAGATGTGCGCTCAAGGCATGGAATGGGACTTGTTGTATGTTGTGCAAATGAGCAAGTGGAGGACATTTCAGGAATGGGGTATTAAAGCCCATGACATGGAGATGATGATTGCAAATCGTCGTGGTAAGTTGTCTTCCACACATGAATTCAAAAAGGACAAAGGTGATTCAAAGAAGAGTTCTAAGCCCTCAGAGACATCAACAAAGGAAGATATGACTATTTCCACTGAAAAACCCTTGCGAATTTTAAGGAAGTCTAGGTTAGAAGGAAAGAAGGCTTCGTACCCTAAAGAGATAGCAAAGAAGCGCCCCACATTGTAGGCGCTTCAAGAGAAGAAGTACATGTTCCCTAATTCAGACTTGTCAGGAATGTTGGATGGCCTACTTCAGAACAAGACCATCAAACTCCCCAAACCAAAGCGAGCAAAAGATGCTCGAAGGACAAATAGCATGAAGTACTGTCAATATCACAAGTCATTAGTCACCCTATAGTGAAGTGTACTACACTTAAAGAATGTATCATGCAACTGCAAAGGAAGGGAAAATCATACTAAACTTGGATGACACTGCTGAGAATAATTTTATATGCACCTAATTGGAGTACTCCTCGTCTTCACCAAGGAAAGAGTTGATCCAACCCCACTAAGGGGTCAAGTCTAAGATCACTCGTTCTCTAAGAATGGAGCGATTCACATTGCAATTTGGCAGTTTGAAGGTGATGGAGATTCCAAATGATGGTGCAAATGCCATTGGTAGGAACTCATTCGACCACAGATATCCTTGATGAAGGTGACAAAGGGTGGACCCTTGTCAACCGATGAAGGTCGAGGAAGCAACAGTAGGATGAGCAACTGCTTTTGCGCCATAAAAAGAGACAAGGAAAGAAGAAGAAACCTCAATATATAAGGGGTCAAAAGAGGTTGAGAACAAACAAAAAGGAGAAAATTTTGCATGTGGATCTACTTGAGCAGAAGCCTCTTGTTCCCATCACGTTAGAAGCCTTTTTTTGTAGTTGGCATCTTCAATAAAATCATGATTAACATCACTTCATATATTGAGTTGGAGGATGAAGAAGATGGAGTACAAGAAAAGCAAGATAATTCTCTAAAAGGTTATGATAAAATTCTAACTGTTTTATCGGCCTTACGAACATGTACTGGTTGGAGGCAAATCTTTCACTTACCGGAAGAAATGTGCTAGTGTGTTGCTATTGCCTTGCATCGACCCAAAGATTTATACTAATGAGGTCAAAGATATTGGAGAATCTTCAAAAGACCTTACCCGGTATGCCACTTGCAATACAACTATCACTTTCACTAATGATAACTTGTTGTTAGGCTGCAAAGCCTCACAATTGGCCTTTATTTGTGACTGGCTAAATCAGGGAGCAAAAAGTCAAGCGCATCTTGGTTGATGGAGATTCAACTATTAACATCATGCCCAACTGTACAATGAGTGATTGAGGGAACATAGTGAAAGATCTTTTGAGAGTAGAATGGGATGCAAGGCTTGAGCCTTAAGAGTCAGCATGTGATTGGCATGATTCGTCTTGAGCTAATGATGGGAGACCTGTCAACATCTTCAATCTTCTACATAATCGACTTCAAAACTTCCTTCAAATTGTTGCTTGGACACCCATGGCTCTACGAGCATGGGATAGTAACTTTAACCCTCCATCAATGTCTTATGTATTATCATGGTGGCGAGAAAAAGATCAATGGTGATTTCAAGTCGTTCACAAAGGTAGAGTCACATTTTACCGATTAAATTTTTTTAAAGAAGGCACTACACCTAAAGAGGCAATGGCATCCATGATTCCCTCGACAGGCAAGGGTGATCCGAAGACTGCAAAGAATTCTTAGGTGGTACTAAGGCATAACAACATGAAACAACAATAGTATATTAAGGTGGACATTGAGCAAGATACTGTAGTCATACTTGCTAAATAAGTTGTTAAGCAAGTGATGGTTTCCACAAATCACATGTAGCCGATCTTAAGATGAGCGTGAATCACCCTTCAGTGGGTGTACAAGTGAAAATGCTGGAGGGAAAGGCATAAAAAAGGATAATGGGGCTAGCCTGCATACCCTTAAAGAAAGTGTCACATTGCCAATGCGAAAGGTGTATCAGCCAACGGTGTGTACAACCCTTCTGCCCGCATTTGTCTCTTGTTCTAAAACCTTATTAAACAGAAGATGATGACTTGCCAAATGCATGAACCACAACCCAAACGCACATAAGCATATAGAGAAGGCATGTTATGACTAACAATCCTATTGCATTAGGGAAAGTAGTGGAGGTGGAAACCTGCCTCGGCAAACATAGAAAAAGATTCAATAACAAGGAGGCCTAGTAGAAGTCTCAAAAAGTAGGTCTTAGTTATATGTCATTGCAACTAGTTAGGATGTCAAGGTGATGAAACGACAGATAATATGTGGTTTAATACATCTTTGTTGAAGACTTAGATGAGAGTGAGGATGAAAATGCTCAATCTACCACAAAGTCTTCCGTTTTTGATAGGTTACAACTATCTACATATAAAAAATGTCCATCCATCATCACTTGAATGAGGAAAGGCCAAAATCCTTAACCTTATGCATTTCAGGGAGTAAAAAGCCATGCACAACCAAAGCCTTTAGTGTTTAATGGACACAAGAAAGGAGGGCAACTATTGAAGCCACCATAAGGAGAACAAAAAGATTTAGTGTTTAATCGTCTTGGTGATGGGAACGAAGTACAAAGTTCTATCTCTTATCGCATGAAGCGGTTTTGTACCCTTGATGTGAAGACAGATGGTTTGCTAAGGGTAGAGAGGGGCACCGTGATCTTTTCAAGTTAACAAGGTAATTCGTTCTCTAATGAAGAAGATGAATAAGAAGGAATAACTTCTTCTAACCATATTATAACTCAAGAATGTGAGGGTTCAAATTTAGAAATAGTACTTACAGAGACTCTTGAAACTCTTGAGGATAGAGGGCAAGCAACAATCGTTTATTTGAAGGAGCTGTATCTTGAAATTGGTAAGAGCCGTATCCTATCTACTTAAGCTCATTACTTGCATAAAGTTACAAGGAAATGTCAATGCTAGACCTAAAAGTCGCAGTCTATCATTTGTCCAGAAATGATGTTTCACCGAAGAAACAACCTCAACGGCGCTTTCGCCCAGGGTTAGTATCGGAAATAAAAAGGAGGTCAACAAAATCATAAAGGAGGGATTCATTCATGAAGTAAAGTACCCAACTTGGATTGCAAACATTTTCCTTATAAGAAAAAAGAGCGGGCAACTTGGCATCCGCGCAGACTTCCTGGATTGCACAACATATGCTCAAAAGGTGACTTCCTGGTGCCTGTTACCAAGCTCATGATTGATTCAACCATGGGACACAAAGCCTTTTCCTTTATGGACTATACTAGTAGATATAATCAGATCCAGATGGAACCAGAAGACTAAGAAACCACAACTTTCAAACACCTAATGGCATCTTCTATTATAAGGTAATGCCCTTTAGTTTGAAGAATGTCATAGTGACATCCTAATGAGCAATGTAGACTATCTTTGAGACATTTTGCAAAAAAAGGTGGAGGGGTATGTTGATGATCTTAGGTTAAGTCAAAGAAGGGGTTGAACCACAGCATCTTCGTCAAATTTTCAACAAGTCGAGGAGATGTCAGCTAAATATGAATCCACTTAAGTATACATTCAGTGTCACATCAATGAGGTTCCTAGGATTTATAGTTTGACATAGAGGTCATTGAGATTGACCAGGTCAAATTAAGGTAATCTAAGATATGTCCGCTCCATAAAATCTTAAACAGTTGCGGGGTCTTCAAGATCATTTGGCTTATAGAAGGTTCATATCCAACCTCTTTGGTCATTGCCACCCATCTCACCCACCTCAGGAAGAAGGGTGCACAATTCGAACGGGACTAGTTATGCTAAAAAGCCTTCGATTAGACCTGAAAAAATTAACCCGAGACCCGACTCGAACAACTAGGACCCATACCTGACCCAACATTTGAAATAGGCAATATCTGAATTGACTCGAACCAAACCATTTTCGACCCAAATTTTTTTACAAAATTGTTTATTTTTGCACAACAAGTGTATTGCACCAAAAATCAGTTGACCTAAAGTCGATCTGAACTGAAGTCCACCTAACTTAAACTGAACCGACCCGAAAAGTCACTTACCCCAAAACATGATTCGACTCAAACTTAATTCGATCCATACCCAAATCGAATGACCCATTTACCAGGTCTATCTTTGATAATGTTAAGATACACTTGTCAAATTTGCCAGTTTTCGGGGCAAAGATCTAAGGCAAGTCTCTTGTACTCGACAATTTAGCTTAGAAAAGGCCCTTTGGGGCATTATGCGCTCAAGAAAATAAGGAAGGCAAAGAAAGAGCTCTATATTACTTAAGTCGCACTTTGGTCGGGGACGAACGGAATTATTCCCTAAGTAAAAGTATATACTTGGCTCTTATATTTTCCATTCACAAATTACAATATTACATGCAGGCTCAAATAGTGTGGGTGATTTCTAAAGCTGATCATGTTAAATATATCTTGTCAAGGCCAATTCTAAGCAGACCACTTGCAAAGTGGGTTGCAATCTTCAAGCAGTATCACCTTGTTTACATGCCGTAAAAGTCCATTAAAGGAGAAGCATTGGTAGATTTCTTAACATATCACCCAATCCACAATATACTTGGGAGCTAAATAATGATCAACTTGGTGACGATGTGTTCTTTGTTAATATCCTTGTACCTTGGGATATCTACTTTGACGAAGCTGTGAGACACAATGGCGCTGGTGTAGAAGTAGCTTTTATCTCCCTTGAAAAACATGTCCCCACTTGGTCATTCTTGCTAACTTAGCTATAATGTGGCTGAATATCAAGCATTGATCTTAGGCCTTCAAATGGCTATTGAAATGGGAATCAAAGATCTTGACATCTATAGTGATTCATAATTGGTCATCAAGCACCTCCTTAAGGAATATGAAGTCAAAAAGGAAGACCTTGCATCATACCCCAAATATGCCCTGTAGTTACTAAACAAGCTTGAAATCACCAAACTATAGCATTTTCCTATGAGTGCCAAAAAGATGGCTAGCATGCTTACCGATCTTGCAGACACTTTGACACCGGGGACAAAAAAAGCATGAATGTGTCCACATGAAATCAATGGGTTCTCGGACCCTTTGTTGAAGAGCTTGACAAGGATGTCAATGTAGTTAGTTTTTGAGAGGTAGATGGAGAAGATTAGCATCAACCACTCATTAATTATTGATAACATAGAAAGCCCCCTAGTGATCCAAAATATAAGATAAAAATTTAATGGAGAGCTCCTCGCTTCCTTTATTTTAATAGGACTCTTTTTTGTGTTTCTTTCTTGGCCTTTGGTTGTAATTCATGGATAACAAAGAGGTGAGACAAACAATGGAAGAAACATATTCCAGGGTATATGGTGCGCATCAGGTAGGACCAATATTGTATGGTCATATCAAAAGGATGGGTTACTATTGGTCTACGATGGTGCAGGATTGTATTGACTATGCAAGGAGGTGTAACCACTGCCAGTTTCATGCCAATTTCAGTCATCAACCCCCTAAACCACTCCATCTGACTATGGCATCTTGGCCATTTAAAGCTTAGGGGTTTGATGTCATAGTACCTATTACTCCAAAGCCTTCTGCTAACCACTCGTATATCTTGGTAGAAACCGATTACTTATACAAATGGGTACAACCAATTCCACTAAGAGAAGTAAAAAAGGAGAATGTCATTGATTTTATTCAGGCACACATCATCTATTGGAATGGAGTGCCTCGATACAATATTATCAACAATTGCAAACCATTTGTTAATAAGCTAGTGATTGACCTCTATGAAAAGTTTAAGTTTGTTCAGCATACATCTTCAATGTACAATGCACCTACAAATGGGTTAGCAAAAGCTTTCAATAAAACTCTTTGCAACTTATTAAGCAAAGTGGTGGCAAAGCCAAAGCAAGATTGGCATGACAAACTAGAGAGACCATTTGGGTATGCAGAACCATGTATAAAATGCCAACTCAATTAACTCTTTTTTCTCTTGTATATGGGGTTGAAGTGGTATTTCCTTTAGAACTTCAAATCTCTTCACTTCGTATTGCCATGCAAGAGGGCTTAACTGAAGATGAAAAAGAACTTCGAGCGTGACAAAAGTGGGATGACCATATATGATATGAGAGGTCTATATAAATGGCGAATACAAGATAATTGACGTGAAAGTAGTGCCAACAGGGCCCATAAATTCCAAGTTCTTAAAGCCTTACCATCCTTGATGTATAAACTATTTATTCTTTTAATTCAAATTCCATCATACTACTTTTATCCCCGAAGAGTATAACCTGTGAATAGTTAAACCCACCCCCTAAAAGAAAAATTGTTGTTTGAACTATGTATGGATTGATCCTTAGGGTGTCGTACTTCCTTCAGCTATGTGGGCAACTTGGGCATACACTTGAGCACAACCACACAAAAAATAAGTAAAGTTTGTTGATGCTAAATGAAGAAGGTCGTTTAATCTAGCTCGGGCTCACATCATTGCAAGTTCTGGACAACTTATCAGTTTGAAAGAGAAATAGAGATATTCAACTTGGTGAAATCCAATACAAGCAAATGAACCAAGACACATGTGCAGCAATAAATAAAAGAAAATTGTTATCTAAACTTTATTCAAAAGATATTAGGTTTACATCACAAAAGTAGGAAGTACATGACAAATCCATCTCAAAAAAGGGGGACCTAGCTATGGATTCTATTGGAAATTCTTCAAATCTTCAAAAGACTCATTTATATAGGCTTTAGCCTTTTCCAAACTAGCTTTTTTTTTGCTGCAGCCATCACTTCAATGGCATTAATTATATCAATCTAACCTTGTAAATCAATAACTTCTTGCTCAGCCTCTTGAAGCAAATGCTCACTTGCAGCTGCCTAAGAACTAAGATCTTTCTTTTGATCTTTCAAAAGTTAAAGCTCTTTCAGCAGCTCCTCATGCCTTGTATCCATTTGCTTCAGCTCATCCGCTATTGCTTTATAATGGGCATCTTTTGCATTTGGCCATTGGGAGGCCTCATTAAGCTTACCTTGCATCTCTATACGATAAATACCTTGCATTTCAGCAGTTGTTTGACCGAAGTAACTCTCCTCCAGGTCCTTGAGGACGCATGCCTGCTTGATCAGCCCTTCAACCTTGTACTCGAAAGGAATGGCGTCGACACCTCTTTGAAAGATGATAGCATAAAGGTAGTCAAAATCACCTCTAAGAGAAAAAAGTCCATCAAAAGGGGTACTGGACAACTTGTCGAATATGGCTTGATCGAACATCCATGAGTATTCCTGTCTAGCTCTTTTGTGACAGCAACAACATGAAAATGGGAACACCTCCTTATCGAGCACCCAAAGGATGTTGTGGACGGGGCACCAATGAAGGAGCATATGCTCTATGAGTGAAATTAACCTTACCATCATTTAAGGAAAAAATACCTTTCAAACCATCAAGTCTCGATCTGTTATCAAATAAATCCTTACCAAGGATGGTATTCATCCAATTGATGAAAAACATTGACTTCCTCATGACAGAAGGATATGTGTCAATTTCCTCCTTGAAGTTCATATCATCACTTTCTCCCTATTTAAAAAAAATTAACAAAACATGGTGAGACAACAAAAATGAGATACACATTTGAAGAGAAATCGTGTCCAAAGAAAAAAAAAATGAAGAAGGAGTTACCATGGACCTAGTAGCATTAGGATCATCATCCAGGATATCCATGATATTCTCAACAGCTTATGGAGGTGGCCTAGTTACCTTTTCTGAGCTTGGCTCACAAATTCCAGTGAGTAGTTTGTCTTATCCATCAACATTATGATTAATTATAGTTTAAACGTTTATTTACATATCTCAATAGGTAAAGATTCGAAATGTTCTTTAACTTTATTTGTTACATTTGTTAATTGAGCAATGTTTTCAATTGGGATTGCAAGGATAGGTGTTGTTAGGATGGTGGAAAATAAGGCTCTAAGGGCTTTCCAAAATGAATAATATTCTATTCAGGCTTAGGGCCAAGTATGCCTTCGTCCTTTGAAATGTTAGCACTAGATAAGTCATTTTGTTTCCTTTTGGAATCACCGGTATGTTGGCTACACATTGAAGAAATAAACATTTTGGACCACCATTCATAAAATACACGAGTGATACTTCTCCTAAATTAAGTGCATTGGCCAGGAAGTAGTACTTGGAACCCTGTTCTATAATTTGTGAGCATGTGGTAATAGCCGAGCATTGTTTCTGGATCAGGAAGATTATTAAAGTCCAAGTCAGCATGAACATCCTCATGAAAAGCAAAGTGTACTGAATTAATTAAAGCAGTAATGCTCCTAGACAATGCTATCTTCACAATGATAAAAAATAAAACTCCAATGGATAATTCCAAAGTAAGTAAATTCTTGACAACTTGTCATCATCCATTAGAGTCTCCTTAAGCCAGTTGATGATGGATGAGTGCTAGCAAAAGCCCTTCATAGAACTGATAAGTTGTCAAGCCCCTTCAAGTTGAAATGATTTGGCCTGACTAAGGCCGCCGAATTTCACCATGACCAAACTAAAGGAGGCCTCACCATCAAGCTTGTATGCATCAAACCTATTTGCTAACCATGCGTAGAGGAAATGGGTAGGAAAATGGCCCCCAATCATACTAGGATGTGAAGAATGAGAGATCTCATTAAGTCCCTTGTACATACTCAAAAGGATGGCTACAGGGGGGTTATACCCCCTAGCAGACTCCACAAATGATGCACTGTTTAAGGTATCAGGATGAATGCAACCAACATCTGTAATTGGTATGATGAATGTGCATAACCAATATGAGAGAAATGCAACTAGAAAGGTCTCAGTGCGTTGGCCTTTAGCCACTGGCAGCTCATCGAAAACGACTTGACAATCACTCACCATGAGGTTCTATATTGATGACATAGAGCAGTATTTTCGGGCGATGGGTTTGGTTTCCCTAATTGGACTTCTTGGAAACATGGTACTTGTTAGGACCTTAAAACTAGAAACCAATCCATTGCTCTATGGTCGGCTTGCCCTTGTGACCCTACATTAGTTTGTGGTAAGCAGCAAATAAATAGATGCAACATGGGAGGAAGCTTATTTGTGAGTTCCTATTGAGTAGGAATGACTTCATCATAAAAACACCCTGATCGTGGTAGCCCAAGGAGAGAAAACTAGGGATATCAAAGATTGATATGGGTGCCTCGCCTTTAAAAGCATGCAAAGTGTTTGTTTCTGGTCACCAGTACGCACATACTGCTTGACTGAGGTCTGACCGCCAGTCACAGAGATGTAATGAGGCACATAAGATATCAAATATGTGAAGGGTTGTGAGTTTATCTTTACAATGAACAAGGATGTATTCTAACCACCCCTAATAAAGTGGCTTGTAAGTAAACTTCCCATGCAATGGTAATCTAGCCCATAATGTGTGTCCGGACTCTATGTTAGGGTGCAACAATTAGTAAGAAGGGAGATTCTTGTCCACCTTGGTGTGATTGGAAAACAAGAATATCTCCACTATCTTTATATTTATCTTAGGCCATCAAGGCAGGTTTGAAGGACCACCAATGCAATTGAACTTGCATAATGATCTTATAGAGCTACGAACTAACAACTTTATCTCTTCTCTATTTATGTCATGCTTACTTGGTTGTATATGCAAATACTACCGACCATTAGTAGCTTTTTCCATGAAAGTAACCATTTCAAATAACCACTGTAACAATACCAATAAAGAAAGATTGAGTGGTATGACTTGTTACCTGAGCAATCATAATAATTTGGTAACCAAATAGGGACTAAAAAAATCCTGGACATAGAAGCATTGGAGGATAAAGACAAAGACAAAGACATGAGCAAATTCAAGCAAGAATTCTTTAACAAACAACTTAACCCATTGATGCACTCAAAAGTGTGAGACATTTCAAAGGTTAACCGATGATCAAGAAAACTTCACCTTAAGGGAATTCAAGGTAAACCTATTGATGTACCTATAAGGGCTAGACATTCAAATGTCAACTGAAGGTCAAGTCTAGTTTGCCTCTTGGAAATTTTTTGCTTTTAGGAAAGTTCGCCTTAAGCGAATTAAAGGTTAACCCATTGATGTACCTAGAAGGTTGAGACATTCAACGATTAACCAAAGGTCAAGTAATGTCGGTCTTCTAGATATTTTTTGCCTTTAAGGAAGGTTACCTTTAGGAAGGTTTAAAGTCAACCCATTTATGAACCCAAAATTGTTAGGCATTCAAAGTTTAACTATAGATCAAATTTAGCTTTTGGAAAATTTTCGCCTTTGGAGGAGTTTAAGTTTATAGGGCTATAAAGTTAACGCCTTGATATGAGCATGTAGGTGTAATATTCAAAGATTAACCATAATGCACTATTGCATGCTCCAACACGAAAAAAGAGTCAATAATATTACATAAATTTGCTAGACGACCTTGAAATTAAAGAGGCTTACATGTTAAAAATTAACATTAGAGAAATAGAATTCAAGAGATGTGCATTGTCATCATGTGAAGGCCCATAAAAGTTATCATGATCATGATCATCAACATTACCATACCATCTTTATCAAACATGCCGCCTAGTCCACTTAATCAAACATGAAGGAGCCCAGGCTGCCATAGTTCCAAACAAGTGGGTCATATGATGCCCAACTAAGCAGGAAGGCACATGGTTTTGCCCGCATAATAGAAGTCAGTCTGTGTCCCATGCACATGACATGTGCAGCTGCGAAAAAAACTTGTCCAAGTTCGCTTAGGTGCTTAATGCAACAAAAGTTATGGATGCGATGACGTGCAAGATTGAATGAGAAAATTTTTGGATAATTGCCATGAAATTGAGTTGAATTTGAAAAATAGTTAGGTTGTGCATTATTTAGGGTTTGGGTAAAATATGGAAAGTAGGGGTTGGCTTAGGAAATAACAAATTATGTACTTTGGAAAGTGTGGGAGGCTAGCACGAGTACAAATAGGGGTCTTGGAGTTAATTTGTATATCATTAATTCTTCTCCGACTTAGCTCTAGCATTAGTTTCTCGTAGTCTTGGAGATTATTGTAATTTTAAGTACTCCTTTGATTTTGGTTAACACAATTTTTCTAGCACTATTTTTAACTCGACTTTTTGCGTCAAAAATTCTCTCAGTTAAAGTCTTAATTTGTACTGTTCCTTTGGGTTTATAGTGAATATTGAAGTTTCATGGTTGTCACTCATGAATGGTTCATATTTTCTGCATTAGTTTTAGGCGATTATGGTTGTCACTCATCAAAGGTTCATAATTTCTCCTAGGATGCAACAGGTTTTTGGCGCCATTGCTGAGGATCCTATTGAAATTGATTAGCAGGATTCAGTCTTTATTTACTTTTAAAAAGTTGTAAGAGTAATTTAGTTTCTTAACAATGGTCTTAATTACTTATTTTAATTTCTTTGAGTAGTTTTAATTCAGTTATTTCTACTAAACTGATAACCAATCTTCCTAAAAATTTGATTTTTATTGCTTTAAAAAAATAATTAGCCCTAAAAATGAAAAGGGATTAGCTACAAGTGGGTTAAGGTCTTTGAAAGCAAGCATTTGAATATATTAAAGACCAACCTAGATAACAGTAGCGAATCAGGATTTGAAGTGGTGGAGAAAAAGATGGGCGAAGAATAGCTAAGAGCTCTTAACAACATCTTTTATCCACTTAAGACCGTTGGACCATCATGTTTTAATATACTAGCCCTATCAAAATGTTACTCATGAACTGAAGCCCCAAACTATCCATATGCTTCTTAGCTTTACAGGTGTTGAGAATGCCTATATGTTTTTGTAAGGGTTTAGGGATTTTACTCCATGATGTGTTACCCAAATGTGTATGTTGTACTGTATGATTAAAATTTGTTCCTTTTTCTTTAAAAGATTAGGCTAAAAAGTGGATGTGTAGCTGCTCACAAATTCTATCACCAATTGGGATGGATTTGTAATGGTCTTGCTACGAAAATACTTCCTTAATAGTAAAACTATTAGGCCAAGAAATGAAATCAATCAATTTGTGCAAACTGATAGGAGTCATTCTGGAAGTACCTCGAGAAGTTTATAAACCTCTTGTTGCAATGTCCTCACCATGGCTTAGATCAAGCCTATTTTTGTCAAATTATATATAAAGATTTGGACCAACAGAACAGGATAGTGGTGGAGTCAATGCATTGAGGGAGATTCCTTTTTAAGAGCCCTAATGATGCTTGGGAATTCTTAGAAGATCTAGTTGAGAAAACCATACAGTTAGACACCACTAGAGATGACAATGTAAACTCTAAATGTAGTGGGGCTAGGGGTATTATGCATGTTGTGTCTGACATGAGTCACTTTTAGTCTCGATTTGTTGCCTTTGAAAATAAGATGAACGGGTAAGTTTTATAACAATCCAAACCTTCCTAGGCTCCCGAGATGTGCTCTTAATGCCACATGTTGGATCATACTTTGAGCACGTCCCCCAACTTTGCTCATCAATTGGCATCATGCCAAGAATAGGTGAACATAACCTACTAGAGACCTAAGAACAAGAGATATGCTCCTACTTTAATCTTGGGTGGCGTAATCACCCCAATTTTTCTTGAAGTAGTAAACCTAATGTAGTAGTCCCTAGCCTGTACATAGAGTTTGCTAGAAACTCCTCCCAATCCATGTAGAAGCTAGGTTACCAAGGTGTGCCTAATACACCCAAGTCGCCAACTCCTCTTCCTCCTGTCCCTATTGCCCAGTCTCAGCCTTTTTTTTGGTTATAATGAACTTGATAAAGTTCAAAGGGGAATTAAAAGTGGCATTGAAAAGATGCTGAGATAGACTAATGAGAGAATGTTGGTAGTGATGATAGAGTTGTTTTCCCAGTTTGCTATAGCAAATAGGGAAAAAAGTACATTTTCTAGTCAGCTTGAGACCGACCCTAAGGATGTGACCTTTTCTAGCTCAGCTCCCAAATACTTCTAGAAATGTCAATCCTATAATAACTCTGAGGTCAGGATGAGAGATTGACATCCTTATATGTAAGGGGAACATCTCATTCATCCCTAATCCGAAAAATATGATTTCCCGGGTGGGCCCCCAAATACGTGGTCATAGGCTATGCCCAACTAGGCATAGGAGATCTTGACAGGACCCTTGGGGCTCTAGCTAGGAGCCCAACAGAGCAAACCCTCTGGCAGCCCATTTGGAGAACCTCCAGAGTGAAGTTACTATTTTACCCCTCGTTATAGGAGCTATAAATACCCTTCTACCTACCTCGGAAAAAATATTCGCTCTCGGGCATACTTTCTCATTCCTTTTAAATTCTCTCTTTAATGCTTTGTCTTTTACTAGGACCCTCCATTGACTTGACCATTGGAGATGCGTTCCCTATACCACACCCAGGGGTGCCCTTTTTGTAGGTTCAACGCTCGAGGAGAGATCATCAGCTATTCCGTACGTGCCTTCACGTAAACCCGCTCTCATCCCACATCATCCTCAACAACCCAAGAAATTCCTAAAACAAATTTGGTGCCATCTGTGGGGAGGGAACAGTGAACGATGGTAGTTTGCGAAGCTACATGGGCACGGGCTCAAACAGACAAGGCACCCGCGATAGAGGCCCCGGCACCTCCCGAGGTGCAGGATGCCTCGAAAAGTTCCAAGGCAAACTCCCGTTCGGTCAGGCCATGCTGGCCCGAGCGGGAGGCATACGTTATGGTGGACGCACTCAAGAACCTCATGTCCACTGTGACCAATATAATCATACAGCAGGCGATTGAACAAGTGACGAAGGCTACGGAAGTCATGAGCTCCGCGCGACCTCTTTCTCACTTCGATTATGTGCCTACCATGAGTTGCGAGCCTTCCCATAGGCACACCCCCATCATGTCACATCGTCACAGTGACGAGGTGAGGGAAATCGTTCGCCCAAATAGGGACGACCGTTCACAGGGAGAAAACCACGAACGGTTATCAGAGCGGGCGGCCGAGCCAGGGAAGATTGGCGAAATCAACCATGGCCTCAACGCCGTACACAACGCATTCCCAATGTACTGTATGATTTGAGGAGCAGGAGCAAACCTCAAGGCCCCAAGGAGAGACCTCGGGTCGGTGACGTACCCCTGAGCACCACTCGGACCATGAACGTACTCACATCCCTACCCTGGAGGCACACGCGGTCAAGAATCCCACCATCACTATTGATCTCCTCCCAGACCCCCGAGGGCCGATCTCAGTCGAAGGAGTACGTCAGTAGTGGAAGTAGATAGGCGTCCTGAGACTCCCATCAAGGTGTCCAGCATGGCCGTCCAAACGGGGCCTGTTCACTTCTCTACCCCGTTTAGCATAGAGATACTCAATGCTCCATGCTACGATAAGGTAAAGATGCCCACCATGGACCTGCACAAAGGGACCATTGACCCAGAAGACCACCTAGTGGTGTATAAGGCCCAGATGTATGTCCAGGACGTGGACAACGCCGTGTACTACTGATACTTCACAGCTAACCTGAAAGGGGTGGCGCAATCCTGCTCTAACGGTTTAGCTCCAAGAAGCGTTTCTTGCTTTCAGGATCTAGCTAATAGATTTGTCAGCCAATTCATCGCTAGCTGTAAGGAGAGGCTGGACCAACATCCACATGTCCAAGATTAAACAGGGACCACAGGAGTGCCTGGCAGACTTCATCAAGCGCTTCCACCAGGAAGGTGTCTTAATTCCAAACTTGGAGGATGGGGTGGCGTACACCTCTTTTTTGAACGGCCTGAGGAGTGGACGATTCAAGTTCTCTTTGGCCGAGTAGAAGAAAACCACACTAGCAAAGGCGTTGAGAAAGGTCACCGACTTTATCCATGCCACCGAAATTTGCGCTAAAAGTACGAATGCCCCCAAGAAGGCCAAGGCCCCAGTTGACAGGAACTTGGGATGAGGGGATAGAAGGCCGAGGATCGAGGTCGTAGACCACCGCTTCACCACAAACCCCCGCAGTATACTCATGGAAGTAAAGGGGCGCCCAACACTAAAAAGGCCATAACTGATGACCTCGGCATTGAAACCGCACAATGAGCGGAAATATCGTGAGTTTCACGAACAAAACGGGCACATAACTGCAGAGTGTCGAGAGTTGAAGAAGGCCCTTCACGAGCTAACCAACAAAGGACAGATCGACACTTCTTGAAGAGAGGGTCGTGCTTCCTTCGAAAGGAACGCGAACCCACGCAGCCTGAACCTCGAGAAGAAGAGTGCTCCACCAAGATAGTGGCCACCATCGCCGATGGATATGCGGAGGGTATCACTCGGTCCACCTAGAAAGCTGAACTTCAAGGAGCGTAGCAGGTTCTCACGGCTGAACAGGGGAGCTATTTTATAATACCAACTATGGTGTTCGACGAGCAAGAGGGCCCACACTTTTGGTCAATGCCATTGTCTGTAAAATCCTAATCAACACTGGAAGCTTAGTGGACATCATCACGTGGGACTGTTTGAGGAAACTCAAGTATCCAGGGAGAGAAATCGTCTCCCTGATGTGGTCGGCTACCTGCTCGGTACTAAGAAATTAAGGAAACACCATGGTATAGACAAGTGCATAAACTACCTCTCTTTAGGAAATTCGTTTCTCTCTTTCTAAAAAGCTTTGGTAGTGTGATCGAGTGACCTTATACGAAGGGTCCAACTCCATCTTTATATGGCGGAGTGGGAGAGTAAAGGATGACATGCCCCCCGAAGCGGTTACACAACCGAAACGCCATTCAGCCCCGACCACGTGGCACCTAAACACTCAAAATCACCTTCAAGCATCTTTAACCCGGGGCCCAACAGCCACCTCGCTATGTCCATGGCCCCAATGGCCCCGAGAGCTAACCTTATTGGTCAACAACCCTCCGGCCGCACGACACCCTTAGCCTTCGAAGATGGTCGAGCCAGAGGCGACACCAAAGTATCACTTCCTTATACCACGGTCCGCAGGCAAAATAAACAAGCAGAAGCACATACTAAAAGGCGAAGCCATGAAGAAAAATTCAACACTTTATTATTGAAATTTGGGGAGTAAACGGCAGTAAAAAAAAAAGACAAGATGAGAAGGCGGGAAAGGGCATGAAAAAGGTTGCGATGAGGCCTAAACATTACTCGTTGTCGTCATCACTGCGAAGGAGAGATGCGTTGTTAAACCTCAAACCCTCTTCCTGATAGCTGTGTGTCTCTAGACGGCGGGCCGTAGGATGTTGCCTCTGTTACGCCACGCCACTCCTCGAAGGTGCTCCACCGCAAGTATGCGAGGGCTGACTCCAATATATCGGTCATCCATCCGTGCAGCACACCCAACTTTACGGCATCGTTGAGAAACATCGCGTAGAATACTACCTGGGGTATCTCAGGAAGAAAAAAGTCACAGGCAGCCTGCTCGATCCTGGCCAGGTCGAAGTCCGGGCACAAATCCTTATAATAAGACGGAAGAGGAAAATAAGGGAAGGCAACCTCTCTCCGATC
This sequence comes from Selenicereus undatus, assembly GCA_017589665.1. Classification (NCBI taxonomy): domain Eukaryota; kingdom Viridiplantae; phylum Streptophyta; class Magnoliopsida; order Caryophyllales; family Cactaceae; genus Selenicereus; species Selenicereus undatus. The sequence continues at coordinate 87,107,825 of JACYFF010010365.1, read as the reverse complement.
CCATTAGAAGTTTCCTAGGGCATATAGAGTCATCTCATCCATCTTCAAAGAACAAGGGAACACCACAATGGGAAGTCCTTTGTAATAATGAACCTTGCACACAGAGGTCGGAATACAGCTCTTGGCGGCCCAATTTTATATACTAAAAATGGATGATTTCCCAAGCTACAGTCGAACCTCGAGAACCAAGTCGCCCCAAAAGTCTACTAGACCTAAAGACAATGGCCAGATGTCGATTTGGGATAAGGTGTTTCAACCATTAATGAACCATTTCCCGGGGTCACCTCACCTTCTTCCCATGGGTGCATTCCACATTTCACCTGACTGTCCGTCTGGTTCATCGTGTAGGCAAAATATGAGGGGCTAAATGATCCGAAAAATATGATTTCCCGAGTGGGCCCCCACATACGGGGTCAGAGACTAGGCCTAGCTAGGGGGGCGCTGATCTTGATGGGACCCTTGGGGCTCTAGCTAGGAGCCCAACAGAGTAAACTGTCTGACAGCCCATTTGGAGAACCTCTAGAGTGAGGTTACTATTTTACCCTCGCTACAGGAGCTATAAATACCCATTCAAAGAATGAGGGAAGACCATAATGGGAAGTCCTTTGCAAAAAAGAAACTTGCACACAAAGTGGATGAATTCCTAGGCTACCGTCCAACCTTGGGAACCAAGTCGCCCCAAAAGTCCACTGGTGTTAGGGAAAAAAAAATTTAATATTTATAAACCCCAAGTGCAAGGTGTATCGTTGAGTACTTGGGGTGTCGTCCGCAGGGAATTGTGTTTTCAACTACCAAGGCTAACTAAAACGTCTCAAGCTAGGCAAAATCAAAGGAAAAAGAGGGTAAACTAAACTACGCTAACAAACATAGAAAAAGCAACTTGGAGTTATGATTTTACCAATGGACGAACCAACTAATTGAGACGAGTCCTAACCTACCCAAACTACATCACGAACTAGAGATGGTCGGTTGCACCATCGAAGACCACTCAAGCCCTTTCTCAATGGTCATGAACTAGTCTAATTAGCTTAACCACCTGCTTTCATAGGGTTAACCCAATTAGACCACAAAATTAGCAACCCCTGGACCTAGCTCAATTTGGATACTATTTTTTTGTCCCAAACTCGGCGATTCCCTCTCTCACACTAGCTAATTGACCTCACCTCTCAGCATAAGTCAATCACCCAAAAATATGGATGAAAGCTCTCTCAAGTATTTCATCAAACACTTGGCGGGCGTGAGAGAAAACTCTAAGTTCTAGGCATAGATTGGGTATGGTTAGGCCAAATACAAGGCTAATTAGCCATCAAGAGGCTAATCACAATCCAAGCCAACGCAGTCTACCAACTAAACATCACAAACACATCAAAACCTAAACTAACAAACAAGAACATAAACTTGAATAACAAAACAAAGAGAATGAAATAAAACGAATCTAACCAACTAAATAACATAAATCAACAATGAAAACTAAACATATAAACTTAAACAAAACAAATATAAGAATTAAACCAACAAAACATAAACAAGAACAACAATGAAATAAATAGAGAAAGGGGAAGAAAACTTAGTCTTGAATTGATAGAACGAACTTGAAATCCAAAGGTTGAATCCAAGATTACAAGCTTCAATCCTAAACTAATCCTTCTATTGAGGTTTTATTTGCGAAAACCTAACCTAAACTGCTCTAGAAATCGCGAGAGAGAAGCCCTAAGCAAACCGAGCGACGCCCAAAAACTGGCCGAAAAATTGACTTTTATCGCGGAAGCTGGGCCCGAAGCACGACCTTGCCCAGACGCACGGCCGCCCATGCGCCACCACGCACGGCCAGACGCACCGTCGTACGCCTGGGCGTGCCATCCATGCTTGGCTTCGGCCATCGGTGCACGGTCATGCTCTCCTGCATGATGATCATGCACAGTTCTTTTTAGCTTCCTTTTGATCCCGGGGTGTGTTGAACCTCTATTCCACCTCGAAATGCATCCCAAATGCCTCATTCCTTATTGAAGTTGGTGAGTTTCTCGTCTCTTTGGCGAAACTCCTAGAAAACAAGCAAACCAACCAAATAAGTACATTATGAACCGAAAGAGGCAAATTTGACCCTTTCTCCTTAAGATTCGACATGAAAACCATGAGAAAAGTGGGTCAAATAAGGGATAAAATGAGGTCAAATATCGGTGCAACAAATACCCCCACACCTACCTTTTGCTCGTCCTCGAGCAAAACGAAAATAAAAACTGAACTAAACAACTAACTCACTTTCGTAGGAATCACAGTTGCATTTAGCCTATGCAACAAGCCCTTTAAACCCCTTGGTTCCCCTAAGTGGACGAGTGAGGTCTCGTGAGGGTTTGCAGAAGATATACCCACAAAATCTCAAAAAGGAAAACAAAGAAAAGGGAAACAAAAATCGAAAAATAAAAATGACAAAACACAAAATATACATCGGGGTAAACTGTACACAATCGGATCAACCAAAACCCCCTAGTAACTCAAGTATCAGTCTATACACAAGTATTATATGCATTTCAGGACACATCATCCCAAAGAATGGCATCCAGACATCAGCTTTTCACCCCACGACGCATGACAGCATTGAATCCATTCTGGTGCCTGGTGTGCAAGTGTATCATCACCCTAACACTTTGGATTACCAAAATCAAACTCAATCCCACTTAACTGACACAAGCTACCTTATTGACTTGTGAGCATGGAAAACAAGCTTTCCCAGTAACAGTATTGCCTCAAAAGGTAGCACCGAGTAGCGCATGCCTCAAAGGGGTACTTGTCATTCCAAACTCTTTTCTTCCCCCCTTTTTTTCCTTTTTCTTCTTCTTTGTCACTCCAAACTCTTGTCACGGCTCAAAGGGATACACCCAGTAGCGCACGAGTTTGTTTGCTTTTGTTTTTGTAAAAGGGGTGCAAGCACACACAAAGGTAACTGTGCAGTAAACAAGTGGGCGAGTTGATCATGGAACACTAAGAATGTAAGATAATGATAATACATAAATCAGGACTAAATTGTAAAATTACAATGGACTGTTGGGGTTAGAACTGAGGCCTAAAATGACATACTTGGGACGAATATCTATCATGCACATTATATTTATATAGGAGCTAATAGCCAAGGTACCAAAGATCAAGGTTGATCAAAATAGTACAAAACTCCCCTAAATTCAAAAAAAAAGAAAAAACTATACAAAAAAAGAAAATTTTAAAAAGTTACACAAAAATGAAAAATTTTCACAAAAATAAGAATAAAAGGGTATATGACCCCACCCCCACACCTAAATCTCACAATGTCCTCATTGGGAGCTGAGAGTTATCACTAACCACAAAACACACAAAAACAAAGAAAACATAACCACACACCAGACACACAAAACAAAACAAACAACACATAAGAACATTAAACCTGCACACATATACACAAGCTGGCACACTCTCCCAAAAACACTCACCAAATCAAAAACAAGACCACACATATATACAAAACTAACCACAAAAAACAAGGATATACCAATCTATCAACACCACCAATCACAAAACACAAATGTGCACAAAATACAAAAATGGTGATCATAGCCATTAATGGCTTAACAACATCCCAAATTTCACCACAAAATGATCACCAATAAAAACACAACCTAATATCCACAACTAAGCACAACCTAATATCCACAACTAAACAAAAAGAAAAAGAAAGAAAATAAAAAGAAGGGAGAAGAGTTAGAACGATTATACCAGGTTGAGCATTGAATGTACCCAAACTATGCCTTAAGGGCGCAATGAGCATCAGCCACTCCTTGTCGCTCAAGATGCGAGTTGTCAACTCAGATGCGGTCAACGCTCTCAGAAGTTTGTCGTGCACTACTGCATGCATCTTAGAATGGTGTGAATAAGAGAACACTAGTAAAGATGGAGAAAACAAAGTTAGTGGCCTCTTAAACTCATCAAATGCCATAGAAAAATCAAAATCATAATCAAAGAAAGTACTCCACATGATTTTCATAGGCACGTCCTCTAGGTATGCGCAATATGGATCAAATGAGGGGTGAAACCCACTAATATCACCTAGGGACTCATGAAATGCATGGAAAAGAGAGGGGTTGGTGGGAAGTAAAGGGGATGAAATGGGGGTCAAATGGGATCAATATGCTCAATGCTGGGAACTACACTAACCCTCACATCATCACTATACAACTCCTCATAAGAAGGCTCTAATAGTGCAATATCGCCCGACCAATCAAGTAAATCATCCTCAACAGAACTAGCGCCACCCCTAGGAGACTCACCCATCTCTAACCCCGTGCACTGAGCTAAAAGGAGGGGAGTAGAAAGTAAGCATAAGACACCGCCAGTAGCATCTCTAGGTGTGCTAGGTAAGGATGGGGCGTCAAGTGATGAAGGAGTCAATGGAGGATCAAACACTTTCCTAAGGTCGATGGAAGGTGTAACATCAATAAAACTCGACTCTAGGGGAAGGGAAGACTCATAATCATCATAGAGACTGACCTCAAATCCAGGAGAGGATGGACTAGGGTCGGTCTCATGCAATAGGCCACTCTCCCTCATCTTACCAACAAAACTCTCAAGTCGCTCATTCGTTGTCCCTATCATGGCATCAATCTTAGCATAACATTCATCAAAAATAACATAATATGGACAAGAATTTGCATCGTGGTCAAAAGATGAACAATAAGAGCACACAGAAGGAGAATAAGCATGAAAATCATATGAAGTGGGGGGAAGGGCACTCAAAAGACTCACTAGCTTGGTCGTGGTGCCACTGACACCAAGCCAAGGACTCAAATAGATCACACATATCATCAACATCTAAGTAACACATACCGCCATAACACATGGACTCAAGGGTGGCTCAGGTCTCATGTGTTATCCCCTCAAGCACAACATCACATATTTTCCATTTTTCATACGTGAAATGCACATATTGAGCACGATAATCATTCAACCTAAACAAGTAGTGCAAAAAAGGTTCATGCTCAAACTAAGGTAAATGGAAAATAGCCATCTTGAATTTTTTTAAAATTTTTTATTTTTAATTTTTTTTTGGATTTTCTAAAAGGCCTAGTCTCGAATGCTCAAATAAACCCCGATGTCGAAAAACACCAACTCCCTAGCGACGACGCCAAAAACTTGTTAGGGAAAACACAAAGTTTTAATATTTATAAACCCCAAGTGTAAGGTGTATCGTTGAGTACTTGGGGTGTCGTCCGCAGGGAGTTGTGTTTCCAACTACCAGGGCTAACTAAAATGTCTCGAGTTAGGCAAAATCAAAGGAAAAAGAGAGTAAACTAAACTACACTAACAAACATAGAAAAAGCAACTTGGAGTTGTGATTTGACCAATGGACGAACCAACTAATTGAGACAAGTCCTAACCTACCCAAACTACATCACGTACTAGAGATGGTCGGTTGCACCATCGAAGACCACCCAAGCCCTCTCTCAAGGGTCATGAGCTAGTCTAATTAGCCTAGCCACCTATTTTCATGGGGTTAGCCCAATTAGACCCCAAAATTAGCAACCCCCGGACCTAACTCGATTCAGATACTATTTTTATGTCCCAAACTCAGCTATTCCCTCTCCCACACTAGCTAATTAACCTCACCTCTCAGCATAAGTCAATCGCCCAAAAATATGGATGAAAGCTCTTTCAAGCATTTCATCAAACACTTGGCGGGCGTGAGAGAAAACTCTAAGTTCTAGGCATAGATTGGGTATGGTTAGGCCAAATACAAGGCTAATTAGCCATCAAGAGGCTAATATCAATCCAAGCCAACATAATCTACCAACTAAACATCACAAACACATCAAAACCTAAACTAACAAACAAGAACATAAACTTGAATAACAAAACAAAGAGAATGAAATAAAACGAACCTAACCAACTAAATAACATAAATCAACAATGAAAACTAAACATATTAACTTAAACAAAAAAAATACAAGAATTAAACCAACAAAACATAAACAAGAACAACAATGAAATAAACAAAGAAAGGGGAAGAAAACTTAGTCTTGAATTGATAGAAGGAACTTGAAATCCAAAGGTTGAATCTAAGATTACAATCTTCAATCCTAACCTAATCCTCCTATTGAGGTTTTATTTGCTAAAACCTAACCTAAACTGCTCTAGAAATCGCTAGAGAGAAGCCCTAAGCGAACCGAGTGACCCCCAAAAACTGGCCGAAAAATCAACTTTTATCGCGGAAGTTGGGCTCGAAGCACGGTCGTGCCCAGATGCACAGCCGCCCGTGCGTGCCATCCGTGCATGGCTTCGGCCACTGGTGCACGGTCGTGCTCTCCTGCAGGATGGTCGTGCACTGCTCTTTTCAGCTTCCTTTTGATCCTGGAAGTTGGTGAGTTTGTCGTCTCTTTGGCAAAGCTCCTAGAAAACAAGCAAACCAACCAAATAAGTACATTATGAACCAAAAGAGGAAATTTGCCTCTTTCTCCTTAAGATTCGACATGAAAACCATGAGAAAAGTGGGTCAAATAAGGGATAAAATGAGTTCAAATATCGGTGCAACAACCGGACTTGAAGACAATGGCCAGATGTCGATTCGGGATAAGGCGCTTCGACCATCAATGAACCATTTCCCAGTGTCACCTCACTTTTTTGCCATGGGTGCATTCCACATTTCGCCTAACTATCCGTTCAGTTCAGAGTGCAAGCAAAATGTGAGGGGCTAAATGATCTGAAAAATATTATTTCCCGAGTGGGCCCCTATATACGCGGCCATAGGCTAGGCGCAGCTAGCGTAGCAGATCTTGACAGGACCCTTGGGCCTCTAGCTAGGAACCCAAGGGAGCAAACTGTTTGGCAACCCATGTGGAGAACCTTCAGAGTGAAGTTACTATTTTACCCCTCACTACAGGAGCTATAAATAACCACCTACCTACTTCCGAAAAAGGATTACCTCTCTGGCATACTTTCTCATTCCTCTTAAATTCTCTGTTTACTGCTTCATTTTTTACTGGGATCCTCCATTGACTTGACCATGGGAAAGGTGTTCCCCGGACCACACCCAAGGGTGCCCTTCTTGAAGGCTCAACGCTCGAGGAGAGATCATCAGCTATTCCATACATGCCATCACATAAACCTGCTCTCATCTCATGTCATCCTCAGCAACCCAAGAAATTACTAAAACAATCCCCTATCTCTTTTTCTACTGTTTCCCATTTTACTGCTGGTGATTCTAGACGGTCTAAAGAGGACAAGTCTATTTTTATGATCACTATACCTTCTCCTAAGACTACTCTCCACTCATTCTTCACAAGTCGAGAAACCTGTAGTTCATTTCTCTAAAAGGCTTAAGGGAAGAAGAACCAGGTTCATATTGATAAAATTAAAAAACTTTCCCCCAGTCAAAGTCAACATTCTTCTGCTAGATGCTATCCAATAGATGCCCCTTTATGCTCAATTTCTGAAGGATTTTAGCACCATTAAGAGGGTCATGGTTGTGCATAAGATGCTTACTTAGCCTTTAACATTACTTCATTATCTCTAGTCAAATTCCTATCAAGCATAAGGACCTAGGTTCTGATATCATTTCTATAGTGATGGGTAACCAAACCATCCATATAGGTTTACTAGATCCATGAGCGAGTGTGAACTGTCTCCCATTCACTATGTATTAGAGACTTAAACTAGGTAAGTTGAGACCTATCAAGATTGTCCTTCAGTTAGCTAACATCTATATTAGAGTTCCCATCGGTTTTATAAAGGATGTGCTTATTAAGGTAGGAGAATTTATTTTTCCTATTGACTTTGTGGTGCTCGATACTGAGAGGGTGTCTAATGTTGAGTCCCATATTCCTGTGACTCTAGAGTGCCATTTCTTAGCTACGTATAATGCTTTGATTAATTGTAGGAATGGTATGATGAAACCATATTTTTGCAATATGACTCTTGACTTAAATATCTTTAATTTGCAAAGATTGTCTACCAATTTTGATGATATGGATTATTCTAGCCTTAGCTGGGTAGGTGATTTTGCTTATGAGGAGTTAGAGTTTGAGCATGCGAATGAGTTTGTTGTTAAGTATAAATCCTTTTTTATAGGTGATGGGCTTAAGTGTGACGTTTGACTTTGATGATGTGTGCTTTGTATAGGCAATTTGTTTCTGTCTGTGATACTTCTATTGTTTTACTTGATTTAAAACCCCTTTTTGACTTCTTTAATATGACTTTCTAGAACCTGGTGAGTCTTTACCTTTGATCATCGCTTCTAATTTGGACTAGGATGAGGAGGGAAAATTGTTTGCCTTATTTATAGAGAATAAGGAGGCCTCATAATGGACCTTAGCAAACATCAAGAGTTTCAGCACTACAGTTGTGTAGCATAGGATCCACTTAGAGGATGGTACTAGACCTTACCGAGACTGCTAGAGGAAGTTAAACTCGACTCTATAGGAGGTAATTAGGAAGGAAATGCTGAAGTGGTTGGACTATAAGATCACATACCCCATTTTTTATAGTGATGGGTTAGCCCTACAAAGGTTGTTCCTAAGAAGACTGGTATTATTGGCATTAGGAATGATAAAAACGAGTTAATCATAACCCGTCTAGTTTGGTTGGAGTGTCTGTATTGATTATAAGAAACTAGATGATCCCACTGATAAACCTCTACTTCCACCATTTTATCCCATTGATTTTATCATGCCTCCTTACACATTTCCTAGATTTAGTGACGAATTCAATCATATTAGCTCCTCCCTACTCAAACATATTTTATTTGGGTAAAAAAAATTCTACGTAGGTATTTTGTTCCAATTTGAGAGAATTTAAGGTCAATTAGTCAAAGATGAGTAAGGGGTGATGTTTTTCCTAAAGAAAAGGTTCAAGGAGTTGGTTAGAACGTTCGAGGGTACAAGACTAAAATTCCAAGCATTTGCACAAGTAACCATGCATACATTCACATCCCTGAAAAATTATAGAAAGCAGCGAAAAACCTAAATGTTTACATCACTAGCCATGCACTTTTTGCACAACCATTCACATTAATTAGCAGTGAAAGTCGGGGTTTTCAAAAATATACATGGTCGTGCATATGCTCGCGCAGAAATCTTGCATGATTGTGCATCCCTACTTCTCGGTCAACATAAAATTTATTTAAATGTAATGGTTTTAGAATGAAAAACATCCTCTTTCATATCTTTTCCTCTAACCTTTTAAATAATGGTTTAGGTTTACTTGAGCATATCAATACCTTGGTATTTTGGAGAATTATGATTGTGGATTTGAAGACTCTTATTCATTCAAATTGTCAATTCCTGATTTTGTTTTCTCAATCTCTCTCTCTCTCTCTTGATTATTATTATTATTTTAGTTCTTAGTAGTTGTTAGATATGATGCTTGATGATAATTGCTTTGCAATTTCCTATCATGTTTTGTCATTAAATCTCCCAGGGTTGGGATTAATGCTGATTATGCTTATCTAATATTGAATTGGCCCCAATCTTACTTGTTTTATGCCTGAACTATTGAATTCTGCTTTGCTCACCACATATTTGATGAATCACTTTGAAGAGTTTACATTTTTTTTTATTCAGGTTTAAGGGAACATTAAAAGATAAAACCTTTACCTACTATGACTTAGTAGATGGTTAGACCTTTAATATTACCTTTACCTACTGTGACTTAGTAGATGGTTAGACCTTTAATATTAAAATAATTGGGATACTAATTGGGATTTGAGATTGTCTATCTTGTAATACTTCGACTTTTAATCCCATAAAAATAGGTAGCTACAGTTCTAGGGTTGGTCTTCGACCCTAGAAAGAAAGAAGGGATGGGCCTAATTATCAATCTATCCATTCATGATAGCTTGCTTGAATAAGTTTCAGGAGGTTCATATTTGACTTGCTTATATAATTACGCTATTAAATCCAATACGATTATTTTAATTATCTTATTTCTAAAGCTACGTCCCTAATTGTTTATGACACTCTTAAGAGTTAACTCAATTCCCAAATCTTGTATGCCTTGATTGAGTAATTTCATTAGTTTTGGTGCTTGAAAACAAATTCCTTGTGGAGTCGACCTGGACTTGCTAATGGCTAACTATAGCTACGTTGTGTATTTGTGATTAAGATTGAATAGGTTTTTGGCACCGTTGCCAGGGAACTTGTTCCTTTTAATATCAAATCCAATTGAAATACTCTAGACTAGGCTTTTATCTTTCTTTTTCTAGTTTTTAGTTCTTCTTTATTCTTGCTTGGCGTTGTTTACGCTCGGTGCAGTGTTTACATCATATACACAGGAGACGTTAGGGAAATTAGAACCTTATCCCTGTTAATCTTGAGATTGAAGCAACTGCATAAAACCCAAGCAGAGAAGCAAGGAAAGAAAGAAAGAGGAGAAGTGATTTTGATTAGTATAACATGTAGCTTAGAGCATAGAAGTAAGATTTTATATCGCAAGAGGAGAAGCGATTGAGTTGGGCATTCATAAGATTCTGAGGTATTCATTCTTACCCTTATGTGTTTTATTATTGTCTTAGTTGGATTTATTGCTTTTGGAAAAATGACCAAATTTTAAAAAATTGAAAAATTGAAAAAAAAAAATTAAAAAGAGTTTTTGAAAAGCCCTCTTATGATGACAATGCAAGTTGTGATAATTAATTGATTGACATGATTATGCATTGAGGCGTGATTTGTCTTGATGTAAATTTTATGAAAATTATGTTGACATTGCTATTTAGGATTGCTTTGCCTTTTGTTGCATGTCTATTGCCCTTGAGAATCATGTAGTTTAGCTTAGTTGACCTTGATAAGCAGGGCATGTGTTTGAGTAAGTGGCATTGGCTATGATAGTTTAACTTGTGAAATTTTGAGCCTAATGACTGTTTATTATGCATACTCTAGTAATTAGTTTCTTGTGTAACTCCACCATTATTATATCTCTAGAACTTGGTTTGGTTCCTTTTTTTTTTCTTTTTTAAGTTCACATTCGAGATACGCATATACTGATATGATTGAGGCCTTGTTTACTTCATATAACCACATTAGCCAAAAGTCACCTATTGATGTGCGCCATTCCTCTTATTAGCCCCTCATGCCTCTCCCTATTTTGTTGTTACACCCATATCCACTATACATTTAGCCTATGTATATTTACTATACCCATGCCAAAGACTAGTGGTGCAACACTTTTACATTGAGTTGGGCATATGTTGAGGATTGATTCATCTTTTGGGTGTTTCTAGTGGTGGTATGTGATTTGAGGGATTGAGAGTTGAGATTTAAGGAATTAAGAGTTGAGATTTTGTATTTCCCATGTCATTCAAATATATCTTGGTTTTGCTTCTCGAAAAAAAAAAGAAAATAAGAAAATGAGCAAAAGCGAAAAAAAGTGAAAAGAAAAAAGGCTTATTTTTTAATTGAGATGTGAGGTGGTGTTTTCACTCTTGATGTTTTACAAGTGTTCTTTGCTCCTAGCCTTTTGGCTAGTAGCTCCACTTTTTCTAAGTTGATTTCCTTTCTCTCCATTAAGTTTGGCCCCATTATAACACTATAAAAGTCCTCATGGTTGATATTTTACATTTTGTCTCAAGCGGTGGAGAACTAAGAACTTGATCAAGCTTATGGTAGTTTGCATGATTGAATTAAGTGTTGTGAGTGTCCATGTTGTATGCCTAAACACATTGAGAGGAGGGCTCTACTTCATCCTATAATGAGGTTTTTGCAAGTCATACTTGTTCACCACTTGTTAAGGGATGCTTTGTCTTTCTATGTGATTTAATATGGGGTGATTGGTGAGTTACACTGAGGTTTTATGATTTTTGTATGATGTTGTATGTGTTTTATTGCAAATGTTTTGACCCCTTGACTTAGCTACCTTTGTGCATGATTGCATTTGATTATTTCACTATTATTACCATGTTTAAGGAGGGCATAATTAGAGGTTCATCTCCTTCTCTTGATTGGTCATAAGATTGTCATGCTTGGGGACAAGCAAGAGATAAGCATTAGAGAGTTGATAAACCTCTAATTCCATTATTTTATCCCCTTGATTTTGCCACTTTTCCTTAGACATGTTCTAGATTCAGTGAAGACTTCATTCGTATTTGCTCGTCCCTGCTCATAAATATCTTATTTAGATAATTTTTCCTCTGCATGGGTATTTTGTCCAAATTTATGAGAATTTGTGGTGAATGATTCAACGATGAGTAAGGACTAAGGACTGATGTTTTGGCTACAGAAGAGGTTCAAGACTGGGTGAGAATGTTCAAGAGGGCAAGAATGAAGTTCCAAGCATTTGCATGGGTAGCAATGCATGCCTCGATGGATGTGTAAAATGTCTAAAAGCAGCTAAAATGTTGAATGTCTGTAGGGTTGGCCATTAACTTTTTGCATGTTCACGTATATCAATAAACCATGAAACCCAAGGTTTGCATGACAAGCCATGCATATGCCCTTGTAGAAATCTTGCACGGTTATGTATCCCTGCTTCTCGACCGACACAAAATTCATTTAAATGTAATGTTTTTGGGACAAGAGACATCTTCTTTCATATCTTTTCTTCTAGCTTTTTGATGTATTTGAACTCTCAAATGACCAAGTAATGTTATCTTTTTGTGGGTTTTTTGTTAAGGAAGAAAGAAAAAAAAGATAGGTTCAAGGGTTGTGTTTGAGATAAGCCGAGAGGCGCCACTCAAAACCAATCCTTGGGCGAATTCCTTCACTCTTTTCTAGGATACAGAAATGAATCACCACCTAGAGGAGTTTAGGAAACTAGAACACCACTTGAGTTTGCCAACACTCAAGATATAGAACTAGATTTGCACACTCACTTTGAGAGAACACTCAAAAGTTGAATTGTATTACTTGGAGTTGATTGTACACGCTCCTTTCAACAACCCTATGCTATGGTCTTTATATAGTAGAGGCCTTACATAATGAAAAGGTATGAAAACACACGAAAAGAATGAAAGAAAAGAACAAGGCAAAATTTCAGCAACCACATTCGGATGCACCAAGGTGAAGTGGTGTGTCTTTTGAAGCCTTTTGGTGTGAATAGAGTGTAGCAGCTAAGAGGGATTCATGCATCCCTACTTCTCACACATTTTGACCTTGCAAGGGGGGAAGGAACACGGCTGAAGAGGAAGAACCAAGCAGCAATAGCCGAAATGAGGTGTACACAAAAGCCACACGCGTTTTGCCATCAATGCGTTCACACCTGCAGCAAGCCCAACTTCCAAAGGGCATAGCTCTCATAATACTCGGCCAAATTCAATGATCTTGGGCTTGTTGGAAAGATCTGGATGTATATTTTCCAGGGAACACTCATTTGCAGCATTTGGACCAGTTGATCAAAAGTTATGGCCCAAAGAGTATGGACTGCCCAAAACAGGACTGCATTTCAGTACTTTATTTTGTGGGCTGAAGTTGACCAACCAAATGAACTCCAAAACAAGCGTGGTTGGTCTTGTTAGAAAGCTCTTTTCTTAGGCTAGATTAATGTAAGGACCATCATAATTTTGGCCCATTACATTTTCTTGAAAAAGGGTAACAAAAACCGGGTGTGATAAGGATGAACTAGGCGTGAGTTCTTCCGGCATGGTCACGGATTTTCTGCATAGTAAAGCAAATTCTTTGGCCTCTTTGAGCTTTCTAGGGTCTTCCTTGAGCTGACAAGGAGAGTGGACAAGATGGTCTCCATCACTTTTAAACTAGGGTTTAGGTTTACTTACATATCAATATCGTAGTGTTTTGGAGAATTATGATTATGGATTTGAAGATTCTTATTCATTTAGACTAACCATTACTGAGTTTGTTTTCTCAATCTCTCTTTTGATTATTGTTATTTCAATTCGTAGTAGTTGTTAGATATGGTGCTGGGTGATAATTGCTTAGCAATTTCTATCATGTTGAGTGGCTAAATATCCACTTAGGTTGGCATTAATGCTGATTATGCTTAGTTAATCTTGAATTAGCTCCAATCCTACCTGTTTCATGCTTACTTTATTGAATTCTACTTTGTTTGCTACATATTTGGTGAATCGGTTGAAAGAGTTTACATTTTTATTTTCATTTGGTTTTAGGGGAACGTTGGAAAATAAAACCTTTACGTAGTGTGACTTAGTAACCAGTTAGAGTTTTAATATTAAAATAATTGGGATCATAATTGGGATGTGAGATTGTCTATCTTGTAATCCTTCGACTTTTAATACGTACGAGAATTTTTCAATTGTAAAAACATGCCCCAAGCATACACCTTTAACTGTAGTACTTGAGGGTCATCTTGTTAGGGACATTGGATGAAATTAAAGTCACAAAAGAGTAAATTTAAACTAATTAATCTAATATTAAATACATGAGACCAAATTAAGTAACTCAAAGAGAACTAATATATACAAACTAAGAATCAAATATTAGCATCATCATTCAACTAAGCATAAGATAAAATTGAATAGAACAAAGTAGAAACAAAACCTTATCTTATTAGGGAAACAACACCCCAAAATAAGAAAAAGCACCATCATCTACCTAATTCCTTAGATGCAAAACAATATAAGAAAATAAGGAGGAACAAAGACAATGACCCATGCATGCCTTCAATCAAATTAAGAGTAAAGCAATCAAGTGATACGCCAAGTCAGCACTCAAAATACGCCACAATAACCAGAAATCAGCAATGAAAGAGAGCAATGGGGGAAACTGGAGGTAAACCATACTAGAGTGGAATCTAGAAATGAAACAAAAAAGAAGGACAACAGGAATTGGAAGAAACTGAAAATCCCATCAATATAGATCTCAGTCCTGACATTCAACATCCAAAAATACCATTACTAGAAACAGGAGCAATAAAACGGTATCAATGGTTGAACACACAGAAAACTCACCCTTTACTCACCATTATACTCAATTAGAAACCAGAAAACAGTGGACAACATGGGCGGATGAAATTAACAACAAACGCATCCAAAATTCAATCCCAACTTAATTAATCTCAAAGTCAAATGACCAAAGACAACTTCAAATTAACTAAATCAAAATCAATTGAGCAATTTATCAACTAAAACATATCAATCAAGAGAAACAGAGTAGGAAGAAGATAAACAGGGAAGGGGGATTTCATATTAAAGAACCGAGTTACAAACGGCTTCAAGAACTCCAAAAATGGTGGAAATGCCATTAAGCATCATCTCAAACTTCCAGCAATAAGGGACGAAGAAGAAGAAGAAGAAGAAGAAGAAGAAGAAGAAGAAGAAAAACAGGGGAAGATGATTCAATTAAACCAAAGAAAACAACCAAAGCAGTTTGTTAAGATCATGAGTATTCTACCACAAGAGGGGGGTGAATTGTGGTGTCTGATTTTCGCGTTATAAGTAACAAACACCCTTGTGACTTGTTTGCATAGGGTGTTCTCAAATATTGCAAATGCGAAAATCACCAAGATAAATGCGGAAAATAAAGCACACACAATTTTTACGTG
>JACYFF010010365.1:86987538-87048071 GCA_017589665.1 Selenicereus undatus | reverse complement strand
TTTTTTTCCATATTATTATAACTAATTTATGTTTATGATCATAAATTCATAATAACTTAAGTTTAATTTGGAACTCCTAATCATAACAAAAGTAAAATTAGACACATTATTTAAATATATATTTATTTAATTTGATCCTAATAACTTATTTTTATTTTGGCACTCCTAATTATAATAAAAATAAAATTAGACACAATCATTAAAAAAAAATGGAATTAGACAAAATTTTTAAGTATAAATTTATTTAATCTTTTTCATGGTGTACGCCATAATGAACAATGCCAACATAGCTTTTTACTTTTCACAATTTGTTGGTATAATTGTAACAATACCAAGAAAACATTTGGACGTCGTAAATATTGTTGGTAATGTACTAACAATACCATCAGATGCATTACTTCTATTGCAATTTATTTGCGTTCCTTTGGTGCCATAAAATCATAGCCATTTTACCAACAAACAAATCAGTCTGATGGTAAAAATAAACTTTTACCAACAGAAAATATTATCCGTTGCTAGGTTTCTGTTGCAATAAGTCCCTTTTTTTGTAGTGAGTGAAACACAGGAAGAGTGTGTCACTAGTAAGAGCAAGCCTCGAATTGCCTTACTAATGGTGAAGCCAAACCCAAGTAAGGGAATGGAACCTTTACCCCTTGTAGCTCTCCAAGAGCTTGAGCATGAAACCTCAAAAGCAGTCGTCCCCAAGGTCCCATTTGCCTACCAAAATGGTGATGGGAGAAGGCCCATGTAAGGATGATCAAGCCACAAATGACACTTCTCTTGAACATGATGATTTTGAGTTATCTTGTGATGAGTATGTTAAGACCATCAATCAACTCATGAGGCCTATGAGAGCTACTCAATGCTGTGATGTTCTCCTAAAGATCTTCAACAACTCTTACACATTCAAAAAGGGATGAATCCTTAGTACCTTGGATGTTTTCAAACCCAAGGACGGTAAAGGGTAGGCAAGCGTGATGTCAAAGAATTTTAATGCCAAGGATTTGAGAGTAAATCCTCTTCAAGGGGGAGCAGCTGATGCCGAGCAACTTTCGAGCTTGGGCCTACTCTAAGTAGTAAGGGTCCTGAACCAAGTAGGCCCAATGTTGACCCCAGGTCAAAGACTAGGTCCCCTTATGTGAATATTAGCTTGGGACCCTTGAGAAGGTCGACGTAAGCTTAGGAAATGTAGTTGGGCAATTACTAGCCCTAAATATGAGTTTAACCACTCAATCCTCCCAAAACTACCTCATTAGCTCATTTTCAGTTTTCTGGGAAGAATACTTCACCTCATTTCCAACTCAGATTTAACCAGGAAAATGAGCTCCAATGTTTGTAAATTATACATGAATGGAAATCCCCAAATGTCTATTTTTCAACAAGTCTTGAACTGCACTCAAATTCCAAGTATTAAGAAAGCTATGGACTAAAAACCGAGCAAGGGTCGGTCCAGGATTAGAAATTGTATGGTTTTAATTATGGGCTTAATTGAGATTAATCATAATGAGATGATACTTCACACACAAAGGAAGAATTCCCAAGTGGTGGCACCTCCATTGGTGGAGTAGAAACTTCTCAAAGCTCTCTAGAAAATGGAGAAAAAATCCTGGAAAAGACAGTTCACCATGATTGTAATTATCTTAAGCATTTTGATTTATTTTTCTAGGATATTTTATAAGCCTCCTATTGGCCCACTTGCCCCACTAATTTATAGCTAATTTCCTCTCTAATTGGATATTTATAGACCCAATTACCTCCTTAAAAATTCAGACTTGTTGAATGATATGAGAGCTTAAAGCTTGGTGCTTTTCTAAAAAATCTCAAAATCTTTATCTCTCTTAGGAATGTGGTGATTTGAGTTTATCCCTTTAATCTAATCCTTGGTGCTAAGGCTTTACAGGGTTAGATGGTGGGTTGATTTATCTCTTGGTTCCCCATCTCAAGTATTGATCCAATTTCATTCGAACAGCTTTTCTCTCCTCTCTCCCCCCCCCCTCTCTTTCTCTTCGTTCATTCTTGAGAAGATTGATCTTCAACATCCTTTGGGATCGTCTTCAATGATTTCTCACCTTTATTTGGTCAAAAGGAATTCACCCATGCATTAATGTGTGGGGTGAAAAATAAGAGTCAGGATGCATCATATGACTTAGTTATCTATTGATTGCATATTCTATTTGTATATAATTGGGTGACTTGGTTACAAGGGTCATGTAATTACCTAGGTTGTGAACAAAATTCCCCAATTACTTGCATAGATGTTCTTGTTTTGAAAACCCGAAAAGATTTTCGCTATTATTGAAATGATTTTTATGGGTATTTCACTTCAAAACCGCCATGAAACCTCACGCATCCACTTGAAAAACTGAGTGGTTTAAAAGGGTTGTTGCACATGCCAAATGCAATTGTGATTTCTACGAAAGTAAGTTAGGATTTTCTTATTTTTCATTTCTTTTTAGTTAGTTTAGTTTGTTTTACTCGAGGACGAGCAAAATTTAGTTGTGGTGGTATTTGTTTGCACCAAAATTATTATAATTTTTGTAATATTTTCACACCTAATTTAGGTTGTATTAATTATGATTTTTAGATTTTTATTTGAGTTTTATTGTTTTGTAGGTTATGCAATAATTCATGAAAATTGTGAAAATAACGCTGAAATTGGAGAATTAGGCTCAATGGAATCAACTCTAGCAGGTCATGTCTGGCTTGGCCCAACATACAACCTAAAAGAATGAAAGAAAAAAAAGGAAAATTAAATAAATAAAACCCAAAGACCTCCAGCCCCCCCCCCCTTCCCTGTCACATGCCTTACCCCCCATCTTTCTACTTCCTCTCTCGTAAAAGACGGTGGCTCCCCCGTCCCCAATTGTTGTCTTCTTCATTGCCCAAGCAGCACGAACACCTCACTCACCACCACCATCATCAACATCCACCATCCTTATGAGTGATCGCCACCATTAGCAACATCACTGTCATGCCAAACGCAAGCTCACCATTGTCATCATCAACATCCGCCATCCGCGGAATCAATGGTGCAGATACAGAGAAGAACCGACTTGGGAGGCTATAAATTGAAGGGCTACGGCATGATTCAGGGTAAGCTATGGTTTTAGGATTCGATTTTTGGTTTAGTTTTAGGCATTTTAGGGTTAAATTCTAAGTTTCGTCTTAGAGATTTTAGGGTTTTTTTTTTATTTTCATCTGTTTCAATTTTGAATTCTAGATCCAGTTATCATTTTCGAATTTCACATAATTAGTGTAGCTTTGTTAATTTCAGCACCTATTGGATGATTTGTGATTCGAATAGCATAATTTTGGCCTGAATATTGATTTTCATTAACCTCCCTTTTCCCTTTGTTTTTGTATTTATTTGTTCTAATTTTTAGATTCTTCGTTTTTAGTTTCTATTTAAAATTTGTGTGCAATGGGCTAGTGAGATTTGATTAATGTTGATTTTCATTGTGAATGGGTCGATTTGGTTCTGTTGTTACTTAGATTGGCACCCTCCTTTTGGTCTTCTCTGTTTCTGATTTAATACAATGGGTTTGTTTCAATTTTTGGGTGTTTGGGAACCTCCATTAATGGAGGTTGAGTGGACACAGAGGTTGCATTCATGAAAAGTAGGGATGTCCATGCCTTAGCTGTCTTAGTTTTCGATTTTAGTGCCGGTATGTTCATGGCTATCTTTGAATAACCCCCCTCTTTGTTTGCACAGTACAAATCTGGGTGGAGCTGAGTGCAAGAGCATCTATGGGTTCCCTTGTACCTCCTCTCTTAACTTTGATACTTAGCAATTCAAATTTTCCCCCTCCCCTATTTTGGTTTTGCTTTGGTTCGATAATAACTTTTAATTGCCATTTTAGTTGATTTCAGTATTTGATATTTTGTTAACAATAGTTTGAAATAGGTTGGACTTACTAGGCTTGAATTGGTAGATCATATTGAATAGGCATGAAGTATATTCTCATTAGGCCACTTTTTGCTTTCGAGTTTATTTATTTCCTTATTGATTATATGGTTTGGTTTGAATTCTTTAGGAAATCTAGTCATGAATAATTTAATTGCATGCTAATGTCATGAGACTTATGTTTAGATTAATATAGCTAATCTTGCTATTTCATTATTTAGGGTAGTTTAATTCTGTTTAGAACAATTTAGTTGTTTAGAACAATTTAGTTAAACGCGACATAATTTTATCCTCACCCCTCAGGAAATGACCCTTAAGTACTACTGCAAAAGTTGTACACTTGCAGCTATAAATTTTACTTTGAAAATCTTGCACAGTAGGGGCACACATCTATTGATTGCTACAATGGTCCTTTCACCATTGAGAGTTCTAATGCCTTGTACAGTTAGAACCCACCACCACATAACAATCCTTAATTCAACACCTATAACCTTAAGATGGAAGAATCAACCTAAACTTTCCTATTAGAATTCTAACCCTCAACCACAGAGTTCTATGCAGCTCCCTAGATTCTAGTACCATGCTCCCTATAATCCACAACCAAAGCTTCCTCAGTAGAAGTCATACCTGGACCTTCTTATGGAGAGGTTTGTTCAGACTCAGGCGAAAATAATGAGAACCTCAATGAAAATATCAAATTAAATAACTCCAAGCTAAACAGCAAGGCTTTTAACCAGAAGATGATGGGCACCCAAATTGCACAGATAGCTCAACAGGTTTATAAGTTGTCCTGGCATCAAAGGCATCTACCGGGCCAACCTAAATCAAATCCTAGGGGTTATATAACTCATATCAATGTTATTTCTATGAAGGGTGAGGAGTTAGTCGAGGGCCATGTGATGGTAATTCAGGAGACAGCTTTGGCTCATGTTTCTAAAGGAATAGAAAGGTTGAGGATAAGACAGAGGTAGAGTTCAAAGGGGCCTAGTCACCTTTAGTATGCCCCTACTAGTGACCTTTGCCATTCCCTTAAAGGGTGGCATGACTCAAGCTTGAGCCTATGTTTCCTATATTCTTGGATATGCTGAGAAATATTTATGTCAATGTTCCATTCTTTGAGGCTCTCAAACAAGCGCCCTCTTACAGCTTCATTCCAAGAAGGGTAAGGTTGAGGAGGCCTTAATGATCCCATTGGAGAGGTGTATAGCACAGTTCTTTCAAGTAAATCTCCATTTAAGATGTATGATCTAGGCAGATTCTCCACTTCTTATGCCATAGGGGATCTACAAACTGAGAGAGCTCTTCGTAATTTGTGAGATAATGTGATCTTGATGCCCCTCTCTTTGTCTGCATAAAGCTTAAGAAGGAGGACCTAAAGCCCATCAATATGACTGTTCAATTGGCAGATCATTCGATCAGGAATCTATGGGTATTCTCGAGGATATTCTAACTCTGGTGGGTAAGTTTGTCATCCAATGTGATTACACATTTATGAAAATGGATGAGAGCTCTTGGGTCCCTACTGTCTCGGGGAGGCAATTGTAGAAGTTGTGATTGATGTGCTAGTAGGTGAGATATATTTCCAATTATGTGAAGAGATGGTAGATTTCTGGAGCAGATCCCTTTCAGTTCCAACACCTCTAGTTCCTATAATTCTTGTGGTTCCTGCTATTTCTACATTTGTTTCTAGGATGGAGGTATTTGATGGAGATGGGGAACCCCACATGAGGCCATGTTCCCTATTTGATTCTCCTCCACTGGTGTTGACCTATTATGCTTGTATTATTGTTCATCCTAAGGATGTGGATACACTAACATTCACTGTTTTAGTTCTTCCACCTCTCTCCTTTCCATTGTTGTTTATTGCCTAAGGTTAGGGTCAAGCTAAGGACCTAAACCAAGTGCTTTTGGGGAGGCAACCCAAGCATTTAATTGCTTCAGGGGAAAAAAAACAACATGTGTCACTTCTTCCCCCTTATCGCCTCTGCGGTTTCCCCCTGTGCACTATAAGTGTCTTCCTTTCCCTATTCCTTTTCATATTTTTTTCATTGAGGACAATGAAATCCCGAAGAGGGAGTGAGCTTGTAGCTCTTTGGGTTGAATTGCTTATTTTAGGGTGTGGTTTGGATGATATCTTCTACATTTCCATCATTTAGCTAGCATTTCATGTAGTTTTATTTGTTTTTGCATTTTTTGTTTAGTATAGCATGCAACTTAGAGCACACAGGTAAGATTTTGTAGTGCAAGGGGAGAAGTGATTGAGTTGGGCATTCATAAGATTCTAAGGTATTCATTCATACCCTTTATGTGTTTTGTTGTTATGTTAGTTAGATTTATTACCTTTGGAAAAATGATAAATTTGAAAAATTGAAAAAAAAATTAAAAAGAGTTTTTCAAAAGCCCTCTTATGATGACAATGCAAGGTGTGATAGTTAATTGATTGACATGATTATGTATTGAGGTGTGGTTTGTCTTGGTGTAAATTTTATGAAAAATTGTGTTGACATTGCCAGTTAGGATTGCTTTGCCTTTTGTTGCATGTCTATTGCCCTTGAGAATCATGTACTTTGATTTAGTTGACCTTGATAAGTAGGGCATGTGTTTGAGTAAGTGGCATTGACTATGGTATATTAACTTGTGCAATTTTGAGTCTAATGACTATTTATTATATATAGTCTCATAGTTCGTCTCTTTTGTGACTCTTCCATGATTGCATCTCTAGAACTTGGTTTGGTTTTTTTTTCCTTTTTTGAGATCACATTTGGCATATGCATATATTTATTTATAATTGAGGCCTCCTTTCTTTTATAGAGCCGCATAAGCCAAGAGTCTATTGATGAGTTTTATTCCTCTCATTAGCCATTTGTGCCTTTCCCCTATTTTGTTGTTACACCCATATTGACTACGCATTTATCCTATGTATATTTCCTATACGCATGCCAAAGACTAGTGGAGAAACACTTTTACATTGAGTTGGGCATATGTTGAGGATTGATTCATCTTTTTGGCTGTTTCTAATGATGGTATGAGATTTGAGGGATTGAGAGTTGAGATTTTGTATTTTCCATGTCATTCACATATATTTTGGTTGTGCTTCTCAAAAAAAAAACATAAATGAAAAAATAAGAAAATGAAAATGAAAAAAAAAAAGTGAAAAAAGTGAAATGAAAAAAGGGTTGTGAATAAAGGGTTTGGCATGGTCATTAATTCAATAAGTGTGTTTTGCCTCCGTCTCTTGTGGATTTTATGGAGGTTTGTAGTTATTTCTAATTGAGGTGTGAGTTGGTGTTTTGACCCTTCATGTTTTACAAGCGTTCTTGGTCCCTAGCCTTTTAGCTAGTAGCTTCACTTTTTCTAAGTTGATTTCCCTTCTCACCCTTAACTTTGGCCCCATTATAACCCTATAAAAGTCTTCATGATTGATATTTTACATTTTGCTGTAAGTGGTGGAGAACTAAGAACTTCACCAAGCCCATGGTAGTTTGTATGATTGGATTAAGTGTTGAGAGTGTCCATGTTATATACATAAACACATTGAGATGAGTGCTCTAGTTCATCCTATAATGAGCTTTTTGCCAGTCACACTTGTTGACCACTTGTTAAAGGACGCTTTGTCTTTCTATGTGATTTAATATGGGGTGATTGGTGTGTTGCATTAAGGTTTTATGACTTCTATATGTTGTTATGAGTGGTTCATTACAAATGTTTTGACACCTTGACTTAGCTACCTTTGTGCGTGATTGTGTTTGATTATTTCACTGTTTTTACCTTGTTTAAGGAGGGAATAATTAGATGTTTATCTCATTCTCTTGATTGGTCATAAGATTGTCTTGCTTGGGACAAGCAAGAGATAAGCATGGAAGAGTTGATAAACCTTTAATCCTACTATTTTATCCCCTTGATTTTTCCAATCCTCCTTAGACATCTTCTAGATTTAGTGAAGAATTTATTCGTATTTACTGCTCCCTACTCATAAATATCTTATTTAGATACATTTTCCTCTACATACGTATTTTGTCCCAATTTGAGAGAATTCGTGGTTAATAATTCAAACATGAGTAAGAAGTGATGTTTTGGCTAAAGAAAAGGCTCAAGAGTTGGCGAGAATGTTCAAGAGTGCAAGAATGAAATTCCAAGCATTTGTAGGGGTAGCAATTCATGCCTAGAAAACCGTGTGAAATTGATAAAAGCAGCTGAAAATTTGAATGTTTGCACGGTTAGCCATACATTTCTTGCACGGTGATGTATCCCAATCACCCACGAACCCTAAGGTTTGCATGGCAAGCCGTGCATATGCTCGTGTAGAAATCTGAAACAAATGCCATGCCTATTTTAGTCTAAGAGAGCACTCAAGTCCTTCTTAGTGCTCAAACGCTTCATCACAAGGGACTTGGTCCATGCACTGATTTAGAGCTTCAGTTCAAGGTCCATCCTAAGCCCTTAAGATCTATTACCCTCCTCTTTTGAGAAGGTCAAGAGGCCTCCCTAAGGGTTTACTCATTAAATTGTGGCTAAACCCACGGTAAGAATAAGGGAAACTCAAAACAGAAGGTTGCCCCCATGGATAATTTCTGGATAGAATGTTAGTCCGAGTTTGAGGCAAATTTTATCTATGCTCCACATGACATGGACAGGGTTATTTTAAGATGTTGGCTTTCACATGGAATATGTTTCAAGTCATTTGGAGTTCATTTGGTCAGTCAAATTAAGCTCAAAAGTGGACTACCCCAAAGTCAACTGTCAGTTCCAGTTTGGACCATCTAGCTAGTACGGGCCATTTCTCTCAAACGGCTTGGCCAAAATTAGTGAAACCTTTTTCATTAAAAAAGTCCTTATCAAGCTTTCATATGAATCTTATTTCATTATATTTGGACCAAAAACAAGAGAGTTATGGCTCAATGAATTTGACCCTGCTGCGGTGTGAATATGCGGAAGTCTGGAAGCATTAAATACAAATAGATTCATCACCCACTAAGAAACAAATGCAAGGCCAACTGATTCCAAGGATGCATCCCCCGTTCTTAACATGGGAATTCAAGATAATAAGTCCCCAAGATGATGGGAACAAATCTCAAGAGCCCTAGTTTTCAGATTTATGTTGTTTTTACCATAGTTTATCTAGTAACTTACTTTGGTATTTCCTATGTTAATCTAGTAAGTTGTATTTTGCATTTTCTTATGTAAGATGAGTTCCCTAGAGTATTAGCCAGCCCTATAAAAGCCATACTCGAATTTAGTTGAAGGTAAGTTGAATGAATGAACATTTGAGCTTCAAAGCTTTCTCTCTCTAAATCTTAAGTTCTCTTTAACCTTGTGAACAAGGTGGTGAGTCTTGAGTAGAGCCTTTATAGAGTTGTTGGTGGCTAAGCCTTTATGCAATTATTGGTGGATCCTAGTCTTGGTGGGTGGTGTTGCCTTGAAACCAAGTCATATCAGTGTTCAAGGGGGAATTTGAGCCTAAACTCAAGCTAGCAATCTTGAACGATCATGCATCCCTGCTTCTCGGCTGAGATAAATTTTATCTAAATTTATTGTTTTTAGGACAAGACATCTTCTTATATCTTAATTGGGATTTGAGAATGTCTATCGTGTAATCATTCGACTTTAGTCCCATGAAAATAGGTGGTCGTAGTTCTAGGATTACTCTTCAATGCTTGAAAAAGGAAGGGAATGGGCCTAATTGTTAATTTATTTATTCATGATTGCTTAGTTGAATAAATTTCATGGGGTTAGCAATTGATTTGCTAGCATAATTTTGTTGTTAATTCTAATCTGGGTGTTTTAATTATCTAATTTTTAAAGTTATATCCCCAATTGTTTATCGTACTCTTAGTACTTAACTCCAAAATCTTTTATAGATTGGTACTTTATAAAAACAAGCTCCCTGTGTATTCGATCTGTACTTACGTATTGATAACTACAGTTGTGTCGTGCACTTGCATTAAAATTGAACAGCCACCCGAAAAGACAATCTATCCCTCCCTTTCTTAGGCTAGTTGCTAGAGAGGTTTGCTAGACATTTATGCCACTGTTTTTTATATGGTTGTTCCGGCCATAGCCAAATCTCTATTGGTTCTAAGGATAAGGAGAAGACTACATTTCTTTATCCTTTTGGCACCTATGCTTTTAGGAGGATGTCTTTTACTTTGCGTAATGCCCTTGTATCTTCCAAGGGTGCTTAATTTCTATATTCTCTAGTTCGGCTTAACAATGTATGGGAATTTTCATGGATGATTTTTCATTTTTAGTTTTCCTTTGATGACTTTTTGACCAATTTGGGGAGCGTTCTAAAAAGTTACAAGGATAAATATTTGACCTTGAATGGGAAAATGTGTCACTTTATGGTGAAGAAGGGGATTGTCTTGGGCTACGTGAATTTAGGTGAGGGTATTGAGGTTGATAAGGCCAAGAATCTTCCCCCTCCCACCTATGTAAAAAAGGTTAGGCTTTTTCTTGGACATACTAGATTTTATCATACATTGATTTAAAAAGTTTAGTAAGATTGCCAAGTCACTATCCGATCTTCTAGCTAAGGATGTGCCCTTTCACTTCTCTCAAAAGTGTCCAGAGGCTTTTACTAAGCTGAAGGAAGCACTGACCACTGCCCCCATTATACATCTTCTCATCTGGGGCAAGCCATTTGAGTTGATGGTTACTGCTTGTGACTATGTTGTTGACTTTGTCCTCGGATAGTGCATTGATAAGAAACCCCATGTGATTTATTATGCTACATATACATTAAATGATGCTTTAATGAATATTACTATGATTGACCAAGAGTTCTTGACTATGGTCTCTGGTTTTGAAACATGTAGGCCGTACTTGATTGGTTCTTATGTCATTCTTTTTATTGATCATGCTGCACTTAAGCACCTTCTTTCTAAGAAGGATGCTAAGCTCAGACTTGTGAGTTGGATGCTCCTACTAGAGGAGTCCAATTGTGAAATTAGAGACATAAGGTTTTTGGGGAATTTTGTTGCTAATCATGATAAACCTCTATTTTAACCTAATTTTAGCCCCTAGTTGATCCCCATTTTCATTATTTTCATACTTGACCTTGGGGAGAAAAGGGGTCGAAATAACCTCCTTTGGCCTTATTTTCGCTCATATCGTGATGTTTCGTATTTTCAGGAGTTCCTGCCTAGAAAACGAGACAATCCGCTAATATTGATGCAAAGGAGAGTAAAGAAGACGAGTTTGAGTCAAAGAAGAGGTTCGCCGAGTGCGGCGAATTGGCATGGGGACCCCATGCCCAAAGGCCCGGTCATGACACACTCAAAGCACGACATGACGCGGCCAGAGACACGGCACGGGGGGCACCGTGCCATGTGGCACGGTCATGCCCCCCTTGTGCCTGCGCGACTTCACGCGTTTTTGGCGGACAATTCTGCAGTTTTTAGTTTTTCTTTGAAAGGGACTTTTGAGAGGTGATTTTTAGGGTTCCTTCTTGCATACTTTTACACCTGAATTTAGATGATAATTGAAGTTTAATTTTGGTGTTTTTGATGGTTAAATTCTCGATTGTTATCAATTTGAGTACGCTTCATCTCTCTTGCAGTTTAAGTTCAAGTTTTCACTTTTAGTTAATGGGTTTCATTCCCTCGCTTGTGTTCTTGATTGCTATGATGTTTAGTGGCTAATTCCCTAACTTAGGTTGGGATTAATGCCAATTATACTAGTTGAATCATGATTTAGCCCCAAAACTTTGTTCTCCTCATAATTGTCTTCATGAATTCTACTATGCATACCAGGTGTTCAATGAATTGCTCGAAAAAGCGTTCACCCATTATTATTCGGGTTTAGGGGAGCATTGAGAGACAAAACCCTTACCTAGTGTGACTTAGTAGACAACTAGGATTTTGATATGAAAATAATTGAAGTTCTAGTTGGGATTAGAGATTGTAGATCTTGTAATCCTTCAACTTTTAGTCCCATGAAAATAGGTGGCTATAATTCTAGGATTAGTCTTCGACCCTTGAGAGAGGGAGGAGATAGGCTTAATTGACAATCTATCCATTCATAATGCATGCTTGGGTGAATTTGATTGGGTTTGTGATTGATTCGCTAGTGTAATTGTGTCATTAATTCCAACCTAGGTGTTTTAATATTTTGATTTCCATAATCGTTAGAAGATAGCTAAGCATTCAAATTTGTTCTGCCTAGATTGAGTTAGTTGATTAGTTCTAGTAGTTGAAGGCAAGCTCCTTGTGGATTCGACTCATACTTGTCGGTTGCTAGCTACAGCTATGCCGTGCACTTGCAATTTAAAATGTAACAAATCACTTATCTAGTATTATTTGTGTTAGGTGTACTGAGGCCCCTATTTCTAAATGTTTCCCTAATGAGAAGTTATTTGTAATTCAACCTGATCCTTGGTATGCTGATATTGTCGAGTATCTTATGACTAGTAGGATTGTTGAGGATTTGAATAAGCATGACAAGGATAGATTTTTGCGCTTGGTAAAGTTTTATATCTGCGATTGTCTTTTCCTATTTAAGTAATGATCTAATTAGATTGTTAGGAGATATGTCCCAAACCATGAGGTTAAGAGTATCTTGTCTCTCTATCATGACCAAGCCTATGGGGTATAGACATGATATCCCTCAACCCCATTGTTGTGGTGGAGATCTTTGATGTATGGGGTATAGACATGATAGGACCATTTCCATTGTCTTTTGAAATGAGTTTATTTTACTGGTTGTTGATTATGTGCCCAAGTACGTTGAGGCTATCCTCACTAGAACTAGTAAGGCTAGGGTTGTGGTGAAATTTCTTAAGTATAGCATCTTTTCAAGGTATGGCGTTGCTCTTGCTATGATTAGTGACCAGCGTATCATATAATAATCGATTGTTTGATTCATTGCTAAAACGGTACTCTATCATCCATAAGCTAGCTACTTTCTATCATCCCCAGACCAGTGGTTAGATTGAGGTTTCTAATAGCAAATCAAGCAATTCTGGAGAAAACTATCAACATAAATGGGGAGGACTGAGTCGACAAACTCATTGATGCTTTATGGGCTTATAGGGTGGCTTTGAAGACACCCTTAGGTATGTCATGTTATTGGGTAGTCTTATATAAGCTTTGTCATCTTCCAGTTGAGGTTGAGCATTGAGCTTAGTACGCTATTAGGATCCTCAACTATGATCTATCTGTAGCAAGTGAGGAGAGAAGGCTGCAGTTGAGTGAGTGGGAGGAGATTCGACCTAAGGCTTATGTGAATGCTAGATTATCCATGGAAAGAGCAAAGTTGGCACATGATAGGATGATTCTTCGGAAGGACTTTGTCCCAACATGAATGTGCACATGAACGAATTCGAGACTGCACCTATTTTCATGTAAGCTAAGGTCCTGCTGGATAACTTTATTGTTGTCACTCATGTATAGACCTGATTAATGGGTCATTCAGCTCGGTTATAGGTTGGTTTAAGTTTGTGTCGGATCAAATTTCGTGTTAAGTGACATTTTCGGATCGATTCTATTTGGGTTGGGTGAACTTCGGTTTGGGTCAATTTTGGGGTCAACTAATTTTTGGTCAAATACGCTTGTCATGCAAAAACAAGTAACTTGTAGAAAATTTCAGGTCAAGTATGGTTTAGTTCGGGTCAATTTGGGTCTTGGGTCCACTTTCGAGTGAGCATATTTCGGATGTTGGGTTAGCTATGGGTTCGAGTTGTTCAGTTCGAGTCTTGGGTCTCAGGTCAGTTTTGTCAGGTCTACTCTTGTATTTCCTTATGGTGCAGTTTAGATACATGATATCACTATTGCAGTCAAGCAGAAGGTTAATGGACAACCACCGAAATAGTTCCTACATCTCCCTGGAGAGAAGGATGTGGAGTGTCTGATGCTCCACAAGCCACCCAATGATTTCTAATGGGTAATGAAGTAGTTCGAGTATATTCAATCCAACCTAATATTATTGTTCTATCCTTTGTGTATGGTTGTATATGCTTTTATTCTTCTTCTTTTCACTTTTGGTTTTTCGGAGTCCTTGAGGCTTCCTAACCCCACAATGCAGAAATTATGTGAATTTTGGTGTGGGGTTCGGGAAGCAAAGCCATGCTTCATAAATTTTTGAAATGGTAGAAAAAAAAAGAGAAAAGGGTTTAAAAAAAAACAGAACAATGTTTTGTTTTTGTTTGGTTTTGGGAAATTGTACTATCTTTAATTGACTTTGACCCTTTATGACTTAATTATTTGGTTGTATACAAGTAGAATGTGCATGACAAAACTTAGTCCAAAATGTACCATTCCATGCTCTAGAACTAACCCTGTCACTAGCACAATCAGGAATTGAATCATGGTTGATTCTCCCATTGTTTTTATATTATTTCTTTTTGTTTTCGCTTTTATTTAGCCAAAAAAAAATTCCAAAAAAATTTAAAAAAATAGAGTTGAAAAAACATAATAAAAATTAAAAATCCAAAATAACAAAAAAAAAACAAACAAAATAAAAGAATAAAAGGAGTCTTAGAGTCGAGAATGATGAGTATTCCTTTGAAGCATGTGCGGCTAGGTGCTATCTTTTGAGGTAATAGTGATACTGGAAAAGCTTGCTTCCTAAGTTAGTGAGTCAATAATACAGCCAAGTAGAATTGAGTTGGACTCTGGTAAGCAAAACTCTTAAGGCAATGGTAAACTTGCACACTGAGCACTACGATAGATTCACGATTATAATGGATTGCATGATGAAAGTTGGTGTATGGGTATCATTAGTTGGGGCTAAGAGTCTTGATATATACATTGTGCTTGCATATAATATATTATGTAGGTTGCAGGGGCAATATTGTTGCTTGAGTGTATACAGTTTTTTCCCTATGTATATGTGTATATTTGAAAAACTCAAGAAAATTTGTTTTCTTTCTCTCTCTTTTTCTTATTCAAGATTTTGTTGAAGATACCACACTTGTCAACTAAGAAGAAGCTAGGGATTTAAAGGGCTTGTTACACATTCTAAATGCAGCCGTAATTCTTAGAAAGTGAGTTAGAATTTTAGGTGGATTTTCTTTTCTTTTCTTTTCTTTTACTTGAGAACGATCAAAATCTAGGTATGGAGGTATTTATTTGCGCTCCAAAAGTGACCTTTTAAATATTTCTAATAACTTGGTTTTTAACTTCATTTTTAGTCGTAATCGAAATTATTTTTAGATTCCATTCAGATTTTTGCGTAATTGTGTAGAATAATGAGATCAAGTCATATCGAGTTTAAAGATGGAGAAGTAAACAATATTTGGCATTAATAAAGGCTAAGATTTAGTTGAAATTAAAGAGGCTTATGTGCTGAAGAATCAACAATCATAGAAGTAGAATTAAGACCGTTTCATAGAAGTAGAATTAAGATTGTCATCATGTGAAGGCCCACAAAAGTTCCCATGATCACAATTGTCACAATCACCATACCATCTTAATCATAAATAACATGCTACGCAGTGCACTTGATCAAACGTGAAGAAACCTAGGTTGCCTTAGTTCTGAACAAGCGAATCATATGATGCTCAATTAGGCATAAAGGCACATGGTTTAGGCCATTTGATGTGAGTCGGCCGGTCTCCTACGTACACGATAGCACGAAATGCCTAGGTCCCCCCTCCCCAACAAAAATTTAAAAAAAAAAACTTTGTCGAAGACGGCTTAGGTGGTTAACGCAAGAAAAGTTCCAGATGTGGTGACGTGTAACATCGAATGAAAAAAAAATTGGTAATTACTCTAGTTGAATTTGGAAAATAGTTAGGCAGTAGATTATTTGGAGTTTCGATAGAATTAGGTGGTGGCATAAGAAATAAGAAATTATGTAATGTGGAAAGTGGAAAGTGTGGGGGGCTAGCACTTCATAAATAGAGGTATTTGGGATACTTTGTAAATTATTAATTCTTCTCCCTCTTAGCCCTAATGCTAGTTTTTAGTAGTTTTAGAGATTATTATAATTTCAAGTACTCTTTGATTTGAGTTAATACAATCTTCCTAGTTCTAGTTTAGTTCGATCTTTGCAGTAAGTATATGATCCACCCGGTTGTATTATTGCAAATGCACAATTGGCCCCACAATTGTCTAGCTGGCGCACGCCACATAAGCAAAATAAAAAAAACGCTCAAAAAAATACAAAAGCAAAAAAGAGCTTAGAAAACCATCGATTTAAAACAACCACAAACCCACGAACTTCCCCTCACTCTTTCTCCAAAATTGCTCACATTCGTGCTCGATTTGGTGAAATTGTGTTGTGTTTGCTCACGGATTCTAGCAAAAAATCTCCGGAAAATCTTCACTGAAGCTTGAACCAAGCATTTCGATGTAAGTTTTAGAAACAAACGAAATTTATTTGCATGTTCGAAACAAAGCAATGGATTCACTTAGCATTCTAAGTTTTAAGAAAATCGCGCTCTCATAATCTCACTTTTACAATGTTTGTAGATGGAAACTAACCATTCAACAGCAGCGAAGAAGAGATATGCTAGTGATGAATCAAACACTCCTCAAAAAAGGTATGTTGAAAACCTTAAACCTAATATTAGTGAGCCAGAGTACATAATCAGTGAGCAATAATCAGAAATACCTTATTTTGCCAATACATTCACAAGAAAACACTTAATTTGATGTAGATTAATACCATGCAAAACACTTTTATCTACATTACCAAAGAAAACGAAAAACAAATACATATCTCATTAATTAGACACAGCATACACATGTTAGAGACCTATATATGTTATTTTAATGAGCTGTGAAACATGTGTAATGAGTCATGACAATACTGAACGTCAGTCTAAATTTCCTCAGCGAACATGCATGTTTTAGTGAGCTGTAAATTATATTCTAGTGGTTGCCATCATATGCATACTATAGTGAATTGTACCTTATATTGTAGTGAGCTATGACTTGAATTTAGTGAGTCATGATTTGAATTTAGTGAGTTATACCTTATATTATATTGATTGTCAGCATGTGCATGTTTTAGTGAGTTGTGGCTTATATTATAGTGATTCGTACCTTACATCCTAGTGTGCCATGCCTTGATGTAATTAGAGCACGGTACTGCTATGAGATCATCAACAATGAAGGAAATATATACAAGAATAGAGTGAATAGGCTCGCAAAGGAGTTCTATGATAAACAACATGCAAAAATGAATGCAAAATCAAGCCAGCCTAAAGTGGCAACAGCATGAGTAATTAACATTGCTTTAGTTATACTAACTTTTGGAACGAATGTACCCAATACTCTCATATGAACACTATTACTATGCTTACACTTAATGATGGTGAAGCAATAGTATGCAACATTTATTATTGAATATTTCATTCCTTTTACTATGCTTAATTCCAGTAAGCTAGCAGGCAAAACCAGTGAGCTAGCAGACAAAACCAATTACCACTATTATGATATTCTTTCATAATGTTCAATTAAATATTGAAGTGTACACAATGTCATTGTCATAGAATACTATTCTTTTATAGTGTTAAATCATCAAAAAGTTGAAATTAGTCTTGTAAAATATAGTAAGCTAACATATAAAACCAGCGAGTTATAATTCTTCAGCAGTGAGCAACCTATTATAAGTTTCAAAAGTATTCACCCTATTATAAACTTTAAAATTATTCAAGATGATTTACTTAATTTTCAAATTAAAAAAAATAATTCTCATCACATCACATCACAAAAAAATAAAAATATCATAATGAATAAAAATACAAGTTCAAAATTTATTAATCAAAATACAAATTTACTTTTGAAGTTTTGTTCAAAAAAACCATTGAATGCGCTAGATGCAAAAAAAAACCTCGTTAATGCTAGAAGCCAATGTCACGTACTCAAGCCTGCACAACCCAAATTACTTATAGCCAACAAAATATAATTGTTAGAGAGCATGAAAGAAAAGGATATACATGTAGAAAATCAAAAACCTATTATCATACCAAAATTTCATGCTTGATTCCCTAGTAACCTGTTTCATAAAATAAATTAGCATATACATATCTTTAATGAGCCAAAGTATGAATGTAATGAGCAGATACACTATATTAGTGAGCCAATACATATTTTTAGTGAGCACATACACTATATTAGGGAGCATATTACCCTTGAATGCCGGGAGCCTTAGAAGTAGGATTCAACTAATTAGTAGGAATGCTAAAAACCCTATACATTTCATTAAAATCTACTACCGGATTAGATGCACCTACTGGATTTGATGAATCTGCAGCAATAACCTAAACCATTGCGGGAAACACATATTTTTAGTGAGCCCTCCATTTGGAACCAGGAACACTAACTGCATTACCACTTAGAGCTTTTTCTACAACCCGGGGGGTTCTAGCTAGCCTCAAAATATATTAATCAGGGACTTTAGGCACACAATGAACGTTGAAAATACGCAAATAGTGGCAGCAAAGAATACCACTCTCCCTATACTGTTTACAGTCATAAACAATATTTTGGTCTGGAAGATTAAGCCTAACCACAAACCCAAAGTTCTTCGAAAAGTGATTCTTATAGACAACATATGTATGTTCTGTACCGTAAGGGGTTTCACTTGAGTTAAGAAGATCTTAAAAACACCCTTCACCTTTAATGTATTCATGCTCAAACACTTTGTAATAGTTGTTCGTATAGATCTTCGAAGCATGCTACAAAAGGCTAACATGTGGAAGGTACATTTTAGGAAATCCATCATTATTTTTCACATTCTCGTCCTTCTCCTTAATCCTCCACTCAGTAACAATGTCATTGAATATATTGTAAAAATAAAACAACCCACAAGGGGCATTGACTCTCATTGACAAAGAAGCGTTTGTAGACTCACTTCTTTGTGACGATAAAATGCCACCAGAAAAAACATCATTGCAAAAAGCAAGACTCCATTTTTCTTTCAAATGCTACAATCTAATTAACCAAGTATTTTTAGCACATTTATACTTTTCAACCAGCCTAACATGCAAAAACAATGAGAAGAAATTAATAAGTTAGTGAGCAAAAATATGTAAACTTGGTGAGCAGAAAGGCATAATCTAGTGAGCAGACACATATAACCTTGGTGAGCAGAAAGTAATAATTAGTGAGCAGAAAGTAAAAAGTTGGTGAGTACATTCATAAACAAAAACAGATAGGGGCTCACCTATGCCAACAAAAATTAAACTCTGCTTTTGTATCACATTTCATCAAACCATGGTCAAACTTATCGACAAATCCATCTAAAATCCTAAGATGACCAATATTCTTTTTTGAATTCTCCAAGACATGCCAAGTACACAACCTATACTTTGCCAAAGGGAAGACCTTTTCAATAGCATTTGTCATAGAAAATGCTTGGTTCGTCATCATAGTTTTCGGCTGCACATTATCCATAGCTTCCAAAAATGTTTCAAATAACCAAACAAAGCTCTCAATCTTCTCATTCATCAAGAATCCGCATCCCACCATAATATTTTTCGCATGATGATTCATACAAACGAAAGGTGTGCACATCATCTCATAACGGTTAGTCCTATATATAGTGTCAAATACAAGGAGATCACCAAACAACAAGTAATCAGATTTCATTTGTGAATATGTCCAAAAGAAGCTCATTAAACAATCATCCTCATCCAATTTAAACTTATAAAAAAAATCATGCTCGTGCACACACCTAGTTTTTAAAACACACATCAAATGATTGACATCGCCCCTGTCTAAAGTCATCTTGACTTCATTTGCAATACTATTGTAAGCATCCATTTTGCTAAACCCGAGTAATGGCGAACCCCCAACCTCATTTCTTAGAAGCCGATAAGCATGAGAAACTTTCATACCATTTCATCCCATCTTTTGGAAAAAATCAACATGAGCTTTCTCGACTTTTTTATATGACCTCAACTTATGAACCTGTTCTTCCAAAAGCAATTCATGATTATGGATCATGTCATGCTTCGTACAAACTCATTCCCCATTAGCTTCAATGTAAAAAATAGCTCTAGCTTTACAATTGCATCTGCAGCTCCGTTTTGTAAATGTTTTATCTTTTTTCCGAGACACCTTTTAACATCTTGTTTGCTGCAACAAAACTCCTTCGAACGCACCTCTTGTAAGCCCTCTCTCCTCCTCAACTTGTCACATCTTATGGAAAACCCCTTACAGAAAGCATACTTATTGTATACCTTAAATGCTACATCTATAGAATTGACCCTTTTACCAATCAGTTCTGATTCTTCAGCTTCTTTCACTTCAACAACACATACATCATCAACATCTACACATTTCTCCTTATCAATCACAACACAATTAGACACACCACCAACAATATTACCATCATCAGAAGCCATGTTTTTGCCTTTTGAAACACCAGTAGGATTGCACAAAACTTTAACATAATCATCAACATCAACAGCCTTGCAACAGAACGATCTAATGTAGATAGCAAAAACAAAGTATCATATGCAAAAACAACATGATTTTTGTGGTGAGCTATAATGCATAATTGGTGAGCACAAGCTAAATCCTGGTGAGTAGAAAACTGCTCTATAGCAGAAGGCACCAAATTTTTTTCTTATAGTGAGCTATATTGATTATAGTGAGCTATTCTTTTCCCTGTTAGGCACAAAATTGATCATAGTGATTATATTTATTAAGTACAGATTTATGATTGCTGAGTACAAGCTGAATCCTAGTGAGCTAAATGTATTTCTTTAGTGAGTCAAATACTATATTTAGTAAGCACATAACTCATAATGGTGATCTATTGTTTCTCATATGTACATAGCAACAATATAAGTATCATCTGCAAAAACAAATATGATTTTTGTGGTGAGCTACAATGCATAATTTTTTAGCACAAAGCTAAATCGTAGTGAGCCAAACGTTGTTTTTAGTGAGCCAAAAACTGATTTCTAGTACAAGGCAACGTATTTTTTTTATAGTGAGCTATACTGATTATAGTAAGTTATTCTTTTACCTGTTAGGCACAAAAAATTGATTATAGTGATTACATGTAGTGAGCACATAACTAATTTATGATTATTGAGTACAAGCTGAATCAAGTGAGCTAAATGTATATCTTTAGTGAGCCAACTACTATATTTAGTGAGCACATAACTCATAATGGTGAGCTATTGTTTCTCATATGACAGAAACCAAAATTTACAGAGAATGAAGTATATTCAAGCATTGAACAAAAAAACATTGTTTGCTTGTATCCTAACCAATATTAACACAATTACGAATACCATATACAACTCAAAACAAAGACCAAACATTCTACCAAAAATACATAACAACAAATCACAAAAACCAACTATATATTCAAACCAACAACTGCATTATATTTTCAGAACACGGCATCATAACAACGAATGGAATCCAGTTGAAAAATCTCGAAATTAAATCATCATAACACAAATTAAAACACACAACTTCCAAACTCGAACACAAAAACAAAGATCGAAAATCGCTAGCAAACCTGACGAAGAATTCGTGTTTGATGAATCTTTTAACATCAATGGCGACATTAAGATCAAACCCAACCATTGAATAATTGCGGAATACTAAAGCAATTGAAGCAGTACAGAGCAATCAGCAATGGAATGAAGCACCGAGGAGAATGGCAACTGTGATTTCTAAAACTTGAGAGTTGTGAATTTCATTTTTAAAAAAAAAAATTAGAGATATAATGGTCTTGGTAGTTTCCTGGACCAAAAACCACAATTTGTGGGCCCGAGTGGACAATTGAGAGGTCCACCCGGTTGTACGTAATAAATTGCGTGATTTTTGTCTTTTCAAAAAATCTCTCCTCCAAAGTCTCGATTTTTATTATTCATTTGAATTTATGGTGGATATTGAAGTTTCATGATTGACACTCGTTGAAGATTCATACTTCTCCACTACTTTTAAGCGCTTATGGTAATCTCCTTCATCTCTCTTGAACTATGATAATTTCTACTTCAATTTTCTAGACTACAGATTTTGTATTCTTGTTTGAAATTAATTTTAGTTGGTTGTATGATTAGTTAAGTAATAACTGGTAGTTGAATTCAACCCTATCCCTGTGGATGACCCGTCTAGTAGTACAATTATGATTGTACACTTGCGGCTTAGTTTTATAGTTTTTGAGATACAACAGTTGCTAATGATGTGTGCGGCTAATGCAATTAATCATATATGTGTTGTTACTTTGAAGGTGTACAACTTCATATTTGATATATATACTATGAATAAGTTATGTCAAAGTTAGTTGATATGACATTGGTAAAATGTTATGTAGTGACTAGAACTTGATTGATGCAAAGATTGGATCTATATGTTATTTTGCATATCTGTACTTAAAGCATCATGATCTATATGTTATTTTGCATATGTGTACTTAAAGTATCATGATTATAAATTTTTATGATGAGACATTATCATGATCTTTGTGTTTAGTATATTTTCTTTAAATATTGATGTTGATACGACTGCCAAATCCTTTCCCAAAGCATGGTTAGTCCTTATTGGAAAATATTTTCATAAATATTGTGACTGATTATGAGCTTGATTGATGGTAATTTATTGATGCATTTTTATCTAGCTCATGTGTTGATTAAGCTAATCAAAGTATCTATGCTATATTTCTAATCTTTGAGAATATTTGAAATATATTATGTAATTTTTTTGGTTGATTTTTTTGAGATTCATAACATTCAATGCAAGATTTTATAGTTCAAATCAAATCTTATGACAATCATATGATCATCAAATCCAAGAGCTAAGTACAAAAAGTGCAAGGTTGCAAGCAGTGACTAATCATGACAACACCAAATCCAGCTACATTGAAGATTTGCCAAGTTTTTTCCAATGGTTATATGAGGTTTGCAGGTGTATATTAAGATAAGAAGATGCAAGAAGCAAGTCAAAATACTTGTGTGTATTGTGAAGAATTCAGTTGATCATACTTTTGCTATTACTCCCTTGTACCCATTTGAAATCAATCTTATAAGGGAAAACTTTTAACAAGTGAGTTAAGGAGAACTTACTTAGGTAGCTAAGTGTTGAGTGAGCAATATTTAGTGCGTGAGTTAACTAGAAGGACTCAGTAGAATGACAGATTGAGAGAGTGTGCTCTCAAGATCGAGTAGCTAACTTTGAGAGCATTCAAGGGAGTCCTTGTAGGGTTAGAGGACTCAAGTTTATAAATTTTTTAGTGAATAAGAAGTGGAGCAATTCACATCCTAAGGAAAGAAGATCCTTAGGCAGTAACCACCATCATCGTAAAATATCAACGTGCTCTGTCTCACTTGTATTTCTTCATTTATATTCTGTGCAAAGCCCTAACATTGAAGATATTAACTTTAATTTTTGTTAATCACGCTATTCACCCCTCGCAAGGGTGATTTCAATTTAGTTTTGGGACCTTCAATTTGGCATAAACTTTTAATTTTAAATTAGAGAATGATAGAGCTAATTTAAATTCATTGTAAATAGCCAATGAGCTTAAACTTTCTTGATTAAGCAAGAGTTGAAGAGTTGTGCAATAAAAAATAAACCAAACTTAATATAGAAGTCGTATATAGATTTTAAAAATTCAAAAAATAGAAAATAATAAAAGAAATGACAATAACTGAAATAGGAAAGAGACTATAAAATTATTTAGAATAAAATCAAAGAACCATAAAATAGTTAAAAATTCGATCAAAAAGACTTAAAAATCAAGAATCAAAAAAAGGAAATCCAGTTAAAAAGGCCAAAAAACTTTGGGGTGGGGGGTATTGAGGAGGGGGAATAAGAAAATTAGGCTAAAAGAAGATTGAACAATTAACAAGAAGTCTTGATAGATGTATGCCACAGAACCTGAATTAGTACTTTGCTGCTCGGTTATGAGTTATGGATGCCGTCTGCACTCAGTAAATATATAAACAAGTAACCTCCAAAAATCGTTCATAGACCACAAGTATGCCGTAGATCTTAAGGAAATGTGCCCCATATAAAAGTTTCCACGAGATCGTCTCTTCTGTGTGATTAGTTCAAATCAAAGTCACAATTAATTAATATATAAGAAGCATAATTAGAGAGCTTTCGCAAGGCAGTGTGGAATCCTAACTTTCAAGCTTCATTTTGTTCAACATGGCTTTCTTAAGATCATGGAGAACCTTCCTTCTCTGAAGTGTTAATCCAAATTGCAACAATCCACAGGACTGTTAATCACCTTCATGACT
The DNA here is from genome assembly GCA_017589665.1 of Selenicereus undatus. Lineage (NCBI taxonomy): Eukaryota > Viridiplantae > Streptophyta > Magnoliopsida > Caryophyllales > Cactaceae > Selenicereus > Selenicereus undatus. The sequence continues at coordinate 87,024,012 of JACYFF010010365.1, read as the reverse complement.
TATACTAACGATATTGAGTTGAACTTTTAGTCTTTCCGATATGCAACCACCAGGATCCTTCGATTTAACAACACCATGAAAATCTGTACAGAGGAATTCCAATAGCCTTATAATCTGTAAGGTTATACTATTCCATGAAAATCCACCCTTTTCACATTGATAATCACATATTATGAAGACCACACAAAATTGTATAAGTGTTCTCTACAATGCATGAAATCAAGATAGAATTCCAAGCTTATACTCACATGTTTCACCCAGTGCACTCAGGACATCGATTGAAACCAAACCGAGCCAAGAAGTATGGTTTGCCTCTCCTGGAATTAATCAAGGTTGGAGGAGAAGGTTTCAAAACTGGGCAAATCATGTGTACTCCAACTCCCTAAGAAGCAATTTGAAAGTTGAGCATCAGGTTCCAATTCCAGTTCAAAATCCAAAAACCCTGGTGTATCCACTTTGCAGTTACGCTGATGGTGGCCACCCAAAGGAGAAGGGACCCATGGCAGAGACGGTAACCCTATGGACATCTCTTTGTTGCTTGATGGGGGCATGGACAATGCTTGTGAGAGGGAATTATTATTAGGACAATCAAGCATGTTAGTTGTGTGATGGTGGCGTAGGACTAATTGCGAAGTAGGACCATTTCCAATATGGGTATCATTTAGTAATGGTGTGCAAGGGAACTCATTAGCTAAGGGGCTCTCAAAATTAGAGGGCACGTTAACAACCATTGAGGAATCACCGTTGTTCTCAGGCCTTTGGTTCAAGAAATTAGCATATACAACTGCGAGATCTATAGTAGGTTGAGCCTCAGTAGAGGTGGATTCTTCTTCAATCGTGTTGATTAAGTTTCTGGGGTTACCATATGAACTTATACTTGCCTGCCCAAGTTGGTTATTATCGTGGGCATGATTTTCTCCATGACCTAATATGGCAGTATGGTAGTGGTGATGGTTGGATAAGTCACGCCTTAGAGATGACCATGGCCGAGACCTCCGACTTTTCCGGCACCCCCCACCAACGGGCACGTTCCTAAGGGACCCACCCTTCGTCCAGTATCTCCTACACCTTTTGCAAAAGTATCTAGGTTGGGACAAGCTGTAGTTGTTGTAGTAGCAAAACTTGGTGTTGATTGAGCCACATCTTGGACAATTTGGTGACATCTCCTTACATCCACTTTCCATCCCTCCTTCATGCATGTGCTCCTTTTCGATGCAGAGTTTGCGACAAGGGTGTTATTTTAGGGCCATTTAGGACTAGGATAATGAGAGGAGGGCTCATTTAAGAACAGCTCCCGGGAAAGAATATTGTATGTCGACGAATGACACAGTGGCAACAAGGGATTGGAGGATGTGAGATTGTGAGGGGTAACATGGGAAGCAAATGCCTTGAGAGGGGAGAGAGGGCTCATAAACAGGCTTGAAATTTGGATGAGTGTGGTTTAAGGGCACCGATCCCACAGAAGGGCAATTAAGTATGGTGCCTTATATTTTAAGGTAGCCTTGCCCATGTGAATTGTGAAGTGGGATTTTGGGGATCATTAAAATTTTAGCTGCCAACTAGTGAAACTGAATTGCGGTTGTTTATATGGGTATTTGTGGGATTAGTCTTGTGTGATTTAAGAAGAAACAAGAAAGTGGTGAACAAGCATCTCAAAAAGGCTCCCTTTTATTAAGTTCTAGAAATTGTGACCCTCAACACTGATCACCAAGCATCTGTTCCCGGATTTTGAACTACTTTTTTTTTCTTTTAAGTCCTAGTTTTCCTAATTTAAATCGTTAATTACACAAATCTAAATACCACGGTTACAAGAAATTATGAGGCAATTGGCAAGCACCATATAAGTTTCTCCGGCTAATGTTTCGAAAAGTCTGTCCCGCAAAGGATCCAATCCTTCAATAACGTGTCATTTTGGATGAGATTAGTGATAGGTGAAAAAAGTTGCGAGGTAAATCTAGTGACAAAATTCTTTCTATTGTTTTGCTCAGGAGAAAGCTACATGTAATATTAAATTATATAAGAAACCATTACAGTATAACTATGTAACTAAATAAAGTCATTTGTAGATGCTTTTAATACATGCACTAGAGGTAGCCTGGTGTCTCGAGCAAATATTCCGTAGTCAATCAATTCAAGTTTGACACCAAAATAAGTCCTCATGAACATTGAGAAAGCTCTACTCTCTTTCATTTTGAGGTGGATGAAATTAAAATAAAGTGTGAACTAAGCCCATGAACATTGAAAATGTGTTGCCGAATTCTCATGTAATTTCGTCTATAACTTTCATGGTTAAACAATATATATAAAAAAAAAACTAATACCCCTTTTCAAAACTTCTTTCTATTTTGTTTTGTAAGACACAATCAAAGGTTGTTACGTAACAAATTTTATATTAACAACATATATAGCAATACCCAATTTTACAGGTACTGTTTTCTTTCATTTTGTTAGACAGAATTGAAGGTTATTCCAGCTGATACCTCCTGCCCCCCCCCCCCCCCCAAAAAAAGGTTGTTCCCATAGAGTCAATTTGCTGGAGTTTATAACCTCAATTTTTGGCTATTAATAGAGTTGATGAAAATTACCAACGAAAAGGACATGTCCATAGACATTGTACCTTTGTACTCTAAAAATCTTCAAAGAATAGCTCATAAGGCCAGGTAAAAAAGAAATAAAAATTGAAGAAAATACATATATTTGTTTTGGCCCGTTTCTTAAGGGATTAATGACCTCGAAGAAATAAGCAATGGAGCAGAAATGGGGAGCGGGAGGCTTAAATGCACGCATGGAACACCTCACGTGTGCACGCGGGAGATTGCATTGCTTAATGCAAACTTGCAAAGTGTTTTGCACCCTAACTAGAGTTTAGAAGGAATGTTTTCATATAATTTAAATCAATAATTTAATTATACCAACTCTTTCTATATCATATTGCAGTGGATCGCTTAGAAGGAGATTTCTAGGATCATGGGTTTCTTGGATCATGTGATGTGCGATGTGATGTCATATTTTCTCACTCCAAAGTTATTGATTACTTTCTTATTATTTCATAAATAAATTCTGTGCTTTATTCGTCAAATTCAGGGACAGACTATCAGGCCTCATCCAACCGCAATTTATTACATACAAACGGGTAGACATATCCACTCGAGCCCACAAATTGTGGTTTTTGGTCCAGGCAACTACCTAGCTAATTATATCTCTCGTTTTTTTTTTAAAGGGAAATTCACAACTCTCAAGTTTTAGAAATCGCGGTTTCCATTCTTCCCAGTGCTTCGTTCCATTGTGGATCGCTTTGTGCTGCTTCGATTGCTTTAGTGTTCAGCAATTATTCAATGGTTGAGTTTGATTTTAACGTCACTATTGATGTTGAAGATTCATCAAACGCGAATTCTTCGTTAGGTTTGATAGTGATTCCAATCTCTGTTTTTGTGTTCGGGTTTGGAAGTTGTATGCTTTAAATTTGGGTTCTGATGAATTAATTTCGAGATTTTTCAACTAGATTATATTCGTTGTTATGATGCCGTGTTCTGAAAATATAATGCGGTTGTTGGTTTGAGTATATAGCTGGTTTTTTCGATTTGTTATTCTGGATTTTTGGTAGAATGTTTGGTTTTTGTTTTGAGTTATATATGGTATTCGTAATTGTGTTAATACCGGTTAAGATACAAATGAACAATGTTTTTTCGTTTAATGCTTGAATATACTTCATTCTCTGTAAATTTTGGTTTGTGTCATATGAGAAACAATAGCTCACCATTATGAGTTATGTGCTCACTAAATACAGTAGTTGGCTCACTAAAGATATACATTTAGCTCACTAGATTCAGCTTGTACTCAGCAATCATAAACCGATTCTGTGCTCACTATATATAATCACTATAATCAATTTTTTGTGCCTAACTGGTAAAAGAATAGCTGACTGTAATCAGTATGGCTCACTATAAAATTTATGCTGCCTTGTACTATAGAGCAGTTTTTTGCTTACTAAAAAAAACGTTTGGCTCATTAGGATTTATCTTTGTGCTCACCAATTATACATTATAGCTCACCACAAATAATATTTGTTTTTGCAGATGATACTTCTATTGCTGCTATGTACATATGAGAAATAATAACTCACCACTATGAGTTATGTACTCACTAAATATAATAGTTGGCTCACTAAAGAAATACATTTAGCTTACTAGGATTCAGCTTGTACTCAGCAATCATAAATCAGTTATATGCTCAATAAATGTAACCACTATAATCAATTTTGCACCTAACAGGGAAAAGAATAGCTCATTATAATCAGTATAGCTCACTATAAAAAACTTGGTGCCTTCTGCTACATAGCAGCTTTCTGCTCACCAGGATTTAGCTTGTGCTCACCAATTATGTATTATAGCTCACCACAAAAATCATGTTGTTTTTGCATATGGTACTTCGTTTTTGCTATCTACATTAGATCATTCTATTGCAAGGCTGTTGATGTTGATGATTATGTTAAAGTTTTGTGCAATCCTACTGGTGTTTCAAAAGGCAAAAACATGGCTTCTGATGATAGTAATATTGTTGGTGGTCTGTCTAATTGTGTTGTGATTGATAAGGAGAAATGTTTAGATGTTGATGACGTATGTGTTGTTGAAATGAAAGAAGCTGAAGAATCAGAACTGATTGGTAAAAAGGTCAGTTCTATAGATGTAGAATTTGAGGTATACAATAAGTATGCTTTCCATAAGGGGTTTTCCATAAGATGTGACAAGTTGAGGAAGAGAGAGGGCTTACAAGAGGTGCGTCCGAAGGAGTTTTGTTGCAGCAAACAAGATGCTAAAAGGTGTCTCGGGAAAAAAGATAAAACATTTACAAAACGGAGCTGCAGATGCAATTGTAAAGCTAGGGCTATTTTTTACATTGAAGCTAATGGGGAATGGGTTTGTACGAAGCATGACATGATCCATAATCATAAATTGTTTTTGGAAGATGAGGTTCATAAGTTGAGGTCATATAAAAAAGTCGAGAAAACTCATGTTGATTTTTTCCAAAAGATGAGATGAAATGGTATGAAAGTTTCTCATGCTTATCGGCTTCTAAGAAATGAGGTTGGGGGTTCGCCATTACTCGGGTTTAGCAAAACGGATGCTTACAATAGTATTGCAAATGAAGTCAAGATGACTTTAGACGGGGGCGATGTCAATCATTTGATGTGTGTTTTAAAAACTAGGTGTGTCCACGAGCATGATTTTTTTTATAAGTTTAAATTGGATGAGGATGATTGTTTGATGAGCTTCTTTTGGACATATTCACAAACGAAATCTGATTACTTGTTGTTTGGTGATCTCCTTGTATTTGACACTATATATAGGACTAATCGTTATGAGATGATGTGCACACCTTTCGTTTGTATGAATCATCATGTGAAAAATATTGTGGTGGGATGTGGATTCTTGATGAATGAGAAGATTGAGAGCTTTGTTTGGTTATTTGAAACATTTTTGGAAGCTATGGATAATGTGCAGCCGAAAACTATGATGACAAACCAAACATTTTCTATGACAAATGCTATTGAAAAGGTCTTCCCTTTGGCAAAGCATAGGTTGTGTACTTGGCATGTCTTGGAGAATTCAAAAAAAAATACTGGTCATCTTAGGATTTTAGGTGGATTTGTTGATAAATTTGACTATGGTTTGATGAAATGTGATACAAAAGCAGAGTTTAATTTTTGTTGGCATAGGTGAGCCCCTATCTGTTTTTGTTTATTAATGTACTCACCAACTTTTTACTTTCTGCTCACTAGATTATGCCTCTCTACTCACCAAGGTTACATATTTTTGCTCACTAACTTATTAATTTCTTCTCACTGTTTTTGTATGTTAGGCTAGATGAAAAGTATAAATGTGATAAAAATACTTGGTTAGTTAGATTGTATCGTTTGAAAGAAAAATGGAGTCCTGCTTTTTGCAATGATGTTTTTTCTGGTGGCATTTGATCGTCACAAAGAAGTGAGTCTGCAAACGCTTCTTTGTCAACAAGAGTCAATGCCCCTTGTGGGTTGTTTTTATTTTTACAATATATTCAGTGACATTGTTACTGAGTGGAGGGTTAAGGAGAAGGACGAGAATGTGAAAAATAAGGATGGATTCCCTAAAATGTACTTGCCACATGTTAGCCTTTTGTAGCATGCTTCGAAGATCTATGTGAACAACTTGTACAAAGTGTTTGAGAATGAATTCATTAAAGGGGAAGGGTGTTGTCAAGATCTTCTCAACTCAAGTGAAACGCCTTATGGTACAGAGAATACATATGTTGTCTATAAGAATCGTTTTTCGAAGAAGTTTGGGTTTGTGGTTAGGCTTAATCTTCCAGACCAAAATATTGTTTGTGACTGTAAAAAGTCTAGGGAGAGTGGTATTCTTTGCTGCCACTGTTTGCGTATTTTCAACGTTCATTGTGTGCCTAAAGTCCCTGATTAATATATTTTGAAACGATGAACTAGGCTAGCTAGACCCCCCGGGTTGTAGAAAAAGCTCCAAGTTGTAATGCGGTTAGTATTCCTGGTTCCAAATGGAGGGTTCAGATGCATAGGCAATTTGAAGCGTTGCTTTTTTCAAGTGAATCAAATACCGAAGCAAGAAAGCTATATGAAGAAGCTTTTGCCAAGTTAAAGGTTGATGTTGGTGTTGTTGTGGGTTCAATTTATGTTTCTAACACAGAAAATGATCAACAGTCTAGTGCTAGTAATAAAATCATTGGTAACCCTAAAGGTTCGAAAAAGAAAGGTGAAAGGAATGTAAGGAGGAAGAGTACATCGGAGGAGATATCAAAGATTGTAAGATCAAGGAAGGCAAGGTTTTTTTCAAGGAATGGCGGAGATGTAACACAACCTCGGGTTAAATTCTATTGACAATCTCAATGAATAAGTTATACTTCTTATAGTAATATATTTTTGGAGTTTATTGAGTTTGTTGCTAAGCCTAGTAGAAATATACTATGTTTTGACTCACTAAAAGTGTTAATACGCTCACTAATATAGTGTATCTGCTCACTACAAATATGTATTGGCTCACTACATTTTTCAATTCTCACACTATTAGTCTTACATGTTCCACTCACTACATTTATACGTTGGCTCACTAAACATATGTATGTTCTCACTAAAAATATGTGTTTTCTGCAATGGTTTAGGTTATTGCTGCAGATTCATCTAATCCAGTAGGTGCATCTAATCCAGCAGTAGATTTTAATGAAATGTATAAAGTTTTTAGCTTGATTTTTGATGAAAGGTTGTGGCAACCAAATGGGGGTAGCATTCTTGCCAGTCAGTTGAATCCTGCTTCTGAAGTTCCTAGCATTCAAGGGTAATACGCTCATTGTTATAGTGTATATGCTCCCTAAAAATATGTATTGGCTCACTAATATAGTGTATCTATTGTATATGAAATTTATTTTTTGAAAAAGGTTACATAAGAATCGAGCATGAAATTTTGGTATGATCATAGGTTTTAAATTTTCTATGTGTTTATCATTTTCTTTCATACTCTCTAACAATTATATTTTGCTGACTATAAGTAATGTAGGTTATGCAGGTTTGAGGACATGGCATTGGCTTGTAGCATTAATAAAGTTTTTTTGCATCTTTCGCAGTCAATAGTTTTTTTAAACAAAACTTCAAATATAAATTTGTACTTTGATTAATAAATTTTGAGCTTGTATTTTTATTCACTATGATGTTCTTATTTTTTTGCGATGTGATGTGATGAGAATTTTTTTTTATTTGAAAATTAAGTAAATTCTGTTGAATAATTTTAAAGTTTATAATAGGGTGAATACTTTTGAAACTTATAATAGGTTGCTCATTGCTGAAGAATTATAGCTCACTAGTTTTATCTATTAGCTCACTATATTTTACAAAATTATTTTCAACTTTTTGATGATTTAACATTATAAAAGAATATTATACTATGACAATGACATTGTGTACACTTCAATATTTAATTTAACATTATAAAAGAATATCATACGAGTGGTCATTGGTTTTGTCTGCTGGCCCACTGATTTTGCCTGCTAGCTCACTGGTTTGTCTGCTAGCCCACTGGTTTTGCTTGCTAGCTCACTGGAATTAATAGTAAAAGATATGAAATATTCAATAATAAATGTTGCATACTAGTACTTCACAATCTTTAAGTGTAAGCATAGTAACAATGTTCATATGAGAGTATATGATACATTAGTTCCTAAAGCTAGTCTAACTAAAGCAAGGTTCATTAATTATGTTGTTGGCACTTGACGCTAGCTTGATTTTGCATTCATTTCTGCCTGTTGTTTATCATGGAACTCCTTCGCGAGCCTCTTCACTCTATTCTTGTATATATTTCCTTCATTATTGATGATCTCATAGCATTACCGTGCTCTTATTACATCAAGCAAATTTTTGTCCACAAAAAAAAAAAAAACAAACCATTTGTTGTTCTTCAGTTAATAGATGTTGTACTTATTTTAAGATACTTTTGTAGAGAAAACATTTTTGGTAGACTTAATTCATTTTTCTTGAAACCACAGTATATGTGATAGCACACTAGAATAAAAGATGCAACTCAATAAAGTGAAATCATGGCTCACTACAATATAAGCTACCGCTCACTATAGCATGTACAACTGTGCGATGGGAATATAAGTACAGCTAACCAGAATATAAGCTACAGCTAACTATATATGTGAAATAGTATATGAAAAGAGATTGGAGTTCTAGACTGCACACTAAAATGTATGGTATCACCTACTAAATTTAAGGCATGCCACACTAGGATGTAAAGTACAGCTCACTATAATATAAGGTACCGCTCAATAAAGTATGCATATGCTGACAGTCAATGTAATATAAGGTATGGCTCACTAAATTCAAATCATGGCTCACTAAATTCAAGTCATAGCTCACTACAATATATGGTACAACTCACTATAGTATGCATATGATGACGGCCACTAGAATATAATTTACAGCTCACTAAATTCTAGTCATGGCTCACTAAATTCAAATCATAGCTCACTACAATATAAGGTACAACTCACTATAGTATGCATATGCTGACAGTCACTAGAATATAATTTACAGCTCACTAAATTCCAGTGATGGCTCACTAAATTCAAGTCATAACTCACTATAATATAAAGTACAGCTCACCATAGTATGCATAGGCTGGTAGCAACTAGAATATAATTTATAGCTTACTAAATTATAATCATGGCTCACTAAATTCAAGTCATAGCCATTACAATATAAGGTACAATTCACTATAGCATGTTCGTTGACGAAATTTAGACTGATGTTTAGTATTGTCATGACTCACTACACATATTTCATAGCTCACTAAAATAACATATATAGGTCTCTAACAGGCGTATGCTGTGCGTAATGAGATATGTATTTGTTTTTTGTTTTCTTTATAAATGTAGATCAAAGTGTTTTGCATGATATTAATCAACATCAAATTAAGTGCTTTCTTATGAACAGAATCAGGTATTTCTGATTACTGCTCACTGATTATGTACTCTAGCTCACTAATGTTAGGTTTAAGGTTTTCAACATACCTTTTTTGAGGAGTGTTTGATTCATCACTAGCCGATCTCTTCTTCGTTGCTACTAAATGGTGAGTTTCCATCTGCAAGCATTGCAAAAGTGAGATTAAGAAAGTGCGATTTTCTTAAAACTTAGAATGCCAAGTGAATTCATTGCTTTGTTTCGAACTTGCAAATAAATTTCGTTTGCTGCTAAAACTTACATCGAAATGCTTGGTTCAAGCTTCAGTGAAGATTTTCCAAAGATTTTTTGCAAGAATCCGTGAGCAATCGTAGCACAATTTCGCCAAATCAAGCACGAATGTAAGCAGTTTTGGACAGCGAGTGAGGGGAAGTTTGTGGGTTTGTGAGTGTTTTGAATCGACAGTTTTATGAGCGCTTTTTTGCTTTTGTTTTTTTTTTTTTTTGAGCGATTTCTTTATTTTGCTTATATGACACGCGCAAGTTGGACAATTATGGGGCCGATTGTACATTTGCAATTGTACAATCAAGTGGACCATATACCCACTATTCATCCAAAAGTGGAATTTCATTAATGATTTTTCCCTTTTGCATTAATTTATAGAAATTTTCAACCTACAAAAGTGGAACAGTGGAAGTTGTTGTTACTTTAATTTATGGAAATAGAATAAGATTTTTTAGGGCATGTTCATTTATGCATATTATTGTTATTACTCAAATTCGTTCACATGCCCAAAACAGACCCATTTGATGAGAGAATTGAACTAATTTGAATCCAACGACCAATGCACTTATGTGAGTCTTCCCACCTTCTATTACAAGTCGAGCCAATTCAAGTTTAAACCTCAACTATTCTAAATACACTGATAAAATGAACTAAATCTATGCTAATGTGATGTGACTGAAACATTAAAAAAAAACCGCCAGAAAAACATTGAGATTTAAGGATAAAAATTAGAATGACCCAATCACACTAAATTAGTGTACGTCCATCGGTATAAATATTATTTCTCAATCTAAATTACTTCTATGTCAGGCAAACGGTCATGTAATAGGATACTGACTAGTTTGACTAGTTCTACCCCCAGTCTGTGAGTCTGTGGGAACAGAGACTCAGAGAGCCGTGCTCATTTGTAGCCGAGCCCCTTTTCCAGTCACGCTCTGGATCATACCGTGTTCTTTGCTCATTACAGTAGTCACAACGGCTCAGGAATTGGGGGCAGGAATCTAGGATTGATCCTATGCGGCACTTTCAAACAGATCCGCGCCTAGGAGATTTTGGCACGCTGGGTTGTCAGTTTGCAAAAATGTACGGAAAAAGCAATGGGAAGCCACTGGTGTTGCCGTCTAGAACATTTTCCTTCCATTTTGTAACACGTTCTTTGGGTTGAGCAGACTGCAAAAGGTTGCAATATCTGACCTCTGAACACCCTAATTTGGCAGGACTACTTGATATTCATTTCAATTGGGATTTGGAAACTAAAATTTACAGAAAACGAAAGCATTTAAAACGACTCAACTAACCTAGTGATTCCACTTAGGGCTGCATTCGCAGTCTACGAGAAGACAGAAGAATCTTTGCGTCAGTGTAGGCTTGAGCAAGAGTTGATACAAGCTGATCTTTTCATAGGACATGACCTACCATCTTGCATCAATGTGGAGTCTACAAACTAAACACGTACAGATAGAGAGAGAAACTGATCCCTCAGCATGGTACCAAATATGAACATTGGTAACAATAGCTCTGTGAGACGTGCAACTCAAATGGGCTGAACACGGGGAGAGCAGGGAGAGCATTATATCACCATGAAAAAAAGAGCAACAGCAGCAACTTTGAGCCTATCCAATGCATCATAGCCTTAGACTAATACGCCATCTACTCACAAGCCGTACAGTTTTCATGCACCTCACACAAGAAATATTCTACCTTTCTAGATAGGCTAGAAAAGAATGTCGCAGAACCTTAAGAGACTAATGATCTAGAGTTCTATTTGATCACTGAATAAGACGAATCCTAAAATACTAATTTATGGGTCCTATAAAAGTAACTTAATTCATACAAAACAAAAAAATCCTAATGTCTCACGTTTTGGCTGTGTGCAGCAATTCAACAGCAGCAGCAACAACCCCCTTTCCCTCAGCAGTGATGTCTAGGCCTGGGTCTTTGATTTTCCAATTCAGAAGTTTATCGAGCTCCCCCCGGAGTTTCTGAAGAATCAAAATCATTGAAGTTAAAAAACCTTTTTAAGGAAACATCATCAAAATCATTGAAGTGAAAAAACCTTTTTAAGGAAACATCAATTATAAGAGCACGGGGATAGGCAACTACCTTTATCAGCTCCAGCACACTTTTTGATGCAGAAAAGTGAAGGTAACCCCCGAGCATCTCAATGCCCTCTCCAGATTTACTTGGAAGAAGATTACCCCCAAATAGGAGGAGAGCATAATCTGATATGTTGGTTGAATCACGTATATAGATACTGCTTGTTTTCACCTTGTCACTGTAAACCAAATATGGGAGGGGGAAATGATGAACCCCAGCATTAACAGATGCGGGATGAATGTCAACTTTCCCAACTTCTTTAGTGTAAAATGCCGTCCGCTTTCCTCTTCTTTTACACTGCACAACATTGGGGTAGAGTCCAGCACAAAGGATGGCACACACCATCTCTAAATCATCGCTATACTGGTTGTAAGCCTGCACATTTTACAGATCCAGTTATTCTGCGGATTCATGCTTCCTGCTTCTACTGCCATAAGAAGGAAAGCATGCAACACATAAGAAATGAAAAATCCTTAAACAAACGAAGTTACAACACCACCATATGTCAATATTGCCTAATCTAGGTCTGGGGAGATCAATGTATACACACCCCTGACAAGCAGAAATACTGTACAGATTCAGAACAAAAGCTCATGCCCCAATAGAACAAACTTGGGAAACCAGTAAACACAAATTACAAGGGAATGCATCATAAGCAGATCAGTTTCCTTCAAATGCTTTATTTTTATTTATTTTTTTGGTAAGTATTTTCCTTCAAATGCTTTATCACAGACATTCAACTATTGTGCATGCGTCAACCAAATGCAAACAGTGACTAAACAGAACAGGCACCCCTCATTTGAAGCATGTTTTGTCCGGTACTCCAGAGGTTTAACCTTCTGCCAAGATGGCAAGAAAGGCAAGGAGATTAAAGGCAGAATACTTCCTTTTGCTTGCTCTCTTTTTTTCTATTTTTCTTTTTTTGGGGGGGCGGGGGGGTTCAGGAGCAGCCATTAGTATTGCATCAGGAGCACCGAACTGAACACCAGTGCACATGTTCTATGTACTCCCTTCTCCCACGAGAGAGGTTTGGGGTTCAAATTCCACCAAACACAAGGTTTGCCCCTCTTCCCCAGGCAACGCTTGCCTCCCCTCCCCCTTCCCCCTCCCCCTTCTCTTCCAAGCTATGGGCTCCACAACCTCCCATTCCAAAAGGTGGCTTAGCCCAACAAAACAAAAAACAGAACAGGGGGGACATCTGATTAGTATTGTACATATGTACTTCCACACAGTGGAGAACCCATTTGTCAACCTAAACAAGTAGTTAAAGAAGAAGCTCACATTAGGGCCCTTCGACTTGTCCACAAAGCCTATGTCTGAAAGTAGATCTAGAAACTGTTTCCGCATATCATCCATCATCTGCAGAGTCATTGGTGATAAGAAGTTCTCCCAGCAGAAAGACCTCTCTGTCCTATTGCGCTTCGCTTCTTTCCACCCACCAAATGCTTTTAGTAGTGCTATATGGTCACTGCAACGATCAAATCAGATATGAGATATAAATCAAAGGCTTTCTTTCTACATAGGTTCTCACTCAACTTAAGCACTAAAATTTCAACATAACAGCATAACTACCTGCAAGAATCACCAGCAAACGACCTCTTTGCAACATCAGCTTCCTCTTTCCGATTAATTGGAAGGACAAAAGGATCACGATATGCAAGAGCAGCAGCAATCGTTAATGCTGGATTTAGACATTGGAAGATCGACCCCATCAGAAGCATCTTCCCAATGTGTGGCTCCAAAGGCAAAGTACAAAGGTGTTCTCCTGTTCATTAACAAAGAGATTAGTCGAGAAGAGCTGCAGTACGTCATTCAATGCTTTGTACATCTCATCCTCTTATCATTTTGTTCTCCTCTTCAATATATATTTTTCAACAAACAGACTTGGGTTTTAAACATAGCAGTAATCTGAAAAATACAGTGATGTCTGACACCCTAATGGAGAAAGACTTGCATCACAAGGATCATATTTAAGATTACTTGCAAAAATTGAGGCCCCTCCCCCGCCTTCCTCCCCCCAAAAAATCTCAGGAACCTAAAAAAATTTCAGACCTTGTCATTGCAGATCAGACAAAGTGGACATGGCCAATCTGTTACAATCCCATCATTCAATCAATAAGGTCAACCCTATCTATCACTTTCTAAATGTAATGATCTCCATACGCTGCCTTTCCTATTCCCTACCTCTAATTCCCTCAGTATCCAATGACAAGCATCCTCGTGTGTGTACAAATGTACAGATGTTTCTCCTTTTTTCTTTATGTTTTTTGGGAGAGGATGTAAGAGTGCAAATCCGTCAATTTCTTCTTGACCATTATAATCAACACAGAACAGCAGCCTCAAATGATTGATCTATCAAACATGGTCTACTGTATGACACGAGAAAAGGAGAAACCACAGTTTTAGATTGGCAAAGTCAAATCTGTACAAGTACATTGTGATCTTTAGGATATGTGCCCATGTCACTGCAACTCAAGCTTTGTAGTGGCCACAAAGACCAATGCACATGGATGGATAATGGAAGGTAGGAGCATCCACAACCATAGTAGCATGAAGTGACATTGAGGAACAGTCTCCACCTTAAATGTGGATGCCAATGGAAGTCTTGTGGTGTCAGACAAAGAGGCAGCAGAAGCCAATATCTAATCATTTTTGAGTTAGATTAAAATTATGTCAGATTAACGAATACTAGTGCTTGTTAACATTTACGGGCCATCCATAAGCCACACGAAGTTCTGCTAGTGGAGGAACACTAACAGCATTCTCTTAAATGGACGAGACATGTGACAGCATAAGTCCAAGACAGAGGTCTCCATTCACATACCAAGTGGAGTCAGCTCTTCATTGTCATCCAAAGCCCCAATAGTTTTCAACAGTTCAATTGCGTTTTGGACTGAGAGAGGATCCGGTGGCTGAAGTGCCTTTGCCAGGAATGATCCAATGCCTCCAAGCTGCAGACTCTTTATGTTTAGACATAACTCTTGCAAGGGTGTCCTAAGAATTTCTGGTAACTGATACTGAGGCATTGCATCGTAAATCATTCTTGGATATAGTCTATAACATACTCCAGGTTGCACCCGACCAGCACGGCCCCTTCTCTGTTACCATGTTAAACATAATGAAAAGAACAAAAGAAATGTTACAACTCTATCATTAAGATATGGGGATCCAGTAGACCTGATGTGCAGAAGCCTTTGAAATCCATGATGGCAACAGACAAGCCAGCTTGTTCAAAGCATCGTAGCTAGTCTCCTTTGCCTTTCCACAATCAATAACATAAACAACATCATCAATAGTAATACTACTCTCAGCAATATTTGTTGCCAAAACGATTTTCCTGCCAATGAACATGGAAATACTCAATCATACAACTCAAGGAGCACAATTTGGAAAGGTAAAGGAGGTATGAGACTTACAGATAATGACATTCCCAAACATGATCAAATATTGTCCTCAATGACAAAAGAATGACTGAAGAAACAAAGTAGACAAAAAGGGATAAAATGTAATGCTTAAACATAAAAACAGAAAAACTTATGGATTGTCCACCGAAATGGAAGATTCCTGATCACACATAATAGGTATTTTTAAATGATTGCTTTGAAAATAAAATAGCATAGGACAAAAGCAAAATTGAAAATCTTAGATTTAATGGCTGAACAAATGATAAGCTACAGACGTATGCAACAGTTTTTAAAGCATCACATACCCTTTCAACACAAAGCCACAAAAGTACTTGACGGAGAAAAATTGGGTAGAAAGTGGGATTCAAAGATATGGTATGCACAATGTACAAAGCAGAAGGATAACTTCTGGACTTTGAGGAATAAAAGGGCACCAAAATAGATTCGACGATAGAAATGAGGTTCCCGGAACATTTTCAATTACAATGGACATGACACAGCAGCCCACATCATAAATGTGGTAAAGACTCTGATGGGGTAAAAGTTAAAATACAGAAGAAAGCACAATAGTCAACTTGAGGGTAAATTTGACAGATCAGAAAGGGAATACTTGCCTCATACTTGAAGGAGGTCGGTCAAAAATTTCCCGTTGATTGACAGTTGGCATAGAACCATGCAGAGGGAGAAGAAGAAATTTTCTTGAGTCTCCTAGGAATTTATTAGCTTTTATTTTGTCAAGTAGCTTAGAAATTTCATCCCAGCCGGTGAGGAAGACAAGTATTGCTCCATCACCTTCATTGCGACAAATATACTCAATTGTTGACTCCACCTGCAAGCACATCAAACCCAAAAGGGGATTTCAGAAACCAGAACAGCAAACCCAAAAGGGGATTTCAGAAACCAGAACAGCATAACATGTATGATGATTTAAGCAATGTCATCCATATACCGTGATTTTAACAATGACAAATTGAGTATCATCATTGTGGTGTCGTGCACATCAACGTTCCATGTTCAGTGTCTATGCTGCTCAACAGGGGGACTAAAAAACTACCAATATAACAGTGCTGTGACATAGAACAAGTATGCCCAATCGTTGCCGTAATGAGTATCTGATGTTACATAAATTCACCAGTCATTCAAATTCTATACTCTGTAATGCTGTTTATAAAACAGCATGGACAAGTAACATATACCATGGGCGACTCTAATCCAGAGTTGGACCTTAAAGAGATGGAATGTACAAGCAAGGTTTCTTTTAAATAAGCCATTAATTGGGAAGATGGAACCTTTGAAACCAAAATGGTAGGAGAAAAGAAACCAAATGTAAATGGATGCCACAGCCAGTGTACGGTATTTCCTTAAACACGCCCAGGGGGGGGGGGTTATAAATAATGTCAGGCCCTACAAGCCTGCTAGGGATATATTATTCAGTACTCACAAGACCCAAATCAAGCTGCGAACCAGACCAGGCTTCAAGACATTTTCTTGTATTGATACTGTAACTCTTGTACTGGGAGTCAATGTCAACATCCTGCAAACAGAAAGTGGGTCCGTACAAACATTTTCAATACAGTTCTCAAGCAACATATTTATGGACAAAACAAATAAAAGTAAAAGTAAACCACTTATCAGCAGTAAGCCAAATCAATAATGTTTTACTTGTATAGTGGGCTTGATTAGGAAACTTTAGAATGATCTTTGATTAATTATCTTTAAGAATCTCAGTTTGAAGATGTGTGTGCGTGCGTGTGTGTGCGCACATCATATACCATCCACTTTGCAGTAAGTGTTCATAATATTATAGGATCTTCAAGGATGACTCTTAGCTCAAAAGAACACTCTTATATAGAGAACCAGTATACTTACAAGTTGCAAAGCACGTGGAAAAACACATGCCAATCCCTCTTCTCTTTCATTTCTAGTCCAAACCCTTCCCTCCAGTCCCCCATAATCGCATTGCTTCCTCACCCAACCTATGAAAATTGTCTCTCTTTTATCCCAATCCCCGGTTTAATAAATATAAATCCAAGAAACCATCAACTTTATAAAATCATGCATTTCAGAAGGATGACCATTTACTATCCAAACATACATAGACTAGAAATAAATAGGCTGTGAAGGCAATCAGAAAGAAGCCATCAAGCTGGAATCAGAGCCAGGACATGGTTGATTGAGGAGCACATATTAAAAGCCACAAGTAAAAGGAATAACAGCACTTTAAGTCGAATTTTAACAGCACTTTAAGTCAAATTTAGGAAAGTCTAGTTTCATGGGGACTATGTCAACTCTCTGATTTTTTATAGGTTTTCTTGTCTGGCTAGGGAACAGGCATATGTTCCATGATTCACCCTTATTCAGCTGGGTGTTACTCAAAGGAGAAAGGAGTTAAACCGACTCCAGCCCTTGAGTTTAAAAGGATATCTCCCAGCAAACCATGAAGATAAGGTCCAGATAATTCTTTGCCACACTGCTTTCTCCAGCAGCTCTGTGGGTGCCAGGTTAGAAAGGGATGACACAATTTTCTGGAATAGCATTGCAGTTTAAACCTATGTGCTTAGCCTCTCTCCAGACTGATGCTACTGGGCATTTTCAGACATCTCGCTGACTGGACTTTTACTACCCTAATCTCATTGTTCAAGGAATCCTATACCTCAAGAATTTAGAATTTTTTTTGAAGGCTTAGAACTAAAATAACAATTTTCCAGTCTAAAATGGAGCTCACAACCACATGGCCGAAAAGGTCTGAGATATTGCCACCGGCAACCCATCACATGAGCCCTCGCAAGGAATGATATCAGTGGGCATACTTACCTGACAGCTAATGCTCCAACAGTCCAACCAATTTGCCAGCGCCCAGATACAGTTTAATGACTAGTATTTCCTATATACCATGTCCTAAAATCCAAAGCATTATTTCAATTAAAATACAGTCAAGCCACACTCTGGAATCCTTCAGAAAACATCATGACAGGCAGCATAAATGGTTTCTACATGAATCAAAACACAATCGAACTTAGAAATGCTTTTTCAGGCAACAGGGAACAAAAAGGTACAACTCGCATCAGTAAAAGAAAAAAGTAAACAGGAAAAAAATGAGCCAACCTTTGTATTTCATCTAAAACTTACAGGAAAATTTATCTAAAGGGACTACCAGGGGATCCTAACGTAAAAACTTGTGCGAAATATAAAAGAGAAACCAATCAGATGCAGGCTTAGGCATACCTCAAACAATTCTGTTAAAGGATCTTTTCTAGAATCCACTTGCCTGTTTCGTCGCCTTGAACTACCCTGGAAATTATCAGAGTCTGCTGTAACAACATAACGAGTTTTTTCCAACACATCTTCCAAAAAGAGCTCTGTAACTGGGAAAGTCAGTCCCTGTAAGTATGCCACACCAGAAATAACATAGTTCATCAATTATGCAGAGCAGATTTTCATAGATCAAATAAATATGAATATACATAGTACCGGAATATGAATAGTGGGAGCATTTCCAAAATACTGAGAGAACAACTCGGCATTTATGGTAGCACTCATGAGAATAAGTCTTAGATCTGGACGACGTGGAAGGAGATCCTTTAATATTATAAGAAGGAAGTCCTCATACATTCCTCTTTCATGAATTTCATCTACTAACAAATGGCTCACTCCAGTCAAATTTGGATCCTGGACCTGTAGATTAGCAAAAAACTAGAGCTAAGAATGACAGCACCTCAATTCATTGCTTAGGCAGACAAATCATATAATAGCCATCTAATCGTTGAATATCAACACATGAAGAAAGAGAATTGATCGTTTAATATTATAGACATAATGGCAAATAAACAAGAAGTGATTAATGCACTCCGTCTTATCCAGAGAACCACCGAAAAACCTGATATAAGATCCATAAGCAGACAGTTTCTTTCTCAGACGAATTTCAACTTGCCTCAAACGTCAGTCAGATGGTGGTTTGGCTGATGCATTCTGCTAGTGTAGATGTGGCTTAGCTTTTTGGCGGTGAATGTAAAGTCTACAATAGTTATCAGGACGCCATCGTCCTCCTACACGCTGTATTTCACACTTACCAAGAAGAGTGCATGACAAACAAATGCCTCCCAACTTTCGGATGCTAGAAATAATTCTTTTGATGAGGGTCAATCTTTCCCACTCTTTGAGATGCTTCACACCTCAACCTCCCCACCAGAGAGTCTTTTTCTCAGAACCCTCATTGATTGGCTGACTTCTTCCCGAGGTCAGCACTCATACAAGAATGCATTTAAGAAGGTAGAAGAGATCCTAACGCCAAATATGCCCACAAGCATCTAGAGATCATCCAGCTCTCTAATTCGTAGGGTAAAACCCTTTAACAATTGACTTGAGATAGCAAAGAGGATAGAGTGAAGATTAACAATATAGTGATCTACTCAATCATTGTCACAAAATATGACAGTATCGGCCCCAAAAAAGCAGATCATAGACATTGACAATTAAATTCGAACTTCCCACTGAAGAACTGAAACAAGATGTGCTTGAGTAGCGATACATGCCATCCACTCAAGGTCACCATGGGTCCATGACTACCAGGAAAGAAGGGGACAGAAGGCTAGCCCACTGGAAGTCGAAAAGAAATCCACTTAACAGCCATTGACAACAAATTAACAACGGCAAAAGAGACAGATGAGATGCACCAGTGAAGCCAACCAATCTACTTCCCTCCAAAACCCATTTTCCTTATAATCTACACAGGGAATTTGGTGTTATTATGATGATATGTTTCTCAATATCTAACTCACAGATAAACCCTATGATGCAAAACTTTAACTCTAGAATTAATCTACTAATTATCAATAAGGATGGTATTAGTTTGTCCATAGCCAAGAAATGCTTTCTAATTAATCTTGAAATTCTGGGGCGTATATTTGATAAATGCTAGCATCTAAGCTCATGAATTCACCGGGCCATATAATTGGTTGACGACTTGGAAGGAAAGGAAGTGTCAGATTTCTTAGTGCAAAGAAAGGTCCTTTCAAGATTTCAAGCTGTCTTTTTGAGAATCTTGCATAGTTGGAGTCAAGAGCTTACATGTGGTTAAAAAATACAATTTAAAAGGTGACTCTTGGATTTTATAGACAATATTATGCGTCAAAGCTTCAAAGCATACAGTTTTTTTGTAATGGCCCCTTTTGTAAATGGATGCCATCACCTTCGTGCCTCTTTAATATCATATGTGGTCTTCTCGGTTTCGAGTGGTCAGTTTTGGACGCGTGACTTCCATATAGCTGCCACATAAACTTGCAACTAATAGGACAAATAAATTGGATGCCATAAGTAAAGGGTTTTAAGGATGAGTCTTAATGTTACTACAATGTATTAACTATAGATGACTATAACATATAAAACATAACTGCCGAGGAATCAAATAGTCATTTTAAAGGTAGTTATGTCTCGGTATCATGGATTTTCTTACAACAATTAACTAATACGTTGAAAAATATATTTCAAAGCTAGTGAGCAAAAGATATAGTATATATGTTGTATTTTGAATCAAATTTGATGAAGTTTGTGCATAGCCCAAGTTCATATCTTCATATCTAGTATTTTCTTATTACTCATCCAAACATACCCAAAAAGGGGGGGGGGGGACACCAAGCTCATGAATTTACCCAGTGAAACGGTTAAAGTAGTGTGTTTATACTGAGCAAACAGCCGAGACAGTGCATAGAGTCCTTTCAGATTCTAACTAGCAATCTCATTCCCAATCATGAACCCAAATAAACAGAATTTGTTATAACGATTACACATGTGCTTGAGACATTTCTGTGGCTACATGAATATAAAACTCTCATTGTGCACATACACATTCTATTCTACGTCTTTGCATGCTCAGACAGAGAGGGAAGCTAGCAGAGACAATGATTCAATAATTTCAGAACACAGTGATCACCAAAAGATTACCAACTGCCTGAGTAGAACTCCCGTTGTGCAGAATAGCAACCGTGTTTGCGCAGAACGCTTGGCTTCTAACCGTATCTGATAGCCAACAGTCTCACCAATATTCTCTCCCCTTTCAGAAGCTATCCGTGCAGCAACAGATAAAGCTGATATACGACGCGGCTGTGTGCATATTATGCTGCAGTCAGCACCGCGAAGCAATGAGATCTCCTCTTCCAAAATGAACTGAGGGAGCTGGGTTGTCTTACCACACCCTGTCTCCCCTGAAACAACTAGGACCTACAATATAAAAAATAGCATAATAATCCAGAAAGTATCTTGTTAAAAACTCTCAAAATTGTAAAAAAAAAATGATGAAGCAGAAGCAATTCAAGCCTTGTGGTTTGGCCGAAACATGCAAGGGGCCAAGTGATGCTACATGTAGACATAGATCCAAACAGAGCAAGTACAATCGTTATTTTTCCCTGGTAATGACATTCAAAATAAAAATGAGCAGCTCAGGCAAGCAGCCGTCTACATGCAGTAGACCTTCCATGCTAGTTCTACATTATTGGTCCTTTACCTTCAGACAAGATTCTTCGTAACATAAAGTTGATACAAAAACTGTAAAACAACCAAGAAAGCGGTCAAGTAAAATAGCTACTAAAATTGAAAGACGACCACAAACTTCAGCATTCTTGATATGCATTCCTTGTGCTATCCCAAGTAATCATTAAGGACATTAACCATCTGCAAACAAAATTGATCTACCAACCACAAGGCAAGAAGAGAAAAGAGTCCCAAAGTATGGGTTCATGGGACTAAACTACATCAGGTATGGTATAGTGTAGAGACATGGAAGCCGGGGGGTAAGTTGGAGCGTTGGAGGTACCAAAACGGGAACAAGACTCCATAGATTCTAGACAATTGACAATATAAAGCAATTTGACAAACTAAGTCTATGAAATTGCCATTAGTCCATGTTCATAAAGCTGGTTAATGGCTTTAATCAGCTTTGAAATGGACTAAAGTTAAAGAATCAGTCACCCCTAAAAGGGGGTTTGAGCAGCGTCATGCAGTTGAAACATCAGCTTCAATTGGAAATTGGATAAAAAATAAGCCCCAAATATAAGCTATACGCTGTGGTTGATATAAAGAATAACTGAAACTGCAGAAGCTTAGCTTCAATGCATTAATGTTAACCACCAAATTCCCAAATGCCATCACACCAGGGTCTGGTGTATTTCGGATTCCGGTAAAATATGCACAACCGTATTTCAATTTTACAGGTTTCAGGTCAACTCAATAGATTTGGAGCGCTTTTTTAGTGAGTTATTTCTCTTTTCGTCAAAATAAAAATCTTGGCATATTTATTACTTAAAATTGTCTGTATTTAATGAACAAGCATTCTAATTGTAATTTCTTAAAAGAATATAAAAAAGATTCAAACTTTTCAATATGATATATGAACACCATGTTGTACCAGTAGCCAATGAGTCACGTTTGAGTGGGTTGATCCGTATATTAAAACATTAATAATAGGTCGGATCATTCATTGGTCGGCCCATCTAAAGCATGATAATGGGTTGTTGCGGTTCAACCCGTTAATAACCCATTTAATGACTTGATATTTTGTTAATCGACCTACCATTACCTAATAATGTATGCTTTATTGGTTGGCCGATCCTAACACGAACACACGTTGGTCCATTGCCCAACTTACATCAAGCTCAAGACCAATTAGAAGGAAGGGAAATGCAAGAATATTAGAGATGCACAAGATATTACAGTTATTTGTTAATTATAACATCAAAATTTTAGATTAATACAGAGTAATATTATTTAAAATGCAATGAGACATATTCATTTCACTAAGAATATAATGGTATGGCTTGCACATTTTTAATACTTGTATTATCCTAAATTGATTTTCTTAATACTAAATATTTCATGCCCATTTTCTAAAATTATTCCATTTATAAGTTGTGTATAATATTATTTTATGAGAATGAATTTGGTAAAGAACGGGTACCATTGTCTAATTTGCGAAGGGATGCGATAGTTAACGTCTCTCCAAACTATTCATTATAATGAAAAACAATTATTGTTAAGGGGGAAAATTAAAGAAAAATAAAAAAATAAGGATATAATATTCGGGTTAAGCGGGCATGTTCGAATTCGGGTCGGGTTTGACCCAAAAAATTGTGGGTTTTTTGGGGTTCGGTTTATTTCGGGTTCGGGTCGAGAAAGTCGTGTTCAAAACCCAAAACTTTCGGGTGGATTCGGGTTGGATTTTTCGGGTCAGGTCAGTTTTGCATAAACAGGCGCATAGACCATGAATTTGCAACACCCTTGAGTGTCTTGTAAAAGTCAAGTCAAATGTCGTGCCCACAACTAGTTCAGCCAGCGAAAAGGCTAAGAGTTGGGAACAAAGGTTACTAATTCAGTATGTCCAAGTCAATTTACTAGATGAATTTCTATATCAAGTCCCATTCAACTCAGAAGACCTCATAAGCACAGACAGACAGACGCACTGACACATGATTTTTCAAAGGGAAAAAGAATAGGGCACAACATTATAGACAAATACAGATGGAGAAAAATATATTTATTTAATTATTCATGCTTTTATAATTCGTTCTATTTGCTCTGCCCAAAAATAATCTCAAATGCAATAAAAGACAAGTGATTAGAAGCATCCATTTAGTCACTTTTGGTAACCAAACACCATGTTTTTGGTCCCAGAGAGGTTTGTGGACGAGAACAATAAACAAATTGCTCATCATGTGAGCAGCCAACAACTATCAATAACAAGACCCCATATCAGCATATCTTTGTGCAGTCCATGTATTTAGCATATGTTTGGGAGGGTCCAATGTGTGTCCAGAAATGTCTGACACATATATACGTAAATTTGTGGCAAGTCTCCGTGCTTCTTAGCACAAGAAACATCAATCAAGCATCATACAAACAAGGCATGAAAGCAGCAAATATCTAGTGACTAGTGTAACAAACCTACTAGGTAAATTGCCGTAGTAGCTAATCATGTCACAAACTCAAACAAAAGGGTAGGATTCAACTCCGATAAAAAACACACCTGATTCCCTGCAACAGCTTTCAGAAACTCACTTCTAACTTTGAAGGCAGGCAGCTTCTCTCTGAATGCCCGCATTGCTTTTACACTCCCATTTTCCTGAAAGTGGGGATCAAATGCATAAGTGACTTTGAAACTAACTCTTACCAATCCACAAAATAAGGATCTCCAAAGCACAGGACCAGATTGACCAAAATTGAGAAACAAAAACCGTCACGCATGAAGCGAAAGTTCATTATATCCAAACCTTCATCTTCTCTTCATTCTGCTTGAGTTCAGCACTAATTTTCTCCTTGGGAATATTATTCTCAGCAGCAGAGACTGGTTTTAGAGTAACTAATGATGATGAACTTTTTGCACTCCAAGAAGATGCGCCAATGGATTTTTCAGCAACATTTGCCCCCTTGGAGGTCTCCAACAATGAGCCAACTCTTTTCTCAGTATCCATAGACATTCGTATCTGTAACATGGTTGAAGATAAAAGTGAGAATCAATTAACCAAAAGAATAAAACTAAAATGCAGCAGTTCTTCAACCATACCTCCTTTTGTGTGGACCCATGACGTTCATCTAAATCTGCACGGTAATTTGGCAAGGGGACTTTGCTTGCAACAAGTACGTTTCCTTTGTTATATGCATGGCTTTCTTTCCAAAAGCACCAAAACAACCAAACAGGAAAAAAAGACCATAAAAACAATTTTGATGAGTCAAAACATGTACTCATTAAAATAACTAAACACAAGACGCACATAATTACCAGGCTACTTTTAATAAAGGAAACAGAACATAAATATCACTGTCAAACGGTTGGATGCAAAGCTGGGATCCTACGAAAGGATTATATATCCACCATGGAAACCATCTACAAAATCTAAAGCATCAAAAGAAGAACGGAAGAAGTTCCTATTATCTGAGAAATACAAAGACTTGATCAGATTAACTTTAAAGCACAGAAAATGTGTTTCCACAACCTCAATGACTCCTGTTTCTCACGAAAAATGCTCCAAAAATCGCATGTGGAATTAACATAGCATTCTTCTTTTTAGCTTTCCTGCCAGAGGAAGTCTCCAAAGCCAAGAGATTTCCTGATAGATTTTGAAGTAATATAAGAAATTCCTAAGCAACTAAAGCCTAGCTCCCAAAAGAGCTCTCGCAAATGGATAATGAACTGGTCAGAGCCATGTCCCTTCTCACAGCCATGCGCATCTGAAGACAGGTGAATGGAGGTGGTTAACACAGCTGGGTCGACCTTCGGTAAGTTTCCGGCAGCTTGTTTTTCCTTTTTCTCCATTCGTGCAGTCAGTTTTTCTTGCCCTTCCTCCTTTCTCCATTTCTGTGCCCGACATAGGTCATCGGAGATTATCCTTGGTCCTCCTGGGACCAGGGCCTCCGGGAGCCTCGGTTGAGCCTTTGTTCTCTCTCTTTCCTCCTCACCGGTGCTCCGTTTCCTCTCCTTTCTTGAGCCGGCCAGCCTAGATCTGGTGGTTTTGGCCAGGGCTCGGTCCTTCCTGGTGGTTGGGTTGGCTTCACCGGGAGTGTCATCTCAGGGGACCCATTTCCGGCGCTGGCCGTCTCGCCGACGAATTTTCCAGCGACTTTTCCGATGACCAGAATCTAGCCGGATTTTTTCTGTTTTGCTCCTCTTGGTATATTTTCGCCTCCTGGTTCCTTTTTTCATCTGTTTAGCCAGTACTTTCTCCTTATCCCTGTCTGCTCGGGTTTGCTAGTTAGGTGCTTTGGCTAGATGAAAGGTGCTTGTAAGAAATGTGTGGCTATCGAAAGTAAGTCTTTTGACTTGGTTGTCGAAGCTAGAGAGGATATCTTGAGAATTACTGAGAATGGCAAAGGTAGAAGATGTTCTATCTTCTTACCTGAATATGTTGCTCTTTGGCTGTTAAGGGCATGGGAGAGGTTTCGAGCTGCTAATTACAGCTCTAGCTGGTGTAATCAAATCCGTAGAGGGAACAAGATTTTTCTCTTGGAGCTCAAGAAGAATCGTTCTGGGAAATTCTTGCAACTGTCTCAAATTTAGAAGGGCAGGAAGACATTTGTCATACTCCATTCGGGTTGGAAGGATCATGGTTGGTGATTGGTCTAACCTGTTTGAAGCTATTCAAGGTATAGTGGGACCTGACACTATAGTGGCCAGTCAACGCAACCAGGCTCCCACCCCCCAAAGGTTGGTAATGGGTCTTCCTTCTTTGTCTCTCTATCCCTCCTCCATCAGCAGGCTGCTGTCCCAAATGTGGATTCACTGGTGAACCAGCTGCATTTTTGAGATCGTTTGCTGCCACTCTCTCTCCGCATTCACTTTCTCCTTCTCCATTAACTCCCTGTTCTGCCTCCACTACCTTGGAGGGAGCACGGGCCAATCAAAATGGTTGGATTCACGGTGACAACAAAACTAGAACTCTTGGTGAGGCAATGGATCTTATTTGTGTTTGCAGTTGCAGGATGCACCCTTCTTTTGAGTTGGAAGCTTTAGAAGCTGCTCGTTTTGAGGCTGAAATTGCTAGTCAGTCCTCTGCTATCATTGTCCACTCTTCGAAGCCCATTTCGTGCGTGGATTGTACTGCTATAGCCCTCCCCACTCATTCAAGTTCTCTTCTCCTAACAAGATCGCCTCGCCTCTACTATGGTTTCTTACCTGAAACTGTGGGAGAGTTGTCCTCTCAAAATGCGCATTGGCTTTATGATCTGCTTGGCCCTTCAACCTCATGCTCATTGAGCCCTACTCCTTTCTATTTCTCTATGGGTAATCAACCATCCCAGAATTTGGGCAAGGGTGTGTTTGGTAGCTTATCTTGTGATATTCCTCACGAGTTCATTAGAGATGGGTTGGTGATGAGTGTTGGACCCAATTATGGTCCTACTATGTCTAATTTTCTGATGGCCTCAGCTGCCCTAATCAAGGTCATCAGCTTGATTGGCCTGTCATTCAAACAGATGGCCAATAGGCTGACTCATATGAGCACCCGCTAGCATTGAATTTTTCTTTTCTTCACAACCACAGGGAGAACTTTACAATTAATGATGTGTGGGATGGCTCTATAATTTATCCCGAGAAGGTTTCCAAATGGGTTGCCTCTAAGACGAAAAGCATTGCTTCTTGAATTGGTGTTATCTGTCAGGTCATGAAAAGAAAGTGGCTCAACTTCTTTCACGTATTGAAAAGAAAAATGGAGTGGCGAAACAAGTCCCGCATAGAACTCCTCCTGCAGTTCGGAGGGAAAGGGAGCTGCGTAGACTTGAATTTGGCGAGAACTATGATAAGAGTTCCACTCAAACTTCTCATGAGGCCTCTAACTCTTTGGGGTCGGTTGTGCCTTATGTTTAGGATGCTATCGTGGAATGTGAGGAGTTTGCATGATTTGGGTAAAAGAACAATTATCAAAAAAAATTTGCGGGATTGGAAGTGTGATCTTATTTGCTGTCAGGAAACAAAATTAGAGTTGGTATCTCTTGCCGACTCTCGTAGCTTATGGGGTTGTAGATCGAGCGACTTTGTCTTTCTTAAATCTAGGGGATCAGCTGGCAGCATATTGACTATGTGGGATACAGAAGTTCTTCAGCTGGCAGCATTCTAGGGAGGACAAACTCAACTTTTGGGAGGAATTGCGTAATATCATATATGGGTGACCGAGTCCTTGGTGCATTGCAGGTGATTTTAATGAGATTCTTTGTAGCCAAGAAAGAAATACAGAACCTATTAGGCTACTACTTCTGACAACATGGGTGACTTTCTTGACTTCATCAATCATTCCTCCTTGATTGATCTTCCATTAAGATGAGGACACTTCAAATGGTCTCGTAGTGGTTCTTCTACTTCTTGCTGTAGATTGGATCAATTCCTTATTTCTAAGGATTGGGAGGATTTATGGCCTTACTTTGTGCAGAAGAGACTGCTCCGACCTCTCTCTTATCATTATCCAATTACATTAGAGAAGCATATGGTGAATAGAGGAAAGGCTACTTTCAGGTTTGAGAACATGCAGTTACATGCTGAGGGCTTCTCTTCTCTTATTAAAAAGTGGTGGGATCTTTTTGAGGTGGATGGGTATTCCAGCTTTTCGTGATTGCCAAAAAACTGAAATTGGTCAAGGAGGAGTTGAAAAGGTGGAACAAAGAAGTCTTTGGTGATGTCAAGGTTAAAAAATATAACCTTATGGGCACTATCCCTTCTTTTGACTTGAAGGAGGAATCTAGCAGGTGAACTTCAGATAAGGTTTAACAAAGGAAAGTGGCTCAAGTTGATTTGGCCAAGGTTATTTTAATGGAGGAAATATCTTGGAGACAAAAATCCAGAACCTTATGGCTCAAGGCGGGGGATAGAAACACGAGATTCTTTCATAGGATGGCCAATTCCCATCGAAACTTCAATTACATGGGTTCTGTTATGGTTGAGCCATTGAGTGGACTTGTTATAATGCCCTGGAGGATACGAAGTTTGTTATTCATGACTTCAATTCCTCCCTATTCACTTAACATGAACCATGGAGGCCCGAAGTGGACAGGTTGGTTTTACCATCTCCGACAGATTCCCAGCGGGTGGTTATCAAGCATCATTTCTCTGAGGAAGAAGTCTTTACAGCTTTGTAGGCTGTGGTGACAAGGCTCCTGACCTAGATGGTATGACTGTGGCTTTCCTTTAGGCTAATTAGGACACCTTGAAGGTGAATATATAAAGGATGTTCATAGAATTTCACAGCAAGGGGAAGTTTGTCAAAGGTCCCAATGCGACCTTCATTTTCCTTATTCCCAAGAAATCTGGCGCTCTGGAGATTAAGGATTACTGACCAATCAGCTTAGTTAGTTGCTTGTACAAGCTTTTATCTAGGGTGTTGGCCACAAGATTGAAAGGTGTCATTGGTAGTTTGATCGCAGAAAACCAGAATGCTTTTGTAAGTAGCCGTCAAATTCTTGATGCTACCTTGATAGCTAATGAGCTTGTCGACTCCCGTATCAAGCAGGGAACTTAGTTTTAAAAAGCCCACCAGAGGCACACCTAGGCCCGCCTCAGCGTGAGGCTACCGGGTCAGCGCCTCAGAGGGGATGAGGTGCGCGTCAAGGATGCGGGACTACATCTTCCCCCTTTTTCTCATTTTTCTTAGCCTTGCCTTTACCTTTTTTCTTTTTTCCTTCCTTGGGAGCTAAAAGGTGGTCTAAACTTGTACGCCAAGTGCATGCATAGGGGGAAAATGACAATAAGATAACATATCTTAAGGTTAGTTGCGGTGTTAATAGTCATATTGGTGTCTAATCACATTTTTAATGCATTTATCCAACCTTTTTTTGCAAAATATGCTCTGTGAGATACGAAAGACTTTAAAAAAAATTTGCATAGAAGTGCGCCTCGCATCCATGATGTGT
The DNA here is from genome assembly GCA_017589665.1 of Selenicereus undatus. Taxonomy (NCBI): domain Eukaryota; kingdom Viridiplantae; phylum Streptophyta; class Magnoliopsida; order Caryophyllales; family Cactaceae; genus Selenicereus; species Selenicereus undatus. Next base: position 86,994,387 of record JACYFF010010365.1, on the reverse strand, counting down.
GCGCCTTCACCTTGCGCCTCGCGCCTTACGCTTTGGGACTCTATGCACCTTGCGCCTTTCAAAACTAAGGCAGGGAAGACTGGGGGTCATATGTAAGCTTGATATCGAGAAGGCCTATGATCATGTAAACTGGGAGTTTCTTCTTTACATTATGAGGACAATGGGTTTCAGGGATAAATGGTTACGATGGACATCAACTGGCTTAATGGCTCCCCAACTGGCTTCTTTTTTTTATTCGAGAGGGTTTCGCCAAGGTGATCCCATTTCACCTCTTCTTTTCATTCTTTTCACGGACGTCTTGCGCAGAATGTTGTTCAGCTTACCAAGTCGGTCTTACTGTTGGCTTTTCTGTGGGAGGCTCTCATTCGGTTCACTTGGATATTCCTCACCTCCTTTTTTCGAATGACACAATTATATTTTGTGACAATCAGGGTGAGCATATTATAAATCTTCATTACATCCTCGTGCGATTTGAAGCTGTTTCTGGAATGAGAGTCAATCTAAGTAAGTCCTCTATCTTGCCTGTGGGGGAAGTGGACAATGCCCATGTACTTGCGGGCATTTTGGGGTGTGGTTTGGACCCTCTCCCTTCCTCTTATCTTGGACTTCCCCTTTGTGCTAAATTCAAAAAGAAATCCATTTGGGAACCAGAGAGATTCCATAAAAGACTTGCTGGCTAGAAAGCCAAGTTTCTCACTAAAGGGGGTAGATTGACGCTCATCAAAAGCATCCTCTCGAGCATAGCCACCTACTTTCTTTCTCTTTTCCCATTTCTTGTTGGCTAGCAAATAAGCTAGAAGCCATTTAGAAAAGCTTCCTTCGGGGGTCTTTTGGGGATGATTTCAAGTATCACTCGGTTAGATGGAACATCATGAAGCAACCTTTACCTAGAGGTAGCTTAGGCATTAGAGACCTGACCATGTTTAACGAGCCCCTCCTTGGCAAGTGGCTATGGAGATTTGTGAATGAGAGAGAGGCTTTCGAGAACAGTGATCAAGGCCAAGTATGGAGTGACCAGTCTTAATTGGGTTATAAGCAATTATATCGGCACTTATGGTGTTAGTCTGTGGGAGTTTATTATTACAACAAACAACAACAACAACAACAACAATCTCCCAGTGTGGGTCCCGCTTGCGCGGGATCTGGGAAGATCCAGCTGTAGGCAACCTTACCTCTACCGGTATTCCTACCTAATAGAGAGGTTGATTCCATAAGACCCACAAAAACAGTTTTGTGAAAAGGTTTATAGAGAAAAGGGTTGCAAAACCATTTACCGAGTGAGAGAAAGGAGAAGAGAAAGAGGAAGAGAAAGGGTTCCGAGTACCAAATAAAGAGGGAGCGGAGACATACCTCAACAAACCAAGGGCACTTGGTGCCGTCACATCCCGGAAAAGCACAAACCATTTACCGAGTGGGAGTTTATTATTAGAGGTTGAAAAAGATTCTTCTCTCACGTTTCTTTTGAGGTGGGTGATGGCTATTCCATCTTCTAGCATCATAATTGGTGCAATGGAGTTCTTTTGAGGGATTGTTTTCCTTCACTTTATGCCCTTGCAGAGGATAGGGGACACAGACTCACACAAGTCTCCAATTATTTGGAGCACATCTCTTCTTCAGCTGTTTGGTCACCCGTTTTTGTCCGTGATGCATTCCCAGATGATGATAGTGTGGTTCAGCTCTTTAGCATGCTTGACGGGATGCGTCTCATGGACTCCTCTTCTGACATGGTTAGATGGAAACTCAATGTCTCCGGAAAATTCATCATGAAATCTTACTTCCTCCACCTATCCGTCCCGGGGAACAATTAACCGTCTTCTCTTGCGCCTTTGAAACTGTCTTTTTTTTTTGGCATGGAAGCTTCTCAAGGAAAGATCTTAACTTACAATAATAACTTACAAAAAAGGGATAAAATCTTAGTCAATAGGTGCTTCATGTGCAAATCTGAATTGGAAACTACGGACCATTTGCTTCTTCATTGCCCTTTTGCTACAAACCTTCGGGATTTAGCATGGTGTTGTTTGGGTCTTCATTGGATGGTGTATAGCACAGTGAAGCATCAACTTTAGCTTGGGAGGGGGTTTTTTTTGGAAGGAAGGTTAAGTATAAAGTTTTTCGTGTTATCCCGCATGCCATCTTTTGGATTCTATGGACAGAAAGAAATAGGAGGGTTTTGATGGCGTTGAAACATCGGTTGAAGGACAAGTGGCTTAAGATTTTATTTTTTTTTAGGAAGGGGGTCTTTTGTTCCTCTTTCATTGATATTGACAATGTTGTGGATAGTCTTTTCTTGGGGCTATAAATGGCTTCTTTGGATGCTTTGCCACCACCCCCTCTTGTACCTATCCTCTTTCGTTAATGATGTATATTTTTTTCATTATCAAAAAAAATGGATAAAGAACTGGCCAGTGATCAAGTGATTCCAAATCCCCTTTGCACATAGAGCATCCCGCCACCAAGACCTTTTTCCTCTATAGTATATTATCACATGCCAAATACTCCCATGAGATGCCCCCCCATCTAACAAATCTTAAAGGAGCAAAAAATTTCACATAAGTTTCTAAGCGAACCGATCTTTTCAAGTGAACTAAAGGGATGGAGAAAAGACACGAGCTTTAAACAAAAAGACTTGAAAATGAAACCCTCTAACATGTTAGATCCCACCTAACCTAATCACGAGAACATCCCAAGAGTAATCTCCTTCAAATTGCTGAAAAAACTAACAAGAGTGTCATCACCAACAACGGCAGCTCAAAACCAGCATCCAAACACAAGCAATCAGACACTTTTTGAAGCGCCTTTGTTCACCACAAGAACATAAAGGGAAGAGAAATTCTCTCAAGGAGCAGCTTCATACCAATTGTACGTCGGACTAGAAACTTTCTCAAACAATACAACAGCACAACGAAGGTTCACCATTTGCATACAACTAGTGTCATAAATGATAACGACGTCATCAACAAACAAAATATAACAGACATTAATAAAAATCAAATTTGTTAGGCCCATACAAAACCTGGAGATGAGGCCACCCCTTAGATTAAAAAATCCCGAGGCGAAAAAAGCGCCAACGGGTCCTGTGGTTCGGAGCGCAGGCTTTAAGGCGAAGGAGCAGGCTTTTTATACGCGAGGCACACTTTTACTAAAAAATGCTTGAAAATCATTCTGAAATCATATTTCTTCGAAAATAAGCTAGATAATGGCATCCAATAAGTGATTTTCACCAACCACCAAAAAACAAAAAAAAAGAATCAATTAAACACGGCAAAATACAATTAAAGCATTAAAGCATTAAACATAGCTCAATTCAATTACTACAAATTGAACTCCGAAAAAACATAACACATGCTGCAAGGAAGAGAGAGAGAGAGAAAGAAGAAAGATTACAGAGCACAAAAAAAGCAAAGGTTCAGTACCACTGTAGCAATGTAGGAGGCACCATTTTCTCCTCCTTGAACCCCCCCCCCCAAAAAAATAGGGAACAAAGAAAAATCTTTCATGGCTGTCAAATAACAAAGAAGGAGGGTGAAAAAGAAAGTCTGAAAGAAGATGGGAGAATAAAGCACTTACTAGATTGCTATCACCAATATGCTTTGTTTATTTCCAATAGCAGCTTCGATTGAAAAGCTTTCACAAAGAAAAAGTGGGGTTGAGGCCCCTAAAAGGTTTTTTTTTTTCATTTTTTCCAAATGGTCTATTATGATCTATAAAACGCAGGCTTCATGGGCTTTGCACCTCAATCTGAAGCCCCGAAAAGCTCAGAAAAGCGCCGCCAAGGCTCAACAGGGTGGGCTTCGGCCTTTTGGGAGCCTAGGAGGCGCTCTTTTTAAAACACAGGGCCACCCTTATAATGCAAGCATACCATTCCTATGAAACCTTCATGACCAACCCCCCCCCCCAAAAAAAAGAGGGAAGAGGAGAGATGGGGTGCCCTTCACAAAGCTGTCTAGAGGCTGAAAAGAACTATGTTGGGTGAACCATGAGTTAGCACCACAAAAGAAGTTCTAGAAATGCATAGGTAAATCCATGTCATGCACCTCTCCTCAAATCCTATTCCTTTTATAATACAAACAACGAACTCCCAATTAAAATGGTTATAATCCTTTCCAATATCAAACGTGTAAACCAACCCTAGCTTCCCCAATTTAATCCTTGAATCTATACACCATTCTAAACTTGATGGCCATCCACAACAGCATTCTGATTCTCCAAACTGAGGCCCCTTATGACACATCTCAATCTATGGCTAACACCCAAAGCAACTCTTATATGCCACATTGCAAGAAACCGAATTGAGAGGACTTCCGAATAATCTTTAATAGCAAACCATAATCTGAACATGGAGATGTGGGGGTGCCAAGGCATGTGAGGTAAAGTAAGATTTTGCAGTGAATTTCGTAGTGGCATTGAGGTCATAGCTAAACATGTCATCATTATGGGAGCTCATCATAGAAACCCTGTTGATTTTTTTCTATTTTTAAATTCTACATATGCTTCAACTGTGGGGTCAACCTCTTCCTGCTTCCTGCTTTATCATTTTTCCCTATTATTTAAAACCTCACATATACAGATTTTTTAGCGATACCAATTGGAAGCTCTTGAGCCACCAAATCCTAGCAATAGAGCCTAGACCCACCACCAATTATCGCCGTCCTCTTCTAAGACTTAGAAGAACAAAGGGAAATGACACACAGCCTATGAGGACAGGAGGCCCTCAAAATAGGAGGTCATAGAAATAAGCAACTACACACAAGTCCAGTAGTAAAGCGCCCAAACTACAAGTCCATTGAGCAATAGTTCCTAGAAAAAGGAAAGCCTTGCAAGTTACTGTTAGTACAAGTAGGAACTCCTCCCAAGTGCAAATGATGAATGATTTATGTGAAAGTTAAACACTCTTAACATCATTGTGAATACTTAGATAGGGGACAATGGACCTTGGGATAACCATGTCAAGACTTACATGTGCTATGGTGCCCACATTGTAAAGGATTTTCACGCGGTCACAACCTCAACTGCAAAGCCCAGCTTTGTAGATGTGGATTGCGATCCAGTTGCAAAATTCATCACAGCTGTATCCAATTAACTATTTATTACTTATTTGTTTGCTTTGTGTGCGCAAGAGAGGGAGAGAGAGGAGGGGTATGTGTGAACCAAAACTAATGAATAACAACGCACCACATACAAGGCATCAAATATATCAGTCTAATCACTAGATTACAGGAATTTACATCCACAATTATCCATAGTATGTACACAAGCCCCATAATACACAACTTAGGATCCAAATCACCAACGAGAGCCTATTATCCAGAGCTAATAGATAATCACGCCATAACTACAAATAGCCAACAAAACCTACAAGTCATGCAGAACAAAATTGTTGAAGAAGAGAAATGCATTCTTCAGAATCAATTCCACCAAGGTTTTGCAAATATAGCTGTCGGAAAATCAAGAACAGCGATCGCAACCAGTAAATAAGTACTTACAAGTAAAGTCCCAGCTGATGCGCCATATCAGAAAGGACTTCCCGGTCATCACGCCTAAAGCAGCGCTTGATTATCATCTCCTGCTCACCTCCTTTCTTAAACCCCTCCAGCTTATTCCACCACTCAATCTCATCCATCACTTCATACTATCATCAACAGAGGAAAATAACTCAATTGATAAACCCTAGAAATCGAAATCAAACAAGAGCAATGAGAGCTAATCACAATTAAATTACCTTAGCTGCTTTTTGAGCGAGACGCTCCGCTCGCCAGACGGGGTCCCACCAGCGCTGCTCGCCGCCACCGCCTCCACGTCCTCCTCTTTCGCCGCCGCCTTGGCCGCCGCGTCGACCTCCTCCGCCGCCGCGACGGCCGGCTTGGTAGTTGGGGCGGTAGGACATGGTGGAGAGAGTAAGGGGAAGAGAGAGAAACCGAGTTCTAATGGAGGGACAAAGAGTCAGGCAGTTTAGGGAAGAGAGAGTTCTCGAACTGGAAATGGAAGTAGGAGCCAAGTAGCGCAAAGACATCCAGCTGTGTAGAGCAGGCGCCGGGTAGTGCAGCTCCAGATCCTTGGTTCAAAATTTCCCCGTTTGTGGCAGGTCGGTTAGCGGATTTTCCCTTTCTTTTTCCTTTTGTTAAACTCCCTTTGGCCTAGGTTTTCGCTTTTTACTTTTTTAAAATCATACATAGGAATATAACAAACAAACAAGCGTTTTTTAAAAAGGCTTATTCTTTTTATTAGTGGAGAATAGATAGGGAGTGTAAATGAATTATTGGAAAGAAATGGTAAAATTTTTCTTGAAATAAAGCGAAGGAATGTGAGGGATGTGAATGGGAATTCTTTTTTAGTGAGTATGAAAAGGATGAGAATAAATAATAAGAAATGATAAGAAAAGAGATTTTTCTTTAAAATTAAAGGTGGGAAAGAGTGACAAGAAATAAAAGAAATAGAATGGGATGGTAGATATCAATTTACTTATAAAAAGACAGGGCCTAAGCCATGCTAGAAGGTATCATAGTACACGAAAAAAGTTAAATAAATTGATCTATGTTGTGCAAAAGCAATAATTTACCATAATAGGGTTTCAAGATATGAATAATTATTTAGTATTTTTCATAAATTTAGTATTTTATTATTGGATGTTTTATATCCGAAATCTAAATAGCTGAAAAAGGCAAGTTTTGGCCTTTTTTTTTCCAACTTGGATTATATAAACTCAAGCAAAATACATCTCTAAACCTCATCTGCTTCATTTCTATGTAAGGTAGTGTTGAAAACTTTAAGAAACATCTTGTTTGGTGGTTTTGACCACTTAAACAACTTTGATGATACAATTTATCATTAGCTAACTGAGCTAATATTGTG